>CM057342.1:669981140-670581140 GCA_030015575.1 Agapanthus africanus | reverse complement strand
GCTCAAAGGAGTCGTGCAAACAGGTTTTAGTTGGGTACAGTCCCGAGCCATATGGAGGCAGTGAGCGGATCGGCAGGGGTTTCGTCTCTCCCGGTATTGGGGGTGAGATCGCGCTGTGTCTAGGAGAGCCATTACACGAAGTCCTTGGCCAAGGCAGGAGATTTACTGGTAGGTATTCCAGTAATATCTCACAGTGTTCTGGGTTACACTCCGACACGACTTGTACCGCTTTTGGGGGTCTGACTTTTACCAACCCCCATGCCCGCCATGCTATGCTCATAGACGAACGGACCGGACTGTATGGATATTGTCAATGACAGGCTCAGTAGGGTGTCAGGATGAGTTCGCTCATCGACCTCCCTTTTGGTCAATACCTGGTAGCCCGTTACGTACGGCTAGTACCTCTGACGTGCTAGTGGTTAAATCCACAGCCAAAATATTGACGAGTCTTTAAAGTCTCCCACAGACAGTTTCTCAAGTTTCAGGCGAAACGTTGTAGAGGCCGTATGATATATGGCAGGGTCCGATCATATATGTGCAGTAGTGCACGGATCATGATCGGATGGATCATACTAGTGGGCTTTGGTTTAAGCCGGATCCTAGTATTAGATTTGTTGGATCACTTTAGTCTCATCGCATTCGAACGGAATGCGGATGCAGGTATGTATATACAGGTGATGGGTATCCTTGTGATCCGTCACGAGTTTACTTTAAATGTTGTCGTATCTTTTTATTGTTGCAAACATTTGGATTAATGTTTGCATATGGAAATTATGAGCTAGAAATCATCATTTTGTGCATTAAATGAGACATAGACTTCATTAGTGACTCATGGTCTCTTTTCTTGTGCATGTGTCACATTATGAGATGGATTTGAGTCTTGATATGATAAGGAGAGAGAGAGGGACTACCATGATATAGTTTTGGTCTTGTATTTTCATTTCTAACACTTCTCACTCTCATTATCATCACAAGACATAAGAAAAGAAAAGGGAACTTCTTCTTCTTCCTCTTCTTCTTCTTCCTTTAGCTCACAACCTCCATTAATGGCATCATCTATAACCTCCATCCATACAATGGATGCAAGAGACAAAGTTATCACACACATTCTCTACATCGCCTTGGACACGTCGGCTAGCGAACTTCGTGCCCGAGTTGCTTCGGACGAAGCGGGAGCCATAAAAAGACTCGAAGCTGTGGTGCTCTTTCCGACGAGGAGATCGAGACCGGAGATGCCGCGAGGAGCTTGGGATGGTGGCCAAAGACCGAAGGACACGGATCGATCGGTATAGCTTTCCAACCCTTTCTCTAGTTGCTAGTTGTAGGTTAATAGTTCGATCCGGGATTAAAGTCTGCGATAGCGTCGGTTTCTAGTTTAGAAAATGTTTTCGTTTCCGCATTTTGTCCTCGGACAGACGGCCGGGGCGCTACCGTAGACTTACATGGTATCAGAGCCATGCCATTAACCTTTACTAGTTTGCTCTAACGTGTTTAGAACTTCGATCGTACAAAATTTCCGAAACTGCATTTCCAATACTGAACTTTCTGTCGAATTTTTATTGTCGTCAAAAAATTATTTTGAGTATTGCAGAAAAAACATGCAGGGTTTTTTAAGAGTTCTGAGAAAATTTGGTACATTGATTGCACTGTAGTGTCGTGGAACCACGGCCGTACACACGTTTGGGCCGCGGTTCCACCGCCGTACTGTAGCATTAGGGCACCAAAATTTCTACAGTTCCCTCTGTGTTGGAATTGGGGTTCTGGTATTTTCGTTTTGGGCTCAGATTTGTTTGAGTACTGGGAATTGTGCTTGGGGCCCACTTCGGGAAACTTTGTCGATCGAAAATTTTAAAACATGTTAGTTCATAATATTTACATTATATCTGCGACCGTGAATGTCATTTGATCGGTAAATCTTGTCTACTTGCTATAGCCCATTTAGACGGATTTGCGAACGTGACATTCACGTTGATGTTCTGTGTTGTGTTGTGCTGTTGCGGATTTGTCATGGTGGATAGCCTGGATGCAATGGTAGTACAGTTCGGTTATATTTGTACATTTGATATTGCGGGACGAGCGTCCGACATGTAGACTGCCGTCACTGCCTGTTTGTATATTATTCTTTTGGGGCACGACCGGGCTGAGGTCGATGTACCCATTGTATATATTTTACTTTCTGTACTAGGGTTACCCCGCGGTGGGGTGCACGGATAGCCGGGTTCTAAAGGGCAACGGGCCAGCATCTCATGACTTTGAGATGGAGGAGGGCTTCACTCTAGAATTGGCGGGTTATTCGCCGCACTCGTAGGGGGTATAGGTTGACCCAAGGATGGGTGCCCAAGTTACCGGATTCCGTGAAGTGCTGGGTGGTCCATTCACTTTGTTGAAGGGGGCTGCCTCGCTTTAGGTTTTGGCGGGTAACTTGCCGCACCCGTAGGGGTCTAGGATTTCATTGCACAGGCTATCCACATGACCAGGGGAACGTCGGGTTTCAGTAGCGGCTCTATGAAACCCGGGGATCCCAGAATATCTGTATTGTTCTGTGATGCTTATTACATTTCTGTATTGTTGCATTTTTTATCACGTTTTGAGCGAATATTATATATTGATATATATACTAGTAGATGTTGTATATATTTTACACCCGCGCTAGTCCAGTCCCCGCTCTGTCGTTAGTTAAGTAACCTAATGGGTGATGACGGGACCCAGTGGCGAATGCGGATGGCATATACGTACATCATATTTTCGTTCTTTATTGGTGTGATCAATTGATGGGACTGCATTGATTCGGATCAATGCAAGCTAAACAAACCTGTTCGATGTTGTTGGAACATTTTTCAAAAAGCTGTTATTGCAAGGACGTTTTCTTTTGTTTTGCACAGTGGTATTCGGTTATGAATATCCAGCACCTCAGTCGACGAGGCAAGGGCCGAGATCCCTTCACCAGGAGTGACCCCTTGGACAGAAGTTTGCGTCAGGGTAATAACTTCACTATAGCCGATTGCCTTTTTGCTTTGCATCGTGGTATTCAGTTGGAATATCATGCACCTCATTCTACGAGGAAAGAGCCAAGATCCCTTCACCGGGAGTGACCTCTTTAGCAAAGGTATTCGCCACTATATTTTTATAAAAAGCTATCCGGTTCCTTCAACGATATCAAGTTCATGACGTTAAAGGTTTTTCGCCAAAAACCATTCGTAGCCCTCCGTCATTTCAGACGGGTAGCACTTAGTATTCATGCTATGTTTGTTGGCCAAAGTCTAGGCATAGTGTATGGTAGCTATTTGTTACTTTTCTGTTGCATAGATAGATGCGTTGGTTTGGGACAGTCGTACTGCCTTGTTGGCCAAAGTCAAGGGTAGGTACGGGTGGGTTCAAATTAACCTGGATAATGACGGGTAGAACTTGACATGCGACTTATGATTTGTTGGCCAAAGTCAAGGTCATAAGAGCATGGGGTAAAAAAAATCACATCGGGAGTTTCTAAAGAAACTAAAACTTGCAAGGTATGCGCATACCTTCTGGAGTGTGATAATGTGAGTGGATCCCATCACATTATCATGCGATGATAGTTGGATCCGATTCCTACTGATGAGTTGGTTTACTTCTCGGGTGATCCCGACTAATTCTTCTTTTAGGTTTGGAGGAGAATTTGACGTTACAGTGGGAGGTTTCCTGATTAGATAAAGTGATAACCATTCTAATCTAGGTTAGAGTGCACACAGAGTATTTCTTTTCTCTCTCTCTTTGGCAGCCACCATGACCCGACCCTTGACTATGACTCAGTGACCAAGTTAACCGAACCTTCTTAAAACACTGGCTTTTGGATTTTCAGAGTTGCATACCTCATTGCCAGTCCTACTTTTACCCTTTTCTCCAGAACACCCCGTATTACTACGAACATCCACTTCCAATGGATAAAACCATCGTATGGTTATATACGAACTCGAAGGAACCTATTCCAGATTCGAGGATGGTTTCCGGTTCTGGAGAAAATGAATAGGACTATTCAGTTGTCTTTTCCTTTTACCTTCTCTCAGGATGCGAGTGCTCCTTGGATTAGGTTGGTACACCTATTACGCTAATTGGATAGTCTTCTTCCAAACCATAGACAGGTGCCGAACGGTGGGGAATGAAGAAAACCAATTAGCCGAACGGTGGTGTACAGAAGGTAATAAGTTAAGACAAATAAAGGGATTAGAAAGAGGGCAAAGTAAACTGCGACTGCTATTCATGACCAAACCAAGTATTTCATCGCCACTCCTACTTCACCTTTGTATTTCTCCATAACACTCCGTATCACTACGAAGATCCACAGTTATTTGGATACTCCATCGTATGGTTATATACGAACTTAAAGGAACTTGTTCCAGTTCGGGGATGGATTCTGGTTCAGGAGAAATCGGAATAAGGTTTATTCAGTTGTCTTTTATCTTTACCTTCTCTCGCGTTGCGAGTACTCCTAGGATTAGGACAGTACACCTATTACGCTTATTGGATAATCTTCTTCCAAACCATAAGCTGGTGCCGAACGATAGGGAAGGAAGAAAACCATTTAGCCTAACGATGGTGTGCCGAAGGTAACGAATAAAGACATATAAAGGGATTTGGAGAGATGGCAAAGAAATATACGGTTACAGTTGTGAATCTGATAATGGAAGAGGCATTACCAGGAATACCCAGATACCCCTTCGAAACATTTACATGTTTCAGTTTCACTGTGTATTGTTAATAGAAAACTGATTTCCCAATTAGTCCTTGCTCCAGGGTATGTATTTACCAGGTTTGATTCTCATATCTGTATGGTTTTACAGATGATGAGTGGGAGTAAGTTATTGGGAATTGGGTGATCATCCTCATTATATCGGGATTCGTTGTAATTGGTGATATTTGAGGAAATCGCCTGGGTTGTTTTGCCGGACGGCAAATATTTGGTTTTGAATATCCGTTGTTATGCACCAATTTCAAATTGATATATCTGTACGTTTATTTTTATAAAGTGAGATATAACCTTTTGAAATTATGTCTATGACATTTACCTATATCAGTGGATGGTTAGGTAAGGAGCATTAAACAACGGTGTAATTCTTCTTAACCATTAGTACAGTTTTCAACCTATGACACACAGGGAATGAGTTATTAGACTCAGGGGACTTATACAGAGTATTGTATTTTTTCCAGTGTCCATGAGGACAGAGGGGTTGGTACTCTTACTATATTCTGTTTACTTATGACTTCTCTATTTCTTAGACATGTGTTTCGTAGAAATGCAAGGTCTAAGTTTTGAGAAGTTATAGGTATAAGAGTAAAGTAGGGAACCAGATGTTGCAAGTATCGGGATTCTTCAAGGTGATCGAAGATGTAGATACTTGTGTATGGTATTCAGTTGATAGTAATGATTATGAGAAACTTGTTTCTCTTTCCGGTTACTCATATCTGGATGCATTCCTGAGTTGAGTAACGCTGATCGGCCTCCTTCCATTTAGTTGACATGCACTGGAGACAGCTGGATGATTTGAATCTGGTTCCAATTAAATCAGTGCCTCTGTTTCTATATTGGATATAGAACGGTTCATATCTCAACGATGTTAAGGTACGGGGAGTTGACCGGCTTATGCTTAAAACCAGACTCTGGATAACTCAAGGCACGTTTCTGTAATGGCAGTTTGTGGGTTGACCCGGGCTATGACGAGGGTTGACTTTCTACCATCTGGAAGATCAATAGTGATATTGTTCTTGACTCGCCACAGTTTTAATAAAAATGGATTTTTTTTAAGAAAACAGTAGTGGGAGTATGGTAGAACTGGAAATGATTCCAAAACCGCAAACGATTACTGAAAATTTAATAGGACCTAAAGATTCAATCTGGATTGACATTCCATTGGCCACTCCGCAGATATGGTGGGTAACCTCAGGCACTCGAGAGGTACTTCGGTATGCTCAAAGACGGTAACAGGGAGGTTCTTGTTTACCCAGACTTGCCATTGCTGTTGTTCCAGACTGTGAGACCCAGCAGGAGAATGAGTATAGCGTCGTTCTAAACTAGGTTTAGAAGTGTACATGTATATGACTCTGCCAGAGGGTTGTCGTAGTCAGTGGGAGCAGCGGAAGCTATGTGGGAACTTGACACTACTGTTGTTCCAGACTATGAGACCCGGCAGGAGGATGAGTATAGCATCGTTCTGAACTGGCTTTAGAAGCGTACGTGTATATGACTCTGCCAGAGGGTTGTCGTAGTCAGTGGGAGCAGCGGAAGCATGGTGGACAAGTAGCTTATGTCTATTTATAGACTAAAGCAGAATATAGCGGAGATAGATCATCTATTTCTGATGTGACAGTCATAGGTTTGACTTCATCAGAATAGGGGATGGATCTGTTAAAAAGGTAGTAGGGTGTGATGTCATGGTATTTGGATGACATACACAGAGTAGGAAGTGAAGTTCCTATACTACGATCGGTTATGCTTTGGTTGTCACATAGTGGTTTCTCCACATAAAGCTTGGATATTATATTAGACATTCTGGTCACTAGATCTATGGTTTTAGATCTAAATTTGGGTAGTTTCCCAATTTGGGTACTTAGACAGCGTTCTAAAGGTGTTTTAGAATGGACGTCGACTCCTGGCACGGTAGTATACCTGCAGGAGATGGAGTCACCCTCTCTAAAGGTGTCTTACAGACTAAAGGGGAGAGGGATGTGCATGATCGGCAGATCACTTGCTTAGGCAATTGAGTTGATCATGAGATGTCAAGTACCACACCAGATGTTGTTTTTGCACAAGATGCAATAAGTTGATATTAATCCAATCCTGGAGAATCATTAGGAAGCAGTTTTAGAACATAAGTGGATGTTTAGGGAAATGATAACGGCAGCCTCTTTCGGGGGACGGTTATCATTCCAGGCTTCCAAGGTGACCTGGATGACAGAGTGACTGTCAGAGTTATAGTTTTCCCTCTGACGAGGGGCAGTATTTTGGACAGGTGGTCCAAGCGGATACTGAGGGAGGCATAGCGCAGGATACTGATTAAGTTCAGTCGACAATACAGACTAAGAAGTTTGGATTTGGAGTTCATTTATGAGCTAGGTCCTATCAGATATCCAGACATATTCTAAGACAGGTATTGCTCATTTTGGGAGATGGCTTTCTCCGCGAACTTGAGATAAAGAGAGACATAGAAAGAAACATCAGGGCGGATCCACTTACTAAGGCCATTCCTCGAACGCAATAGTTTCGCAAACGGGCTTTGTGAGATTGATTAGTAGAGGAGTTGGGTGTTCGGTATCACACGGGCTGTGAGTATGCGACATCGCAATAATTAACCTTGAGTGCAAGTGGGAGATTGTTGGATATAGTGCCCTCAGAGTCAATTATTGGATCGCAGGCACATGATTGCAATGATTGAGGGATGACCTATACCGGTAGAACAGTCTTACTCGAGAGGATTGTATACTATCTGGTTTGTCTTTATCATCGTGTACATACTTTAGGTGACATTGTAGTTCACTATTACACGTTGATAGAGAATAGTATGCTACCATGGTTTGTCTTTATCATCGGGTACTGCTTTAGGTGACCTTACAGGTCGCTATTACACGTTGATAGAGCCCTTAGGATTCTTGCTTGACTGCCAGTAGTATGATGGCGATCATATACGTGGGAGCTGGGGTCTATAAGAACATCCTTAAAAGGTCCCTAGTCGTGGGAGTTTTCGAGATAGGGCATCGATACTCCGGAGTAGACTAGTGTATACTGTCGAGACCCCGACGAGGGGCGGTGGCCGGTCTCACAAGCCATTGGTGTCAGTTGGTTCACCTAAGATGTATATAGGCGCTCATTGGGTTATAAGTACGCCGGACAGGACTCGCCGGGAACATGCTAGTTGGTATTATACCTGACGTCAGATAACAGTTCCCTGGTGACATGTGTACAGGTTAGTTCATCGACCTGAGATCGTCATTTATCTCGTGTGAGTTCCCACCGTGCTTTGATTACTACACTACCATGGCTCAAAGGAATCGTGCAAACAGGTTTTAGTTGGGTACAGTCCCGAGCCACATGGAGGCAGTGAGCGGATCGGCAGGGGTTTCGTCTCTCCCGGTATTGGGGGTGAGATCGCGCTGTGTCGAGGAGAGCCATTACACGAAGCCCTTGGCCAAGGCAGGAGATTTACTGGTAGGTACTCCAGTAATATCTCAGGGTGTTCTGGGCTACACTCCGACACGACTTGTACCGCTTTTGGGGGTCTGACTTTTACCAACCCCCTAGGCCCGCCATGCGATGCTCATAGACGAACGGACCGGACTGTACGGATATTTTCACTGACAGGATCAGTAGAGTGTCAGGATGAGTTCACTCATCGACCTCCCTTTTGGTCAATACCTGGTAGCCCGTTACGTACGGCTAGTACCACTGACGTGCTAGTGGTTAAATCCACAGCCAAAATATTGACGAGTCTTTAGAGTCTCCCACAGACAGTTTCTTAAGTTTCGGGCGAAACGTTGTAAAGGCCGTATGATATATGGCAGGGTCCGATCATATACGTGCAGTAGTGCACAGATCATGATCGGGCGGATCATACTAGTGGGCTTTGGTTTAAGGCAGATCCTAGTATTAGATTTGTTGGATTACTTTAGTCTCATCGCATTCGCATTTGGTCGGAATGCGGATGCACGCATGTATATACAGGTGAGGGGTATCCTTGTGATCCGTCACGAGTTTACTTTAGATGTTGCCGTATCCTTTTATTGTTGCAAACATTTGGATTAATGTTTGCATATGGAAATTATGAGCTAGAAATCATCATTTTGTGCATTAAATGAGACATAGACTTCATTAATGACTCATGGTCTCTTTTCTTGTGCATGTGTCACATTATGAGATGGATTTGAGTCTTGATATGATAAGGAGAGAGAGAGGGGCTGCCATGATATAGTTTTGGTCTTGTATTTCATTTCTAACACTTCTCACTCTCATTATCATCACAAGACATAAGAAAAGAAAAGGGAACTTCTTCTTCCTCCTCCTCTTCTTCTTCCTCTAACTCACAATCTCCATTAATGGCATCATCTCTAACTTCCATCTATACAATGGATGCAAGAGACAAAGTTATCACACATATTCTCTACATCGCCTTGGACACGTCGGCTAGCGAACTTCGTGCCCGAGTTGCTTCGGACGAAGCGGGAGCCCGTAAAAAGACTCGAAGATGTGGTGCCCTTTCCGACGAGGAGATCGAGACCGGAGATGCCGCGAGGAGGTTGAGATGGTAGCCAAAGACCGAAGGACATGGATCGATCGGTATAGCTTTCCAACCCTTTCTCTAGTTGCTAGTTGTAGGTTAATGGTTCGATTCGGGATTAAAGTCTGTGATAGCGCCGGTTTCTAGTTTAAAAAAAGTTTTTGTTTCCGCATTTTGGCCTCGGACAGACGGCCGGGGCGCTACCGGAGACTTACATATACACGATTCATATTGGATGCACGTACGAGACGTGGAGTCTGTACTAGTTACCGTGCGTGTACGTGACACGAGGTGTCCGTACCGACCGTAGAGCGGATGCGTGAATAAGATGTCTGCACCAGAGCTAAGTTTGTATCGGACTAGATGTCTATACTATTGATATTCCATTACTATGTGCATATGTAGACTTGATATCCGTACTATTTATATTATGTGTTTGGGTACGTAGATTAGATATCCGTACCGATTATTATTATGATATGGGATAATAGAATATTTGATAGTTATCGTACGAGGTGAGATTCCGTACGGGATGATATGATGATGATAGATGACGATGATTAGCCGGACATGGCCCCATTTTTACTTGACTCATTGTGTCTTACTATTTTACCCGTTTGGGGGATTTTACTGATATGTCGGTATTACCCACTTTCTAAAAACAACGAATCATTTCATATTTTTAAAAAATTGATAATGAAAGGATGTGCTACCTGGATTTCAAAGGGGTATATATATATATGTGTGTGTGTTTTAAAAATATCGTAGCTTCCTTATTTTTAAACAATGTTTCGTTTTACTTTGAAAACATATAAGTGGGAATATTAGAATGAATTACCTATTTACTGTTCTTTTACGCTACACTTAGTTTACATGTCATTCGCTCACGCTTTATTTACCTTATTCGTTATGCTACACTTAATGATTTCCGCTACGCGTCATATATTGTTGATGTCATCGCTCAGTGATATGGGACACTGATACACACACACACACATGATATATCGCTACACTTATATTATTGGATTATGCTATGATATGTTACCCGTCTTTGCTATGCCTAGTTCACACAGACTAAAAGGGTACGAGTTGACAAGATTTATATTACTGTGGATATGATGTGATATGATATCAATCCTGAAAGATTGAATATATATATATATATATATATATAAAGGAATAAAATAAGATACAGATGATTCGGACATGGTGGATATAGTCGGGGATCCATGATGTGTGTGTGTGTGTGTGTGTGTGTGTGATCAATCCATGAGGGATTGAGGCAGGAAGAGACACATTGTCGCCCGTTGATATATGTGTGAGCAATCCATGAGTGATTGAGGGTAGTTGACATATGATGTCTCTACGGATATTATATATACATATGAGGGATCGATATAGATACCCTGCACGGAAATGGATATTATATATATATGAGGGATCGATATAGATACCCTGCACTAAGATAGATATTATATATAATATATATATATATATATGAGGGATCGATATAGATGTCTTGCACTGATGGGATATATTATGTTATGTATAGTAGCTGGACAGGACTGATCCATGAGACAGTTCCTATTATTTTCATATATCAATGTATACTAAAAAGGTTTTCAAATGAGCTATAGTCTCACTATTTTCCACGTGTCTAGGATCGACACAGACTTTTACAAAACAAAACCCATTTTTTTAAATAAATCATTTAAAAAAAGACGGGACATATACTTTAAACGAGATGCATATCTTTCTTCACAAAACAACTCCTGCTACATGTGCCGCTATATATATACCACACGACTATTTTGAAAGGATTTTATATACATATATTTTCCGGCTACTCTTATATGATTGCATGTGGATATGCTATATATGTATTATAGCCTTGATTATGTATACGTTGGTCATGTCCTGTAGATATTGCATTACGACTACGGGGATCATGATTTGATATCGTTGTATATATATATGCAGTGAGTTATCGACGATTGTTGATTATTAGCGTTTCATTTCGCGGTATTTTTTTTACTTCTTGAACTCACATGCTTTCGAATGCTTGTGGTTACGTTGCGCCCGTACTGGGCCAGATACCGATTACTTGATGTTGATATGAAAACCACACAGATTCATATTTTACATGTTAGGATAGCGGTAGACAAGTTGTACATAAGGGCTTATTATCATTGTTATTTCATCGCTCGAACTCTAGTTTCGACGCGTGCTTATTTACCCTCCTTGATGTAAACATTTATCATGATTAGTTGTTTCACCGCTTATCCATGCGACTTCTAACTTGTTATATAATTCTACTCACGAGTTGACAACTTACCCCCGTTGTTCCATAGTTCTTTGCAGGTTTGACCACTTGGATCCGTAACGGCTGATTTAGCACGTTCGCTATCTTTTGGGCATCGTTGTGTACATTTGAATTGATGGGTTTCTTTTTATATCGGCTTTTGCTGTATATCTATTGTATCTAGATGTACTCCATCAATGACCAGTCTAGTTTCATCGAGACCTTAGAGTTGTATATTTTGTTGTTGTCGGACTCAAGTGGAGTTGACTTGATATATATTATGTTGTTTACCTTTCGCTTTATTGATCCTTTGCCGTTTGGCGTCGTATATTACTGCGTGGTTGTGATTTCTCTATTGGGCATTGATTTAGCTCCCGTATATGGGATGTTGCTATATTTATTATCATTGTACCCGTTTTATCCAAAATTTATAAAGAAGGTGTTGTCCTTTTTTCAAACAATCTTTCGAAACAAACTTCACTTTTTATGAAAACTTTTCTAAAACTTCACCTCTATCTATTACTATTTATTTCCTTATGTATTTAGTTTAGATTCGTGGTTTTGGCTTATTTGGGTTACGATGGGGTCCAATTGATTTCATGTAATCCTTGTGCCGGTCATGTGCCTTTTCGGGTCATGACAGATGGCCACACTGAAGATACATGTTATCATATTGTCGGCTTTCTTGATCGCGCCTATTGCAAAGTAAAAGGGCATACCGAAGATCGTTGCCACAAGAAAAATGGCCGATCTCCACAGAAAGGCGGTTCCAATGCAAAGAAACAATAATCGCAAGAGAAACCATGAGGATTTAGTGCTATCAACAGCTCCCAAGGTGATCCAAATAGTGTGCTGATCTCACAGGCACAGTATAAAGAGTTGATGATTTTTCTCGGGAAAGGTAAATCTGATGTGATGGTCAATTTTGCAGGTAATGTGTAGCCAATGACTAATTTTAATTCCGAATGAATTATTTCTACTGGTGCTAGTAATCACATGAGTTCTTCCAAAACAGTTCTTTCTAATATTGTTAATAAACCTAATCATTCATCTGTTGAATTACCTAACGGTGAAATTGCTTCCATTTATCATATGGGTTCAGTTAATATCTCTTCTAAAATCCATCTTCATAATGTCTTACATGTTCCTTATTTTAAATTCAACCTTTTATCCGTATCTCAACTCACTCGATCTCTAAATTGTCGTGCGATCTTCTCCTTTGACCATTGTGTTTTTCATGACCTAACATCGGGGAAGATGATTGGAGCGGGTAGACTTCGCAATGGGCTATATTATTTTCAAAGGACCGGTATATGTCTTTTAGCATCAAAATCTTCCTCCGAGTTATGGCATTGTTGCTTGGGACATCTATCACTAACTGCATTAAATTTATATCTGAACTGGAACCTTCAATTTTCAGCAATTCTTATAATGAATGTACGATTTGTCCTTTAGCAAAACAAACCAGACTTCCTTTTCCAAATAGTTCTATTCAAACAATAAAACATTTTCAGTTGATTCACTGTGATGTATGGGTACCTTTTTCTTTTACTAGCTCAACTGGTCAAAAAAAATTCTAACTGTAGTAGATGATTTCAGTTCGTTGCACTTAGATTTTTTTAATGAAACAAAAAGCTGAAACATCTACCATCTTAAAATCATTCTTCAACTTTGTCAAAACACAATTTCATACGCAAATAAGCCAAATCCGCAGTGATAATGGAACAGAATTCTTGTCTAATGACTTAAAACTTTTTTACTTGTCTAATGGGATCATCCATGAAAGAAGTTGTGCTACACTCTACAAGAAAATGGAGTTATAGAAAGAAAACATAGACACATACTCAATGTCGCTAGACGTTAAGATTTCAAGCCAACTTATCACTTTTTTGGGGGGTGAATGTGTTCTTACTGCAGTATATCTTATTAACAAATTTCCAACTTCTAAACTCTCCAACAAGTCTCCGCATGAAGTTCTTCTTGGCAGAAAACTTAAGTTTTCCCATCTTCGAACTTTTGGTTGTTTGTGTTTTGGTTATAACACATCACCAACTAAATCAAAATTTGATCCACAATCCAAACCTGGTGTTCTTATTGGGTATCCACAATCTCAAAAGGGCTACAAAGTTCTTGATTTGGCAAGTAAAAAGATTTATGCCTCATAAGATGTTCTGTTTCATGAAACCGCATTCCCTTACAAATCCGAATCACTCTCACAATGTCAAGATTCTGGTATCCTTAACTCTTCTCAAACTAATTGTCCACTTCCTACTCCGCTGGAAATCACCTTCGAACTCATCGACAACACAATTTTCTTCTGAAGAAACACCAAACACAACTTTTCCACTTGCTCCGGTCAAAACCACCGAAATTCCTTTACCGATCATAACTCCGCAAAACCTCATACTTACCCAAACTTCAATCGATTCAACATCAACTAATTCACCGGCACAAACTCGAGTTCTTCCATCACGAAATCATCACCTACCAATTTTTTGCGAGATTATCATTGCTCACTTGCGACGATACATGCTTCAACATCCAACCGTTCGATAGGTACTCGCTATCCTCTTCAAAATTATCTTTCATAGTCAAAATATTCACCTTCCTATCGAGTTTTTTTTTCATCGCTTGATTCTACAGAGGAACCGAAAACTTTTATAGAAGCAAATTCTCTTTCTCATTGGCGTGATGCAATGTTCATTGAACTCAAGGCTATAGAAGATAATAAAACTTGGTCATTGGTTCCATTACTTGCGAATCATAAACCCATTGGTTAAAAATGGATGTACAAAGTCAAATATATGTTAGATGGATCCATTGAGCGATATAAAGCTCGCTTGGTGGCCAAAGGATTCCTATGGAAGGAGAGCTTGGATTATCTTGAGACATTTGTGCCAGTTGCCAAATTGGTTACCGCCCGCTACTTGCGCTCGCTGCCATTCGACAGTGGCCTATACATCAAATAGATGGTCACAATGCCTTTCTCCATAGCGGTCTCCATGAAGAAGTATACATGTCTTTACCTAAGGGCTATGTCCTTGAAGACAAGAATCTTGTCTGCAAGTTACATAAGTCCCTTTATAGACTAAAGCAAGCTAGCAGACAATGGTTTGCCAAATTTTCTGCTGCGCTCAATGAAGCTAGTTTTCATCAATCTCGTGCCGATTATTCCTTATTTTTTCATATATATAGGGATAAAAGGATCCACCTTTGTGGTTGTTTATGTTGATGACATCTTGATTACATGTGATGATCACTCCACCATTTGTAAAATCAAAACTTTTCTAGCATCGAGATTCCATATCAAGGACTTAAGTTCTCTTAAATACTTTCTCGGCATCGAAGTTTCCAGATCAGCTATGCCAAAGAAAATATGTATTGCAAATACTCGAAGTTGCTGGGATGGCAGCATGTAAGCCGCAGCTATTTCCCATAGCACAAGATTGCAAACTTGACAATTCCTTCGGTTCTTTACTTCATGACCCCTCCTCATACAGACGTCTATTTGGAAGACTCATATATCTTATTATAACAAGACCAGATATATTGTACTCTGTTCAAATTCTTAGTCAATTTATGCAAGCACCCAGATAACCACAACTTGATGCGGGTCGAGGAGTTCTTCCTTATATAAAATCAACCCCTGGTAAAGGAATTCTTTTATCATCCAATAGTTCCCTCCAAATACGGGCATTCAACGACTCTAAGTGGGCTAGTTGTCCTATTACACGTTGCTCTATTATAGGTTTTTGCACTTTTTTAGGAGACATCCCTATATTTTGGCATTTGAAGAAGCAAAATACTGTTCTCTTTGTTCAGCGGAAGCCGAGTATAGTGCCATGGCTCAAACCACATGTGAAGTTCAGTGGCTTCAATACCATACTCCACGATCTAGGCATTACCCAAGCATATCCCGCCATATTATTTTGTGATAATAAGGCAGCTCTATATATTGCAGCAAACCCAGCCTTTCACGAGCGTACTAAGCACATCGAAATCGACTGCTATTTTATTCGAAAGAAATTGCTTTTGGGGCTCATGAAGACCGCTTAGTCGCACACTTCACTTCAGCTTGCAAATTTTTTTACAAAGCCTCTCGGCAAAGTACGATTTCACGAGCTTATTTCCAAGTTGGGACTAATTGATATGCGTGAAGGGGTGTATTATGACAAGAAATAATTAACTGTATCAAATATGGAATGATATTATGACAATTAATTATTGGTTGTACAAATATGGGATGATTATTTTGTCAATGGGCATATAATTCATATGACAAAATATTCATCAAGTAGTTGAACAAATATAGGATGAATATTTTGTCAATGGATATATGCAAATAATTCATATGACACAATATTCATCAAATATTTGATTGCACAAATCTTTCTGTAGATACCATATATTTTTTGTATAAATTCTTATGCCTTCGTACAATGAAAGATACACAAGAAATAATAAAAATAATTTCCTCTAAATCAATCTTGTCCTCCTTGTGTGATTCTCTATTTTGTTTTTCCAATTTATTTTAGAGAGAGTTGTAATAGTAGAGATGATAAAACATGTAAATTAAGAATATTAAGAACGTCCTTGAATTTTGCACTCATGATGGCGTAAGTAGTAAGAGAGAAATCATTATTCTCGTTGGTCAGGAATTTTTGAAGAACATTCTCTATAAAATTAAGAAACCGTTTTCACGGTTTATCTTTATGCTTCAAAATGAATGGAAAAATTTTGATACACAAATCTTGTAGAGGTCACAAGCCGTAGACCAAAAGGATATTATGAATAAGAGTTAAATAGGGTTGCGTAGCTCTTTTGCACACAAAGAAGAAGATGTGGCCTAGGGTTTAGGTTGGGACCGGTCCTGCCCTCATTTTATTCTTATCGTACAGTCATTCTTATTCTTAAACTTTGATTTTAATGAATATTCTTATTCTAATCTTCTTATTTATAAGTTTCTATCCAAGATCTGCAGATATGTTTCCCTCTTATATATTAAGAGTTCTCCCATATATAGTCATCCCACTTCGGGATGTAAACGAATATGGAAAATTCGAGTTGACTTCATTCCTGACTTTTATCAAATAAGGATAGTAGTTTTCATTTCTGATGATAATCCGTATTTTGTATATGCATCTTTCAGTAGACACCGGGTATGGATATGTGAACACCAATATCCACTCCGTATCCACATTTGATACCAAAAACAGTAATTCTTTTACTTTATCATGTAAATTTTTTTGGTGCAATATTCATTTCATAGCTGTATATCTATATCCGTTTTTTACCAAATACAGGTTGTTATCTTCATTTCTGATAAGTACTCATATCCTTATTTGAATCTGTCTGCGATACCGGATACAGATATTCTAACATATATATCCACTCTCTATCCTATCCATTTAAATCTCTAGTGCCAGCAACAAGACAATTGGGATCCCGAACAAAAGGACATCAAGCATTTCTTTCTCAATTTCCATTTCACCTTAAGAAGAAATTCAGGTAACCTCTTTTGCAAAAAGATTTTCATCTAATATTTCATTACATGAAGAGTTTTAACGAAACCAATTCACAGGTGTTAGATTGCGGAATTTGAGCGTCTTTCCTAATATTTTAAATGGTTCTCATTGTTGATATTATTAATAGCTAAGCTGGCAGCTGGCAGTAGTCATCACCACACACGTGTCCTCCAATGATTCATGGGAGCTGATGATGAACCTCACGGCTCCTCAATTCCTCTTGACTATTGCCACCAGCCTTCTTCAGCTTCTTTCCAAACTAAGTAATCTCTTTTTTTTTATAATGGCTAAATTGCACAAATGTAGCTATAAATTTTCATGTTTTTTGCGGTTGCTACCATGAACTTTAATAATTGCAAATAAATACCATGAACCTTGGTTTGCATCCGAATGCTTTTTGCGATTGATACCATGTAAATGGTATTAGTTGCAATCGAGGGTGATAGTTCATGGTATTTGCTTATAATTAAATTAGTTCATGGTATCAACCGTAAAAAACATGAAAGATTATGGATAGATCTGTGCAATTTAGCCTTTTATAATATTCCCCAGAATATTCCAAATGTTAACCAATCCCTCGTCTTATCCTTAACCACTATTCACACTGAATTCAGATTGCTCAAACCAAACACAGAGCCCAACTCCCCAAGCAAGCATTGCCATTGGGTACACATCACCTGTCATTACAATTTTGTAAGCATGTGCTATTTAAATTAAAGGTAGCAACGGTCCGTCCCAAATTCAATTTCAAGCTCAATCCTCATTTATCAAAAGTATGGAAGAGTTGCATGAGTGTGATGTTATGTGGCATGAGAATGAGTACACCATACTCGCCGCCGGCGATCACGCCTCCAATAGTTCGTATCCAAAGAAGCCGCAGGTTACGAATTGCTCGGTCACGACACCTGTCAATATTCCACCAGCAAGAAGGTCATCCGCGCACGAGTACATTGTTGATGAGGATAATAATGATGACATGGAGGTTGTGCCGCCGCATGTTCTGGCTTCGCGTGGTCGGTTCAAAGAAAAGATTGAGTTCTCGATATGTTCGGGTCAGGGGAGGACCCTGAAGGGAAGAGATATGAGACATGTAAGGAATTCCGTGCTTCGGATGACCGGTTTTCTCGAAGAATAGAGCGTTTTTTTGAAGATTCTAAAGAGTTAGATCGACAAACACTAGATTAATCCGAACAATATTCTGCATTGGGGGAGAAATGCTTTGATTTTGTAGGAGTATATATATGCAAGAAAAACTCAAATAATTGTTGCTATATATTCTTATTATTATGTACTTAAATATAACCGCATGACATTTTAGGTTTAAATTTTGGTATTTAATGTCTTTTTTGTGATGTTAGTCTTCTGAAAGCAGTACTTTACGTATGTGAAGCTTAGTACATAGTATAGAAGATTATCAAGATAACTTATATGAGATGTACCATTAAAATTAGTATTTTTTTTTTATAAAAGAGTTGAATGTGATCATTGGAGAATCAAACCGATGACTTTTTTATTTAGAAATGAAAGTTTCACCATATAAGATATGCCTAATTGGTTGCAATTAAAAATTTGATGCTACTAACCAGAAGCAATCATTAATAATCATCCAGATGAGATCCTCACAAATTGCACCTATCTCACTTCAACACAAAATCTAAAGCCTTTATCGAAACAACAAAGATCATGTCTTAATCAAGTTTACTTCACCATGACATAGTCATTGATTAGAAAAATTCTACCCAAATCATGCACGGGTCATGGCTCGGTTGGATTCCAACGTCTCTTTGAAAGTATTCCTAGAGAGGGGTGAGTAGGAATACACAACCGATATATCCAAATTAAAAATTCTATATAACACTTACTAATATAAAACACAATTGCAACGATGTATGATATCAATCAATACTACAATTGTGAACAAAAATCATATAGCAATCAAGAGCGACATCAAGTATAAGCAATGAGCATAAAGAGCAAGTAGTGAGCAATTATAGCAAGTAGTGAACAAATATGCAATTGAGCAATTTTTAAGCTAATAAGCAATATAAAGTAAGAAAAATTGCAAACGTAAACACGAGTTGATTTAGAGTGGTTTGAGAGATCTCCTAGTCCATTTTCTTTAGGAGCACGAGCCCGTTCCACTAAACACGTCTTTTTCGGAAACAAACATGTTGCCTGTAAGCAACCCACAACCCCACTTCCGGTAGAGGCCTAACTAACACGTCTCCTCCAAAGACTATACGTTGTTCGCCAAACAATACTTCTCGCAAGCACTTCCCGCCTCTCTCTCAATACAAGCACATGTGCTCACACTTAAGCATTTTTTCTCTCAACAGGCACTTCTCTCTTACAAGGCACTCTTACACTCAATAATCCTCTCAATGAAAAAAGAAGGCAAAATACAAGTCCAGGATTACTCTCAAAGGAGTTTTATAATTGAAGCACTAATACTCAAGAAGAATGGAATATCAAAATAGAATCTCTTGAATGAATTTGTGTGTGAGAGTGATTTTAGATAAGCAAATGAATATTTGATCAAACTCTCACTAGAGATGAGATTTTTCTCTTGAAGATCATTTTAAAATACAAGCCACTGAAATCTCTAAGTGATTAAGATTTACAGAAACCAAAACAAAACCTTTTTATATCCCTCAAAGAAAACTGGCCATTATGGGTCAAAGTCAGCAGAAAACACCCATGGCAGACATCTGAAGAACATCGGGGCAAACGTTTGTCCTTTAAAAAAAGTAACCCAACAACTATATTTTTCAAAAAAAAAATCTTAGCGGCTGACGTCTGAAGTTTAAATAGGCAAACATTTGAAGCAGAAAAAGTTTTAGCAAAAACATAATATCAGACATCTGCCCCCAATGAACTACAAACTTCTGTGTTTCTTACTGGAAATCACAGAGCCAAAACCGGACGTCTGAAGTTCAAAACGCAGAGTCTGAAGCTTTATAATTCATTTTTTAAAACCTTCAACAGACGTCTATCACAATGAACTGCAGACGTCTGTCAATAAACAAATATTAACCGAAGACTTTAGCATAGACGTCTGAAGGTATAAAATATCCATTTTCAAAACCTTCTTCAGACGTCTGTCAATTTGACCTTCATACGTTTGTTGTCTCTCTGAGTTTCTAATATTTCCATATATCAGAAAATACAATAGTGCACAGACGTCTGAATTTCAACGAGACAGATGTCTGGCCTGACACAAAAACAACAGTTTGGATTTTCTGAAAAATGAAAACTTCGAAAACAAAAACCCCGATATTTGTAAAGTCTTTGTGCAATCGTGTGTGAGTATTCAAGAGTTCTAATTGATATAAAACATAATCGATTGAGTACTTACAAAGATTCCTATGTCGGTATCGCATTTGTTCGAAATCTTGAATCTTCGTCGTCTTGACTCGAGATCTTGAAATTTTGGCGCTTCGCTTGAACTTGCGTTGTTCGATTGATCTTTAAATTGGTTTCGACACTTGACGCTTCAAACTTGAAAACGCCATTTCACTCACTTGGATCTTGAAGTCGATATTTGATCTTCAAATGAACTTCTTTTCGACTTCGATCTTTAACGCTTCAAACTTGGACTTGCTTTCTAGCTTCTTGGTTATTCTTAGCATGAACTCTTGAATTTCTTGAACTTTGGATACATAGCATTATGAAGCTTGAATATGAAAATTGTGAAGCTCTCGTCCATATCCTCCAACCACCATTAGATATATCCGTTTAAGCTCAATAATCTCCATCCTCCATTATAGAGCTTCATTTCAAGATATCCGATAACCTGAAATACAATCTCAAAGACAAAGTTCATCAAATACAGTGTCATGAAATATAAGCAAGTTAATAAGCACCATTCATTGTTTCAATATCATAACTATGAATAGTATCAATATCAAGATAAATAACAAAAGAAAAACATGAGATATTGATATACCAAACATATTATTACACCCCGCTTCCCAGTAGACGGAAATGGTGACGTGGCATGCCTACAATGTATTAACTATGAAAATACGTTAAGCGTAAGCAATGAATATAATAAGGTGTAAGAATAACAAGAGTAAAAAATGAAACCGCAAATTTATTTACATTCAACTTTAAATACAACTGTTTGGAGTAAAAAGATACTATGATAAAAACAAATAGCTAAACAGTGGCATACAAAAGTAAAAGCAGGAAGAAGCTAGTAGTCTGGCTGAGTAGCTAATTGGTCCAAGTCCTCCTAGTTCGGCTCTATCTCCTTAGAGCCCGGTCCTCCTGATAAACATTCCAAAGAAAAGAAATGGAGATGAATGTCATCAGCGAACTTGCGCTAAGTAAGTCCCCAAAATTAATAAAAGAAGATGACTGAATAGTGTATAAGGTGAATAGAAACTAAGTAATGTGAACAGGTAAGATTGTATAAACGAGTATCTAAGCATGATCATTTACAGGTATAAGATTTCTATTCTAATGTGATTGCTTGTTGTTTGATAAAGAAGGTATTCATGTGAGAGGAGTCCATCTTGCCCTGTGGACTACGGTAACATGTAGTAAAAGGACCCGTCATAACCCACTGGACGACACGTGAATTCATATAGGTGTCTTTTAAAGTGACTTCTCGTACCATGATATTGGTTCCGTAACAATCTGTCCTTTTATCCCCGCGTATTGTAATGTATAGTTCAAGTTAACAGATCTTGGCCGAATCCATAAATATAAAAATAATGTGCAAGTTCATGTTCAAGTTGTAATCATGTATTCAGATATTCATGCCCAGTTCATGTCAAGTTATATTCATGGTTCGATCAAGTCAAGTCAATTATTCAAGTTCAAGTTTGGATATTCAAGTTTAAGTGTTCAGGTTTGGATATTCAAGTTCAAGTGTTCAGGTTCAAGATCAAGTGTTCGAGTTTGGACTCTGGTTCGAGTTTGCAATCAGGATATAGTTATTTCTTATGAATATATTTAACTTTTGAAATTCTTAAGTTCGGGAGTAATTGGACAACTGCTGCATATGGACAACATGATTTGTGTTATTTCCAAGACGATTGCTATTGATATCTCCATTAATTTGCATAGTTGTCTAACCTGAATAGGCAAGCACTTACTTTCTCCAGCTTTCAAGAGAAATGATACCGCTTAAACCTATATTAATTTAGTGTCCTGAAATATTTATTCTTGTTGTTTACATTGTATTTATATTGTTTGCATTTCTCGAGGTTTTTTATGAAACATACTTTAATATTGTTTAAAAATAAGCCTCGACGGTGAGTTATGATATTAAGAGATTTTATAACAATGTATTCTAGTTTCAATGGTATTTTAGTGATAAAACCCAGCATTTAAAAGTTTTTGGTAGTTTTATGAAAACTATACTTTAGGAACTTGGTAGTATTTTATTAAAATTTAATCTTTCATTTTAAAATATAATTTCCACAATTTGTTTTTATTGAAAATACGGATTTATAATTTTATATAATTTTCCAAAGTTTATTTGTTAAGAAAAATCGTATTCTTCAAAAATCGTATTTTTTATTCCTTTCAAGACCGAATTCTCCGTGAGCAGTTCTGCATTTCGCTCTACTATCTCAAGGACGTGCGATAATCCACACCATCTACAAATGGGTCCTGTAACGAGGGTTATAGAGGCGTAATTGCAAAAGGTGTAAAAATATCGATAAAAACATTTTTTGTAAAAGCAATGGTATTTTATTGTAAATCGTATTCTTTAAATTAAATATACATCTAAAATATCGTGCTATGAAACCATAGTGTATGTGGTGGGGTAGGTCGTTACCCTGTGAATTTCTATGGGTATATAGTCTTGCTATCGGTAAAAGGGTACTTTTAAAGTTCATGGTATTTATATGAAATTGTTCGATTTATGTGGTTATTTCACATAAAAATTTAATTACATGGAAAGGTATATGATGTGAATAATATGTTAAGGTGATATTAGAGATTTAGAGTGAAATATTAATGTAGCAAAGGTGACAAAAGTTGTTTAAAAGAAAAGATTACAAGTTAACCCCATTTTTATCGATATGTTTTAAGAATTGGTTTGAGGTGAAATGAAAGAGAGAGGAATGGACTTACGGGTTGTGTAGCATTGAGAAAAGAGTATGAAAGAGAGGGGAAGTCTTCATGGTGTCATGATAGTATCGAAAATGGCTCCGGTATTCAATGGAATGAACTTGGATTGCTAACTCCACTTGACTAGCCTTAATCCCTTTCTTAAGGTTAGGGATTTAGAGAATTTTTTTAGGAATTTTCAGGATAGGGGAGAGATAGGGGGTGGCATGGTATTTATAGTGTAGAAATGAAGGTGTGTGAATTAAAGAATTGAATTAAAAAGTATTTAAAATAGGGTTAATGGGGAATTGAAGAGTCTCTGGTTAAATTCAGAAAAATCAAACAATAAAATGGAGTAGAGGGGAGCTGAAGGGGTGCACGGACGAAGCACGGAGGCGTTTGGGGGCATCAAGACATCCGGTAGCGGCAATGGGGTGGATTTGGATGGTTGGATGGGAGTTACGTGTCTCGAGCTTTGTGCCATGTGTGTTAATTGTAACTAACTCAGTATTTATCTAGTTTGATTTTTTTGAAACTTTTCGATTCTCCGTGTATTGCACTTGCAACTCTTAGGCTTCTGAAAAGTTAAAAAAATATAAAAAATAATTAGGACTGATAGGATTCGAACACGCAAGCTATAACACAGCAGTAAAGAGTATTAACCAATGAGCTACAAGTTGTTTCTTCCTTTTATTGAACATAATTAACTTATAACTCCTAATCAGGCTGAAATACCCTTTCTATATATTGAACAAGTTACATTTGTATATAAATTTTAGAGTTGTTACACATATATACATGTTATATGAAGATCAAGATATTAGATTACATGTATATACAAATTCATATTCTGAATTACTAAAATAATGAATGAGAGCAATACATCGATATCAAGAATATAACACAAGTATACCATAAGATATGGATATATTTCCCAGTATACATAAGATATAAGATAAGCAAGCTAAATATCAAGTGTATATAAGTTTAGTGTCGATAAGATAAGCAAGATAAACAAGTGATACTGAACGAATTATTCATATTTAAACTATCATCAAAATTAAATAAACGGTTCATCAAAATTTATAAGCTATCAATCTCCCCCTTTTGATGATGGCAAAATATGAATAGAAAATAATATATCTATATCAAATAAAACCAAATATCCGACATCGATATACTAAAAATTCCTATTATTCTCCTCTTTTTGACATAATAAAAAAGGGTATTTAGGGAATTTAGAACGTTTGAACTACGTCCCCTGAATAAATGCGTAAACCTAAAGTGAATCAAACTTTTGAATCACTCCCCTAAATGTATGCATAGAAGAACACTAAGAAATGTATATGAGCAAAAGTAAAATGCAAATTCTGAGAATGAAGCTCAACTCGTATCTAAAAATATGTATATAAAAGATATGCAAAGTAAAGCAAGGATTCATGCAACATATATCCATATGAGCAAGATATAAATAAGTTCTAATGGCATATGGAGGCAAGTATGAGTTGCTACCAATTGAAAATGAACATTTTTGAAAGAGGAGCTCAACTCATACACAAAAGCATGTTTTGAAAACGATATACAATGAAAAGCTTAAAACATGTGCTAACCAATAAAAAGTAAAACAAGTTTTGAAATTTATGAGTTAGAATATATGTTGTAATATGAACCAAACATAATCGTATTATGCATGTACAAAGTGTGCGTGTATTCAAAACAAGAATATAATTTAAAAAGTGCACAACACAATATTGGGAATGTAAATACGAAATATTACACCTCAATAACGCAACACTTACATATTCTAATCGCTTGAATCTCCCATAGTTGAGAAGTAAGCCTAATGGATTGATTTATGAGTCCCATCTTACAATCACTTGATACCAAATCATTAAAAGTCAAACATAAAGTATAATGGAATACAAGTGATAGAAATTTAATGATACCAACTCAAGAACGGATCAAAATATGCACATATAATCATGATGATACCAATGAAAGGTACAAATGTGCAAACAACTAACATAGAAAAAGATACTAATTGAAAACAATATGATACCAATTGGAAATAATTGAGAACCGTATGTGAGTGCAAGCATGAGTAATTATCTTATCGTAAGTATCGACTATTTGGTAAAGAGTCTCTAATTCTCTCCGCTATACCTGTAAGATTCGTTGTAATTAACGAAATCGACAAGTGGTTTCCCTAAAAAGATTGCAGAAACTATTTGGCAAGATGAGCTAAGAATTCAATACCAATGAATAATTCTACTCATGCAAGAAGTGTGTGTGCAACAATTAGGCAAGTTTAAGCATAAACACACATCATCAAGGCACAAAGCAAAGATACCAACTGAAAAATTGGTTCAAGTTGAAAACAAGTGCTAAAAATGTATCCATTGAAAAGATTTAAACAATTTAAAGTTATATGGATACAAACACTCACTTATAAGATTAAAAACATATTTTAAACAAGTGAGAGTGGTTTATGGCAAGAAAACTAAAGGATATGCAAATCTAAATCTAGTTTTTCAAACCATATTATGCTCAAGTTTTAAGAGATAGCAAGTTTAAAGCAAATGAGCACAAGAAATCACATATGAGCAAACGAATGATACCAATTGAAATATCCCATGAATAACATCTCATACATGAATAAGTACAAAAAAAGATATAAACAAGGATAAGTACATGTGAATCACAAGGAGTATATTTAAATATCGTACACAATTAGAATATCAATATTTAAGCACAAATGAATAGGCGATATTCTAAAAGAGTTTAGCAAATAATACGATACCCCGCAAATTGATGAGCCAAGTGTTCATAACATAATATTGCATTTTGTATTCCCCATTCTTATGCATTTAAGAATAAAAACAGGTGCTTTTGACCCATGTCTGCTACATGTTACAGGTTACAGGTTCTTGACGCGAAAACAGTGAAAAAGACAAAAGACGACACAAAAGAGACTTTTGGCCAACAAATAGGAGGATCTTAGTCAAGCCTAAAAACGAAGAATGGTTCACCATCAACAAGGCGACGCAAGATCCAAATTGTCATGGGAAACGGTTAAAGGATCGGTACAAGTGTTCACTGAAGTTCTGGAGTCACTGCAGAAGCCCAAATGGAAAAAGAAATAAAGAAACAAGAAGCCTAGAAGAACCAAACCAAGCCCAAAAGAAACCATGAGCTGAACTCATCATTGGGAGCGCGTCCATGCCGCGGATCCGCGGCCGTCTTGTGCCCTAGTGCGCAGGAAATTTTGCCAAAATTCTGTGGCGGCTATGGAACGATTTTCTGGGGGTATATTTGTAATTGTAGACATGCGGTGCAATTGTAAACCTAGGGTTTCTATGTCCTATAAATAGAACCCAAGACCTTGTATTTTCTTATGCCTCTACTCATGAATAAAATTCTGTTTTCTTGAAGTTAGAGCGCATCAACAGTAAGTAGGTTATTTTCCTTGCAGTAGTTGTAGTTTTTCATATCTGCTCTTATTTTCTCGCCTTAGTTTAATTTAGTTTAGCTTTTATTAACTTGCAATCGATGTTTTCTCTCTTGAATAAACTCTTGTTTTTTTTCATTCCCTCAATGAGCGAGTAGTTTCCTCGCTTGTTAGGGTTAGGAATAGGGAAGGATTTGAGAGACGAAGATCTCTCATCTCTTTTCGTTGCTAAACTTTTATGAACATTAGAACTCCATGCATACCTTTTTATTCCGCTCCCTACGGCACTCTACCCTCGAGGTAATGGTGATTCCGTAGTCTAAAGGACCGGATTTTAAGGTTTTCCATGGAGGTTAGGGTAAAGATTAAGAAAGGAAGGACAAGGATTTAGAGGAAGAATCAATCTTCCCAATCATCCTAATCCCCTTTGTTAAGATTTACCATAACACTAATATGATATCTTTAATTAATAGCAATGGAAAGAGATGTAGATCTTTGTTTACCAAATTTTCCCTAGACCTAATCCTACCAAGTTTCTAATCCTAGTCTCATACAACTTCAATTTTTAGGTTTAATTATAAATCCAAACACCATTTGGAATTAACTCGTAAGAACTTAATGGAGATTTACACATCCCTGTGGACCGACCCGTATTCACCGGCTAGCTTCATACGACGCCGTTCTTGATTGCGGTAAATATTTTTGATCGACAAAACCTCTCTTAATCAAATGGCGCCGTTGCCGGGGATGGCGTAAAATTTTCTTTTTGTAATTTCGGGTTAATATAAAATCTAAAAAATCTAAAAAATCTGAAAAATTCCAAAAATAAAATTTTTTTATCATCTTTTATTGTTTGAAGGGTTTTCTTTATGGATCTTTGCAGGATTGACGGATCTGAAACAACACAGAGGGGGACACAGAAAAAGATACATCAAAACAGGAGGAGATTGAAAGTACAGAGCAGCTGAAGAAATCCAGAGAGCTGAAGCCCCCAATCCGCCGCGCTTCTGCCGCATAAACCCACCTCACGCCGCGCTTCCGCCGCCGTCTGGAGGGTTCTCTGCGCAATTTTTGCTTGGTTTGCTTCCACTTTCCCTCCTCTGCAAATCTTCATATATCTTCTGTCAAATCTTCTGCAGGATTCTTTGCGCTAAAAATCTTCTTCCCCCTTCCAATAATTGATTTTCTGCAGGATTCTTTGCGCCGCGCTAAAAAGCAAATTGATTGCAAGTGATTTACTGCTTTGCATACTTTAATCTGACTTTAAGGGGCTATTGAACAATTCAGATTGGGTGGGGATTTCATCACCCTTCCCAGGACCCCAGAAATCACTTAAAGCATTTGCATTGACCACTTTTAATTTAAAAAATATTAGACTCAGCCCTAAAGACCTCGAGCTCAATAGGACAGAGGACTAGTATAGGCATCGGCCGTTTATCCTAACCGACATTGCGGTGTCTAGGCTAGTGGTTTTTAATTAGGCCCACTGTAGTGGTGGTTCCTTCCCACTTACCTGGCCGTACTTGTCCGTGAAGAGGCGGTTTGAGGTCCTATCTCTAGCCCTTTGGAACAGTTAGGAGCTGTCTAGCTGACCTAGGTGACCCTAGACTTAGGCCTGATTATGCATGTGTGGTTAATTGCATTTGTGTCACTAGTCTCTTTTCAAAATCTTTTTGCAAAAGCTCACTTAAAAAGAAAAAGGAAAATCTTTTCAAAACTTGCAACTTGTCGCTAAAGAATCTTTGCACTCACTTACACCACTTCTCCTCATTGACGTTTTCTTACCTTCACATTCTGTCTTTCATCTTTCGACTACACTAACCCTTTTAGTGTATGTCCGGTTGGACTAGGGACCCTAGCGCCCGATTAGTCCGTGTTTCATTGGTACCGACCGACGAACCTTTCGACTCCGAAGTCGAAATCTTGTCCACTTCTTCACTTTCACCATCATATTCTTCCGAAGGTATGTCGGGATACGATCCTAACAATACCTTACCGACGGGAAGGATTCCACCTCCGTTAGGTGCGAATAACCCGAATCTTCCGCCTGTCGAAGCGCCCGCACGAGTCGCGCTCCAGGATCTTTTCTACCCCGTCCGCACCGCCCTTCCTACTTGTCTTTCCCTCCCACCGGCTAATGGGGACAATTTTGAGATCAAACCCCACTTCATCAACATGCTGCCTAAGTTTCATGGTTTGGAATCCGAAGATGCATATATCTTTATCAACAAATTCCAAAACGTTTGCGCCATGATGAAAACTACCCAATTAAGTGATGACGCTATAAGGCTAAGGGTCATTCCTTTCACCTTATGTGACCTAGCCGAGAAGTGGCTATACAGCACCGCATCACACTCAATTAGAAATTGGGACGAGTTTGTGAAAGCTTTTCTTAAAAAGTTCTATCCTCATCACAAAACTGCAAAAATCCGTAATGAAATTATACAATTTTCACAGCTTCCTGCCGAACCATTTTGGAAATGTTTTGAAAGATTCAAAGACCTACTCGTTCAATACCCTCACCATGGGATCGAAAGATGGCAACTTTGCCAAACATTATACGAGGGATTGAACCCGGCAACGAAGCAGTTGGTAGAAACCATTAGTCAAGGTCACTTTCTGTCCAAGTCTAGTGAGGAAGCATGGCAGTTTCTTGAGGATCTTAGTGAGCAAACAATTCAATGGGAGAGCACCAAGACCACATCATCTTCTTCTATTGGTCAACCTAGGGCAGGCATACATCAAGTAGAGATGTCAATTGCTATGAAGGCCGAGATGGCCGCTCTTACGAAAAAGCTAGAAGCGCTTGAGACCAAAATCTCAGCACCTTCTCCTGCCCCTATTGTGCCCCCACGAACTGTTTGTGCTTGTTGTTCGGATCCATCACATCTCACCGAAGAGTGTCCTTACACTGCTTCTACTCAAGGACAAGATCAAGTCAATGCTGCCTTTCAGCAACGACAAAGAAATGATCCATATTCTTCGACATACAATCCGGGTTGGAAGAGCCACCCTAATTTCGCTTGGAACCACACTCAACAATCCCAAGGAAACAACAATTTTCAAAGGGCTCCTCCTCCACAACAACAAGCACCTCCACAAACTCAATTTCAGCAGCCTCTCCAACAGCAACCTTACCCTAATCAGATGAACAATTTTGTGCCCAACAATTTTGTTCCCCCTTAAAATGCTGTTAGCTCGCTCGAAAGAAGTCTAGAAGCATTCCTAAAGCAATCTGCACAGTCCATAGCTAGGATAGAGACTTCTGTTCAATGTTTGGTGCAAAACAGTGCCTCACACGATCAAAGCATCAAAGCTATTGAGGCACAAATTGCACAACTCAACACAGCATTGAAAGAGCGAGAGAAAGGAAAGCTTCCGTCTCAACCACTCCCAAATCCCGGTCACGCACATGTTGCACATGAACAGCAGAATCATAACGTGAATGCGGTGACTACGTTGAGATCCGGAAAAGTACTGCAAAACAATGTGGGTATTCGCCATGACACCTCTGCCGGTGGTTCTTCATCTTCCTCTTCTTCTTCGTTAGAGCCTATTCTCCATCCTTCACATGGCTCTACTTCTTCTAGCTCGAACGGACCCTCTTCTCACAACACGAACACATCTACACGGGGTTCCGTTCCAACTCAACAATCTGATCCGCAAAAATTGGACTCAACAACTTTTCAAAATGTTCCTTTTCCAAATCGGTTGAGATCCAATAAACCAACCCCACAGATGGAGAAGATTGTAGAGTTGTTCAAGCAGGTTAGCATAAATATCCCTCTTTTGGATGCAATCCAACAAGTTCCTTCATATGCAAAAATCCTAAAGGACTTATGCACCAAAAAGAGGAAATCACAAGTACCAAAGAAAGTTTTCGTAGCTAGTGCTGTTAGTGATGCTCTTGTCAATTCTTTACCCCCAAAGCACAAGGACCCCGGTTGTCCTACTATTTCGATCACAATTGGGAACAAGACCATCAATAGAGCACTATTAGATCTTGGTGCTAGTGTCAATTTGCTACCCTATTCGGTGTACGAACAATTAGGCGTTGGAGAGCTCAAGCCTACTCATTGCACTCTCTAAATGGCCGACCGATCAATCACCCACCTTAGGGGAGAGTTGGAGGATGTGTTAATTAGAGTAGGGGATTTCATTTTCCCCGTAGACTTTATTGTTATGGATACACAGCCTGTCGCTAACCCCCGTAATCAAATTCCGGTGATACTTGGTCGACCATTCCTCGCGACTTCTAACGCGGTAATCAACTGTCATAACGGTTCAATGAATTTATCTTTTGGCAAGATGACAGTTGAACTCAACATTTTCAAGTTAGGAAGTCAGCCTTGCGAGCCTAATTCTAGCGTACTTGATGTGTGCTCGATCGATGAGATCGCGGAGGAGGACTGTGAGTTCGAAAATTTCATATTTGATCACAGTAATATTGACGCCACTAGTGCGTTCCTCCTAGAATCCGACACAGCTTTCACGACGGACAAAGATTATGAGTGTTTCACCTTTGTTGATGATCTTGAAGACTCTCCACCCGAGTTTGAGTCTTTTGCTTTTTCGGATGAGTTAGTTGAACCATCCGACTCGGTAGCGTACACTCAATTTGAACCTTTGATGGAATCCTTCGAGTTTGAAACAGTTACTCCTTTGTTACCATCTATTGTTTCACCACCTAAACTCGAACTAAAGCTTTTGCCGTCGCACCTAAAATATGCTTATCTAGGTGAAAATGAGACCTTACCCATTATCATCTCGGCCTCTCTAGCTCTTGAGCAAGAGAAGGCTCTTTTAACGGTCTTATACAATAATCGGCAAGCTTTCGGCTGGTCTATGGCGGACATCAAGGGGATTAGTCCCCTCATAGTCGAACATCATATACACTTGATGGATGATGCCATGCCGGCACGGGATCCACAAAGACGCCTCAACCCCATTATGAAAGAGGCGGTCAAGAAGGAGATCGTTAAGTGTCTTGATAGCGGTATCATTTACCCTATCTCGGATAGCCAATGGGTCAGCCCCATTCATGTCGTGCCAAAGAAATCGGGCATCACGGTCATCACCAATGAGGCAAATGAGTTAATTCCTACTCGCACCCAAACTGGATGGCGAGTTTGCATCGACTACCGAAAACTCAATGCCGCGACAAGGAAGGACCACTTTCCTTTACCATTCATTGACCAAATGCTAGAACGATTGGCGGGGCATGAATTCTACTGCTTTTTAGATGGCTATTCCGGTTATAATCAAGTCCCCATAGCCAAAGAGGATCAAGACAAGACTACATTTACTTGTCCCTTTGACACTTTTGCTTATCGTCGCATGCCCTTTGGGTTATGCAATGCACCCGCTACATTTCAGCGGTGTATGATGGGGATCTTTTCGGACATGGTGGAGAAGTTTTTGGAAATCTTTATGGATGATTTCTCCATTTTTGGTGACTCCTTCGATGAGTGTTTACGACATCTTGACGCAGTTCTCACTCGCGGTAGGGAAAAGAACCTGACTTTGAATTGGGAGAAGTGCCACTTTATGGTACGAGAAGGCATTGTCTTAGGACATGTCATCTCGCAAAACGGCATAGAGGTTGATAGAGCAAAAATCGAAGTCATTTCTAATCTTCCTCCTCCTAAATGCGTCAAAGACATCCGAGCTTTCCTTGGCCATGCCGGTTTCTATAGACGGTTCATCAAGGACTTTAGCAAGATTGCTAGACCCTTGACTCTCTTGTTGGCCAAGGACACTACTTTTGTTTTCGACTCAACTTGCATGAAAGCGTTCGAGTCTTTGAAACACTCACTCATTTCTGCGCCCATCCTTTCATCTCCAGACTGGACGCATCCCTTTGAAATTATGTGCGACGCATCAGATTTTGCAATTGGTGCTGTTCTCGGACAGCACATTAACAAGATGCCGCATGTAATTTACTATGCTAGCCGAACATTAAATGAGGCCCAATTAAACTACACAACAACAGAAAAAGAGTTTTTAGCGGTTGTGTCTGCACTTGAGAAATTTCGGCCTTATTTAATCGGCTCTCCAGTTATAGTGTACACGGATCCCTCAGCTCTTCGCCACCTTTTTGCGAAGAAGGATTCTAAGTCTAGGCTCATACGTTGGATCCTCTTGCTACAAGAATTTGACCTTATCATACGGGACAAAAAGGGATGTGAAAACGTAGTGGCCGATCACCTTTCACGACTTCCTTCGTCGCCTACACTTGAACTGCCTATCACTGATGCTTTCCCCGATGAGCAACTCTTGACTGTTTCTTGCGAACCATGGTTCGCCGATATTGTAAACTACTTAGCCACCGGCTTGATACCTAAAGATTGGTCGAAACAAGATAAACTTCAATTTTTGTCCCAAGTAAAGCATTTTTACTGGGATGAACCTTATCTTTTTAAATATTGTCCCGACCAAATCATTCGTCGGTGTGTGCCAGAAAATGAGGTCAAGAGTGTGCTGTCTTTTTGCCACGATCAAGCATGTGGCGGGCACTTTGGCCCAAAGAAGACAGCCGAGAAAGTTTTGCAGTGTGGTTTCTATTGGCCACGACTCTTCAAAGATGCTTTCGAATACTGCAAAACTTGCTCCCGGTGCCAACACTTGGGCCGGATATCGCGGAGAAACGAAATGCCGCTCCAACCTATTTTGGTTGTAGACATCTTTGATGTTTGGGGTATAGACTTCATGGGACCATTTGCCAACTCTTTTGGAAATGTGTATATTCTTTTGGCTGTTGACTATGTTTCAAAATGGGTCGAGGCGGTGCCTAGTCGAACGAATGATAACAAGGTTGTCGTTCGATTTCTCAAAGATCACATCTTTTCTCGATTTGGGCACCCTCGCGCGATAATAAGTGATAATGGTTATCACTTTTGTAATAGGACTTTTGAGTCTTTAATGCGCAAATACTCTATCACCCATAAGCTGTCAACGCCATACCATCCCCAAACATGGGCAAGCCGAGGTCTCGAATCGACAAATTAAGCAAATCTTGGAGAAAACGGTTTCTAAAAACCGTAAAGATTGGTCACTAAAATTAATCGATGCACTATGGGCTTTCCGTACTGCATACAAGACCGATCTTGGCATGTCTCCATACCGGCTTGTTTACGGGAAGGCCTGCCACCTTCCAGTAGAAATTGAGCATAAGGCATTTTGGGCCATTAAAGAGCTGAATCTAGCCTTAGGAGATGCGGGCAGCAACCGAAAGCTGCAGTTAAATGAACTAGAAGAGCTGCGGGATGAGGCATATGATAATGCCGTGATTGCTAAACACCGAGTTAAGGTATTTCATGATAAAAACCTTTTGCGAAAGACATTTAAACCAGGTCAACAGGTTTTATTATATGATACTCGGTTACATTTTCATCCCGGCAAGCTCCGTTCTAGGTGGAGGGGACCTTTTGTAGTCCACACCGTTTATCCGCACGGTGCGGTTGATCTGGAAAACCCGGAGGACGGTACGCTTTTCAAAGTAAATGGGCATCGTTTGAAACCGTTCCTCACAGCGGACCCTTCGGAGGAGCTCCTGCTCTTGCAGGAGCCGATCTACACTGAGTAATATTCCTCCACTTTCACCCCCAGATTTCTTTTCTTCCAAAACATTATTTCAAATAAGTTTGGGGGTGTGTATATAATATGTAAATATAATAATAAGCAGGAACTCGCCGATATTATCAACCCACTTGGTGCAGCATGACAGTGAGGACACTGTCCATTGTAAGTTTGGGGGTATATTCGGTAAGTTTTTCCTTTTGCATTCATATGTATATTTCTGCATTGCATATTTATATAAAAAATCATAAAAATTTGAAAATTTGAAAAATAAAAAAATTTGAAAACAGAAAAACCCATAAAAATTGAAAAAATTCAAAAATTATAAAAATTAATGTATTCAATTCTGGTTAATTGACTTCAGTTTGATAAATAGGTTAACTGGTTAGGAAAAACTAAATCTTAGACTTAGCAAATTAAAAACCCTAAAAATAACCTTTCTTAGAGTTTAACGGTAGAAAGTATTTGTCTTTGTAGATTATTTAGAAATAGGCAAATTTTGGGTTCAGTTCTTGGGCTAAGTCAAAACGAAGGAAAAGTATTAAAACTTTTATTAGAGAATAAGTTTGAAAAATAGTTCCTAACTTAAGTCTAGATTCTGAAAACATATACCCTACAAAACGCACAAACACGCACCTTGAAACTTGGATTAGTAGAAGAGACCTTGAAATACTCTTGTCTAAAGTCCTTAGCACAAAAAAAAAAGTGAATATAGAAAAAAATGGACACTGGTTTTTGTGATTACTTAAGGCTGTAAAAATAGAAAAATATTTAGCGAGGGTGCTTCATCACCTAGTGCCTTAGACCAACTGGTTTGGGAGTCACTGCTAAAAGCCTTGGGTATTGCAAAGCTAGGAAGTACGCTTTAAAGTGCTAACGCATCTTGTAATCGGTTGTTGGTACCTCAAGAAGTATTAACAGTCGCATGAAGGATGTGAAAGCGAAAGATCACCAATTAATAAGTGCTTTTGACAATGGACGAGAGTACGATTGCTTGATTTGAATTTCCAAGTGTAGGGGTGATATTTACACACACATGGGGATATGTGATTAGAGTTTAGATGAGAGAAAGGAGTGAAGAATAAAACTGTATCTTTAATAGAGTTGATAGAAATTCCTAAGTAGAGATGGAACCCTAGAAGGAAAACTTAAGAAATGCCGAAAGCTAGGTAATTCTACAGGATATATATCATCTTAAGTTAAATAATGAGAAAGTGTGAAGAATATGGGTCGATAATTTGCGGGTTGACGATAATAGAATTCCTTGTTAGAAAACCTAATTAGAAAACAAAAGTCTAAAAACCAAATTGATAGGATTTTGTGGGTGTAATCCACTGAAAACCCTCAGGAGACAACACTCCTCCTACTAGGGACACCTAGAGTTTTAACGGCTTGTTGCACGAGCTCAGTGCAATCGCGTTTCCCTGCGAAAGTGCGGCTAGGTTAGATTTTTATCGAGAATAAATAAAATAATAAAGTTTGCTCGAGGGCGAGCAAAAGATAAGTCTGGGGGTATTTGTTCATAACATAATATTGCATTTTGTATTCCCCATTCTTATGCATTTAAGAATAAAAACAGGTGCTTTTGACCCATGTCTGCTACATGTTACAGGTTACAGGTTCTTGACGCGAAAACAGTGAAAAAGACAAAAGACGACACAAAAAGAGACTTTTGACCAACAAATAGGAGGATCTTAGTCAAGCCTAAAAATGAAGAATGGTTCACCATCAACAAGGCGACGCAAGATCCAAATTGTCATGGCAAACGGTTAAAGGATCGGTACAAGTGTTCACTGAAGTTCTGGAGTCACTGCAGAAGCCCAAATGGAAAAAGAAATAAAGAAACAAGAAGCCCAGAAGAACCAAACCAAGCCCAAAAGAAACCATGAGCTGAACTCATCATTGGGAGCGCGTCCATGCCGCGGATCCGCGGCCGTCTTGTGCCCTAGTGCGCAGGAAATTTTGCCAAAATTCTGTGGCGGCTATGGAAAGATTTTCTGGGGGTATATTTGTAATTGTAGACATGCGGTGCAATTGTAAACCTAGGGTTTCTATGTCCTATAAATAGAACCCAAGACCTTGTATTTTCTTATGCCTCTACTCATGAATAAAATTCTGTTTTCTTGAAGTTAGAGCGTATCAACAGTAAGTAGGTTATTTTCCTTGCAGTAGTTGTAGTTTTTCATATCTGCTCTTATTTTCTCGCCTTAGTTTAATTTAGTTTAGCTTTTATTAACTTGCAATCGATGTTTTCTCTCTTGAATAAACTCTTGTTTTTTTTCATTCCCTCAATGAGCGAGTAGTTTCCTCGCTTGTTAGGGTTAGGAATAGGGAAGGATTTGAGAGACGAAGATCTCTCATCTCTTTTCGTTGCTAAACTTTTATGAACATTAGAACTCCATGCATACCTTTTTATTCCGCTCCCTACGGCACTCTACCCTCGAGGTAACGGTGATTCCGTAGTCTAAAGGACCGGATTTTAAGGTTTTCCATGGAGGTTAGGGTAAAGATTAAGAAAGGAAGGACAAGGATCTAGAGGAAGAATCAATCTTCCCAATCATCCTAATCCCCTTTGTTAAGATTTACCATAACACTAATATGATATCTTTAATTAATAGCAATGGAAAGAGATGTAGATCTTTGTTTACCAAATTTTCCCTAGACCTAATCCTACCAAGTTTCTAATCCTAGTCTCATACAACTTCAATTTTTAGGTTTAATTATAAATCCAAACACCATTTGGAATTAACTTGTAAGAACTTAAAGGAGATTTACACATCCCTGTGGACCGACCCGTATTCACCGGCTAGCTTCATGCGACGCCGTTCTTGATTGCGGTAAATATTTTTGATCGACAAAACCTCTCTTAATCACCAAGCAAGTATATCCATTTGTTTGGTCTTTCTCATCATGCTCCCGAATCCCTAAGTCGTCAATTTGTCCATACCTTCAAAATAAGATACAGATGGGGATTTTGGAATCAAAGTTTTCTTAGATCCATAAGGGTTAATCTTGGGAACCCATCTAACATTGGCATACGAAGATATATTCCTTTTCAAAGTACATGCAAATACGAAATGTCCATGTGCACTACAGGAATTGGCAAGATATATTCCTTTTCAAAGTACCTTATCCGACTCCATAAAATTGGATCGTCTCTTTTGATTCACATTTTGTTGAGACGCCTCCAAAATCGCTATTTGAGTCATTCTCTCAGCATTCTCCCTTTCTTTTCAAACAACTTTCTCTCCATTGATTTGCTCTAATGAGCACCACAAATCATGAGCCATCTTGCAAGAGGAGATACTGTTAAGAACGTCTATTATTAAAGCACAATGCAAAATTTTAATAACTTTAATGTTCAAAACAAATGAATCTTTTTCATGAGTACTGTATTTAGATTTAGCAATAGATAGAATAGAATACTCACGACCAACAATTAACCACATACTCTTACCAAAAGATTCTAAAAAGTATTGCATCATAATTTTCCAAAAATTAATTTTTTGACCATCAAAATATGGAGGGTTATGAATAGATGGTTCTATTCCCCTAATATTTAAACATAATAAAAAGAGCCAAGCTCTGTTAAATTTTAATGAGGCAGCGTCTCACGTACTCCCCACGAGGGCGCCAGCGCCAGCGCTAACCGCTTAGGCTTAAATCCTATGGTGGTGCCGCACGTGAAGCTCACGTAGGCGCTAATGTGCAAAGCACAGGAGCGCCTATTATATATAAGAATTATATTCTTAAGTGGCGCCCACGTGCACAACGCGTGAGCGCCGGCACCCAAGTTAAAATCAAGTAGAATTAAATTCTACATGGGGATATTTCCCTAAAAATTGGGACACCCTCTGTTAAACAGAGTCGTTGGATCAAAGATCCAATAGTGATCATAAATCATTAAATAATATAATTAAATTATATTAGGAGAAAATATCTCTCAAATCTTTCTAAAATAAAAATACGCGGGTGCCCAAAACAGAGGGCCAGAAACTCACGTGAAACACCCATGAGCGCTGAGTAAAGTGCTTAGCACTTCATACGCAGCCAAAATGGCAGAGTGCTTAGCATTGATTGGGCAGTGTCCAGCACCTCACATGAAACACATGTGGGTGCTCAACAAAATAAATGAGATAGCGTCGTAAGTGCTCCTCACGTGGACGCCGTATAAAAAGTGCTTAGCACTATATATATATTCAGTCAAAATGACTAAGTGCTTAGCACTGATTAGACAGCGCCCATAACTGAAGGCTTTACATGATACCCATGTGAGCGCTAGAGCTTCAAACAAGTGCTTAGCAGTTTTGCATAAAAAAATGGGGAGCTGAACAAACAGAGCCCAAATAAGTGCTTAGCACTTTTGAACAAAAAAAGACTAAGCAGATTAAGCCCAAATTGGCCAAGTCTCTGAATGTTTTCTTGCAGCTAAGCCCAAATTCTCTGTTGTTGGATCTTAATGATGTAGGGTTGCTAGACACGCGCACAAGGGTCTACGAGGCATCAACCATGCCCGATTAAAAATTTAGCCGTGCCGAACAACCCGAATACGGATCTTTAAACTAGAGATTAGGCGAAAACTAACATGTTAACAACTTTAACACAAAGTGAGAGGGATTACAACCTTTGTAGATCCGGTCCTTCACTTCATATGCTCCGTGTTGTGGTCCTTTCGCTGCGATCACCGGGTTCCGGACTCTCGAAGGGTTCCGGACTCTCGAAAGGTTCCACGAAGAGAAAGATGCAACCTTTGCTTCCGATCTTCGATACTAAGATGATCTACCTTGAAGTTCCGTTAACACAAGCTAACACTCATGAAATGATGTGAACACCCTCATCTAAATGGAAAGGGAAGATGAGGATGATGAAGTAGGATTTTTGCTCTCTTTATTTATCTTTTTCTCATATTTATTCATCACTTTAGAAAAACTAGTAAGCTTTTTGATGAAAGCATGAAGGAAGAAGAAGATGAACATGATAAGAATCCATTTGTGATGAATAGGAAAAGAATAATATAATGAATAATGCAACCATGATTGACTAAACCTATGTAGAGAATTAACTAGGGTTAAGGTTTGGGTTGGGTTAAAGCATGAGTCACTTATAAATATCTTTCATAAAACAAAACCAAAACCTTCTAGAAACATCTAGAAAGCTTAACCCTAATCCAAACCCTGATCATGTTTAATCTCTACTAAACATGTTGCATTATTTATCATATCATGTTACAATATTATATATCACATATATAATATTTATTGTAACCAAATAAAATAATACAATTAACATATATCGCATATATATCAGTGTATTATCCGAGTGAGAAAAAGAATCTTTTAGTGAGCAAATATTAGTTAATGTAATTTAATATATCATATATATTATTATACATTAAATTATCGAATCAACACTTGATCCAACAATCCGGCTATATCGCATATAACCGACTAATATTTATCCGTACCGATTCATAGAATCAACACTTGATCCGATGACCCGGTTGATATCAAATATCACGAGAATATAATACGGTATCTCATATCGTATTATCCTCGGTCCCGCACATATCACATATGTGCTCCTACTCCGTTTTGCCTGAGCCAAGAAAACTCTGTGTAGGACTCTAAAGAATCGTCAATACGCCGGCAGTAGGTGATGATCATATCAAACACTCACAAGCTGCAAGCGGTCAGCTAAACGTAACAGCTACTCAGGTATTGAGCGCTCAGAAGATCAACAAGCAAGCCTGTAACTTCTCCTGTGAATCCAATCAGTAACACTCCCGTACAGTCCGGTCTCGTCGTCTGATATGTCGCATATCTCGCCTAGGGGTGGTAAACGTCAGACCCCAGTAGCTCGATAAGCTGTGTCGATATGAGGTCTATAACAGTTCGAGAAACTACTGATAACGCTTACCAGTAAATCTCAGCAACCCTGGCCAGGGATTTCCGGTTATAGCCAATCGAACACAGCACAACATCAACTCCCTATACCGGGAGAGACGAATCCCCTCTTATCGCTCATTGCCTCCATGTGATTCGGGACTGTACCCAAAAGCCATCTTTTTGCATGCTCTCTTGGACGTGGTATGATGGAAATCAAAGCACAGTGGGAATCACACAAGACTCTATGACGATCTCGGGTCAACAGACTACTCTGTACCAGTGTCACCGGAGAACTGCCATCTGACGTATGGTATAATACCATCTGGGAGTTCTCGGCGAGTCCGTCCAGTGTACCCAGTCTCTACTGAGCACCCGTACACCATCCTTGATGTCAAACACCGATGGATATGGGATCATCCATCGCCCATCATATGGGTCAAGATGCGTATACGCTAGTCTACTCTGGTGTATCGATGCCCTGTCTCGATACACCCTCGACTAGGAACAGTTATAGGATGTACTCGTCGACTACCGTGGCCCCACTAGTATGATCTCATCATAGTCCCAGTAGTCGAGTACATATCCTAAGGGCTTTATCAACATGTAATATAGAGACAATCAGAGTACATGTTAAGATAAAGTACAACCAGATAGCATACTATCATGTCGAGCAAGAAAGTCCTCCCTATATATGTCCAAGCATCCATTACAATATACATCGTATGTACAGTAATGGCCTCTAGGGCATATATATAACTAACAATCTCCCACTTGCACTAGGGCCATCTGTTGTGGTATCACATACCCAACAATTAACTGCGGTTGAAGTATCTCATACTCAACCATCCCATAAAAGTCTCTACTGGGAAAAAGGCCTTTTTGAGTGGATCCGCGCTGTTGTCCTCTATGTCTACTCTCCTAACCTCGATCTCCCTGGAGATCAACCATCTCCATGATCAGGTGATACTGCCTAAGAATTATATCTGGATTTCTGATGGGACGGTAGTTCCTTGGCTAAAGCCACAACTCCATTATCACACAATGGTAGGAACGAAGTTCATCTTATGAACTTATATATATCCAGACTGCCTCTTTGGTAGTATCTTTGGTAACGATGTATCTTGCCTTTAATCGTCTAGTATGTCACGGTATCTAGCTTGGAACTCTTCCAACATACCGTCCCTCCACTAAGGGTAAAAACAATGCCTGCGACTGACATTCAGTCGTCCTTATCACCCTGGAACCTTTCCAGTGATTCTCCCCAGGATCGATTGATACCATCTCACTACCACTAGTGAGTGTCCTAACATCCAATTAGATCTATCTCATAGATCCAAAACCCAGGATTTAGGAGGTATCACTTTGATCCTATATGGAGAATCCTTGTGATAAGCGGAGATTGACCGAGCGTAGCATAGGAAACTCCTTCCCTATCAAGAGTATGTCATCCACGTACTCTACGAGGATCACCACCAAACTCTCTACTACCTTTTCGTATATACAAGGTTCATCTACCATTTTGATGAAGTCAAACTCTTTGACTACCACATCAAAACAGATGTTCCAACTCCGCGATGCCTGTTTTATCATATAAAACATCTTGCACATGTTTCCGCTGCTCCCACTGTCTACGAAGCCCTCTGGCTGTGTACTTATAGACGTTCTTTTCTAAAACATCACTTAGAAAAGCAGTCATGACACCCAACCACCAGATATCGTAGTCATGGTATGTAGCCGTGGCAAGTAGGATCTGGATGGACTTAAGCATAGCTTTGAAAGTCTCAACTTTTCCATGTACACCAAGTAATCTTCTCAAGATATAATTGCTCCTGATGGGGATTTAACCCTTCAGATAAAGCAACCAAAGTCCATACTTCGTTGGTGTATAAGGATTCCATCTCAGATCGATAAGCATCCAGCCATTCTTACAGAGTCTCACTCCTGATGGCCAGCTCGAAACTAGTTGGGTCATCATCTCATGATGCAATCCTCGCTCCCACTGTCATAGAGAAACCAAAGTATCTCTCAGGTGGGTGAGGAATCATACTAGATCGGCGGAGAGGCTGAGGTTCGTTGGAAACTATTGAATCCTTTGGTTCTACCAAATCATCAGCTGCAGTTTGTATAGCTGGAACCTTTCCAGTTCTACATAACAGACCTTGCCTCGAGCTTGTCCGGATTATACTTTTAGACATAGGCCGGACAACCCCAAATCTTAACAAACTTAAGATATGGGCTCTTCCCTTTCCATATCACATATGAAGTGGTAGGCAACTGATTTGATTTGAACCCTATTCAATAGGTATGCAACTTCACAAGTGCATAACTCCCTAAAGGAAATAGGAAACTCAGTAGTACTCATCATAGAGCACACCATATCACATAGGGTGCTTTTGCTCCGTCCCGATATACCATCTTGCTATGGTGTATACGAAGGAGTAATGCTGAGAGAGAATCTCATTCTCCTTTAGAATAGTCCAGGAATTCCGTGCTCAAGTATTCTCCTCCTTGATCTCATCAAAGGACATAATACTTATACCCTTATTTTTCGGTTCTCTACTTCTAACTCATATTCTGTGAATATCTCAAAAGGTTCGGACTTGTGTTCCAACAGGAACATATGTCTGAATCTTGAGAGATCATCAGTGAATATAATGAAGTACAAAGAACCAGTCCTGGCATGTGTAGACAGGGGACCTTCATACATCAGCATGTATCAATCCCAAGAGTTCACTAACTCTTTCTCTGTTTCCAATAAACAGAGCTATGATCATCTTATCTTTGTGACATGACTGGCAAGTTTCACAAGATGTAAATTCAAACTAATTTAAATATGCATCTTTATGTAACTTCAGCTAGTCGGGTCACATTGATATGACCTAGTCTACAATGCCTCAAGAAGGATTCGTTCATTTCTGAACTCTTCCTCTTGTGTGTGTTCCGTATACTAAGAACTGTTGTTTGATTTAGAACGTCAATGCTTTTAGATAACGTGCCTGAACCGATCAACTTTTGATATAGGAAATGTTTAAAACATTATCCAACAATACAAAATTATATCACTTCTTTACTAATAAAGAAATTGATATGATGTTGTATATCAGGTTCGGTATCTAATAACATTCGTTCAGAATCAATGTATTCTGGTAATACAGGGTGATAGTGACCAACAGACTTGGCTGCAACACTTGCACCGTTTTTCTGTCTCATGAAACTTATCACCCGTTCTCAGTTCTCTACCTATCTGTAGCCCATGTAACAGATTACATATGTGGGATCCTGATCCGGTATCTCATACCCAGGACCTAAAGGATACTGAGAAACAGTTCTCTGTAATGAACACACCTGAAGAAGATGCATCAACATGCACTTTCTTCGTTTGGGCGGCACGGGAATTCTGGTAATCGCCAATTTCCTGCTCTGTCTTATAACAATTATAAGTTGGAGCGGGACAACGTTCCCCAGCTCAGTATAACAAGCGGGTTCGGTCAATTCATCCGTTTTATTATCTTGATTAAGGCGTGATATGGTCGCTACCTGGAGAGAGAGAGAAGAAAACACTCAGCGTATGCTCTTGCAAGATTAGATTGGTTATCTAATATATCTAATCAGGATGTCTCCCACTGTTTTAATCAAATCTTCCTTCAAACCCTAAAAGGAAAGACTAGCCGGGATTAATTACACGCTACAAGTTCGCCAATCTTTCAGCCAGGCCAGTGTCGGTACTTTGAGGGAGGTCCCCCGTGCTTTCGCACGAACCTAATTAAAGTAAACCTCGTTTTCCCAGGGGCGTAACCCCGTTAACACCTTTCTAGACACCTACTTGATCGGCTAATTGTAATGTATAAAACTCTCCCAGGAGTAACTCTTACTCGCAGCGGGTATTGGGATCCAACTATCTCATAGAAGGTATGCAATCTCATTGCAAATTTCAACACTTGAAATTCCCAATAAAATTTTACCCCTAGCGTCCTATGACCTTGACGAAGGCCAAACTACCCATAGTCCGCTAGTCAAGTTCAACCCGTACATTTCTTGATTGAATTAAACCCACCCGCACGACCCTTGACGAAGGCCAAACTACGCCGTACGAATACCCTAATCCAATCACATCGTATGCTAGAAGATAAGCACTAGTTAGCTACCGTACACTACGCCTTGACGAAGGCCAAACTACCGCAGCACGAATACTAACTAGTACTTATCTGAAATGACGGAGGGCTACGACAGGTTTTTAAGAAAACCTTTTGCGTAATGAACTTGATATCGTTGTAGAATCGAGTGATTTTAAATGGAGTGTTTTTGAGGCTTTTCTAGTTTTGCTAAAGGGGTCACTCCCGGTGAAGGGATCGTCGACCCTTTCCTCGTCGAATGAGGTGCGGGATATATCATATATATCACTGTGCAAAGCAGAAACTATAGAAGCAATCAAAAGACAAACCGAGGGTTGTAGCATCTGCTAGTTATTGCTAAAGGAGTCACTCCCGGTGAAGGGATCTCGGTCCTTTCCTTATCGAATAAGGTGCTGGATGTTCTACAAGGAACACCGCTATGCAAAGCAGGAACTAGAGCTACGAGTTTTTATTAAACAAGTTTCTACAACATCTTTAGATTTCTTTTAGTTTCATTAATCTCATTAATGAAGTCCCATTTTATTATGCTTCGCAAGCATCACTTTTGAAACGAAATGTGCAATATAACATATATCACATATATATAATATAAACATTCATCACAGGCAGTAATATGATCTCATCACAGAACATTGCAGTAGAAGAAACATATATGAAATATTGGATATACTAGGACGTCCGTGTTTTCAATATGAGCCTGTATAAAACACGGATTCCACGGTCGCGATGAATAGCCAAACCCACATCCTTAGACCCCTACGAGAGCGGCAAGCAACACAGCCAATTCTAGAGTTAAGAGACCCGGTCCAGACTCCTCGAGATGGTCTCTCACTGGACCCTAGAACCCGGTTACTTGTGCTCCCCTCCTTGGGTCTACCTAATGCGGAAAAGTAAATAATATACAACGGTGACATCTTCCGCTACCTGGAAGTGCCCCAATAAAAGAATATTACATGAATGAAAAAGAAAAAAACTCTCATCTCACAAAAAAACCCCCGGCTATTCAAAACGCGACGATCCAATATAAGATATCACAACAACACATAATATCTCATATCATCAACGTAAGCAAGTATGCGTATCCTGATTATCGTTGATGTATAGCAACGAAGCCGGCGATACACCACATACTACGCTTACGGTCACAGAAAAGAAAGTGTAAAACTACAACAGTTGGAATCCACAACCTCCTTAGACATCGTATGCCTAATCAAATGAATTCCTTAGACATCGCATGCCTAACAATTATAAACCCCGCATTTTAGTCTCATTATCGAAAACTCTTTTCAATATCAAGTCGGGCAATTCAACAAGATTCCCGACGTCCTGATCGAATGCTCGTCGCAAACTTTAGTAGACGGCCGCACCCCCAGATGCCGTCAACGAAGTGCACTAAGGCGGAACACCGCTGCCGCGAGCACCCGAACGGATGCTTTCGGCGACGGGGTTCTCCTACAGTCACTTGGTCGGGAGTTATGGGGCGTAGCTGTCTATTAAGTTTACCCGGCGAGTATCCGCGTACGCTACGTGATTGCGACGGACTTTTGATCACATCAAAATTCCGTGGCAACCGATCATCTGAGACTAAACTGCTATGTCTATAATATTCAAATTAGTTATCTCATAACTACCTGTGGATTCCAAATATTGTATCGCATTCCAGATAAATAGACAAAGTTAAACTTTCCGATCGAATCATCAAACACCCAAGATTTCCCCAATATATCTCAACACTTGAAATCAGTTTAAAAACATCCATCACATGCCACAGTACCAATGGTCCAGCCGTAGAAGGGTCAAGCCAACGCCTCACATGTGGCACGCCGTACTGCCCCAAATCCTAAGGTTCAAAAGGCAGTTCAAGACGGTCACATAATCGAGTTAAGGTTTGTTGTCTTCTAGAGGGTCCACCGCGTTACTTGCACGACTTAGAACATTCTTAAACTCGAGAAAAAATCCAACTTTTGAAAAAATTTTCGACTGGGGAAAAAGTGAGTTATTGATATCCGTTCGAACTTTTTAATAGTTTCTAAAAATTATCCGGAACAACTAAACAAAGTTAAAACATCCGATCGAATCAACGATTCCCCAATACAACCCTTGAAAACTCAACACTTGAGTGGAATTAAAATATTCCCAGAAAAACTTAACAATAAAGGGCCTAAAAATAATTACATGAAATTTCAGGGACTAAGTCCAAATTTTGGCCGCGGAATCGCCGCAAAACCCATGGTTTGGCCGCGGTTCCGCGCTCCAATTTTGGAATTAGAAGTCCGTACTTCACAGTAATTCTTAGTTTTTCCTGCTTGTTTTTCTGAGCATTTTTAATTCAGAAAATATCAACTTTTTGAAAAATGTACAGAGAGGGTTCCGTGTCGGGGTTTCGGCGTTCGATCGGACTTTAAACTTCGTCTAGACTTCGCCTAAAGCTCTAGCTTGGCTCTGATACCACTGTAGGGTTGCTAGACACGCGCACAAGGGTCTACGATGCATCAACCATGCCCGATTAAAAATTTAGCCGTGCCGAACAACCCGAATACGGATCTTTAAACTAGAGATTAGGCGAAAACTAACATGTTAACAACTTTAACACAAAGTGAGAGGGATTACAACCTTTGTAGATCCGGTCCTTCACTTCATATGCTCCATGTTGTGGTCCTTTCGCTGCGATCACCGGGTTCCGGACTCTCGAGAGGTTCCACGAAGAGAAAGATGCAACCTTTGCTTCCGATCTTCGATACTAAGATGATCTACCTTGAAGTTCTGTTAACACAAGCTAACACTCATGAAATGATGTGAACACCCTCATCTAAATGGCAAGGGAAGATGAGGATGATGAAGTAGGATTTTTGCTCTCTTCATTTATCTTTTTCTCATATTTATTCATCACTTTAGAAAAACTAGTAAGCTTTTTCATGAAAGCATGAAGGAAGAAGAAGATGAACATGATAAGAATCCATTTGTGATGAATAGGAAAGGAATAATATGATGAATAATGCAACCATGGTTGACTAAACCCATGTAGAGAATTAACTAGGGTTAAGGTTTGGGTTGGGTTAAAGCATGAGTCACTTATAAATATCTTTCACAAAACAAAACCAAAACCTTCTAGAAACATCTAGAAAGCTTAACCCTAATCCAAACCCTAATCATGTTTAATCTCTACTAAACATGTTGCATTATTTATCATATCATGTTACAATATTATATATCACATATATAATATTTATTGTAACCAAATAAAATAATACAATTAACATATATCGTATATATATCAGTGTATTATCCGAGTGAGAAAAAGAATCTTTTAATGAGCAAATATTAGTTAATGTAATTTAATATATCATATATATTATTATACATTAAATTATCGAATCAACACTTGATCCGACAATCCGGCTATATCGCATATAACCGACTAATATTTATCCGTACCGATTCATCGAATCAACACTTGATCCGATGACCCGGTTGATATCAAATATCGCGAGAATATAATACGGTATCTCATATCGTATTATCCTCGGTCCCGCACATATCACATATGTGCTCCTACTCCGTTTTGCCTGAGCCAAGAAACCTCTGTGTAGGACTCTAAAGAATCGTCAATACGCCGGCAGTAGGTGATGATCATATCAAACACCCACAAGCGGCAAGCGGTCAGCTAAACGTAACAGCTACCCAGGTATTGAGCGCTCAGAAGATCAACAAGCAAGCCTGTAACTTCTCCTGTGAATCCAATCAGTAACACTCCCGTACAGTCCGGTCTCGTCGTCTGATATGTCGCATATCTCGCCTAGGGGTGGTAAACGTCAGACCCCAGTAGCTCGATAAGTCGTGTCGATATGAGGTCTATAACAGTTCGAGAAACTACTGATAACGCTTACCAGTAAATCTCAGCAACCCTGACCAGGGATTTCCGGTTATAGCCAATCGAACACAGCACAACATCAACTCCCTATACCGGGAGAGACGAATCCCCTCCTATCGCTCATTGCCTCCATGTGATTCGGGACTGTACCCAAAAGCCACCTTTTTGCACGCCCTCTTGGACGTGGTATGATGGAAATCAAAGCACAGTGGGAATCACACAAGATTCTATGACGATCTCGGGTCAACAGACTACTCTGTACCAGTGTCACCGGAGAACTCCCATCTGACGTATGGTATAATACCATCTGGGAGTTCTCGGCGAGTCCGTCCAGTGTACCCAGTCTCTACTGAGCACCCGTACACCATCCTTGATGTCAAACACCGATGGATATGGGATCATCCATCGCCCATCATATGGGTCAAGATGCGTATACGCTAGTCTATTCTGGTGTATCGATGCCCTGTCTCGATACACCCTCGACTAGGAACAGTTATAGGATGTACTCGTCGACTACCGTGGCCCCACTAGTATGATCTCATCATAGTCCCAGTAGTCGAGTACATATCCTAAGGGCTTTATCAACATGTAATATAGAGACAATCAGAGTACATGTTAAGATAAAGTACAACCAGATAGCATACTATCATGTCGAGCAAGAAAGTCCTCCCTATATATGTCCAAGCATCCATTACAATATACATCGTATGTACAGTAATGGCCTCTAGGGCAGACATATAACTAACAATCTCCCACTTGCACTAGGGCCATCTGTTGTGGTATCACATACCCAACAATTAGCTGCGGTTGAAGTATCTCATACTCAACCATCCCATAAAAGTCTCTACAGGGAAAAAAGCCTTTGTGAGTGGATCCGCGCTGTTGTCCTCTATGTCTACTCTCCTAACCTCGATCTCCCTGGAGATCAACCATCTCCATGATCAGGTGATACTGCCTAAGAATTATATCTGGATTTCTGATGGGACGGTAGTTCCTTGGCTAAAGCCACAACTCCATTGTCACACAATGGTAGGAACGAAGTTCATCTTATGAACTTATATATATCCAGACTGCCTCTTTGGTAGTATCTTTGGTAACGATGTATCTTGCCTTTAATCGTCTAGTATGTCACGGTATCTAGCTTGGAACTCTTCCAACATACCGTCCCTCCACTAAGGGTAAAAACAATGCCTGCGACTGACATTCAGTCGTCCTTATCACCCTGGAACCTTTCCAGTGATTCTCCCCAGGATCGATTGATACTATCTCACTACAACTAGTGAGTGTCCTAACATCCAATTAGATCTATCTCATAGATCCAAAACCCAGGATTTAGGAGGTATCACTTTGATCCTATATGGAGAATCCTTGTGATAAGCGGAGATTGACCGAGCGTAGCATAGGAAACTCCTTCCCTATCAAGAGTATGTCATCCACGTACTCTACGAGGATCACCACCAAACTCTCTACTACCTTTTCGTATATACAAGGTTCATCTACCATTTTGATGAAGTCAAACTCTTTGACTACCACATCAAAACAGATGTTCCAACTCCGCGATGCCTGTTTTATCATATAAAACATCTTGCACACGTTTCCGCTGCTCCCACTGTCTACGAAGCCCTCTGGCTGTGTACTTATAGACGTTCTTTTCTAAAACATCACTTAGAAAAGCAGTCATGACACCCAACCACAAGATATCGTAGTCATGGTATGTAGCCGTGGCAAGTAGGATCTGGATGGACTTAAGCATAGCTTTGAAAGTCTCAACTTTTCCATGTACACCAAGTAATCTTCTCAGGATATAATTGCTCCTGATGGGGATTTAACCCTTCAGATAAAGCAACCAAAGTCCATACTTCGTTGGTGTATAAGGATTCCATCTCAGATCGATAAGCATCCAGCCATTCTTACAGAGTCTCACTCCTGAGGCCAGCTCGAAACTAGTTGGGTCATCATCTCATGATGCAATCCTCGCTCCCACTGTCATAGAGAAACCAAAGTATCTCTCAGGTGGGTGAGGAACCATACTAGATCGGCGGAGAGGCTGAGGTTCGTTGTAAACTATTGAATCCTTTGGTTCTACCAAATCATCAGCTGCAGTTTGTATAGCTGGAACCTTTCCAGTTCTACATAACAGACCTTGCCTCGAGCTTGTCCGGATTATACTTTTAGACATAGGCCGGACAACCCCAAATCTTAACAAACTTAAGATATGGGCTCTTCCCTTTCCATATCACATATGAAGTGGTAGGCAACTGATTTGATTTGAACCCTATTCAATAGGTATGCAACTTCACAAGTGCATAACTCCCTAAAGAAAATAGGAAACTCAGTAGTACTCATCATAGAGCACACCATATCACATAGGGTGCTTTTGCTCCGCCCCGATATACCATCGTGCTATGGTGTATACGGAGGAGTAATGCTGAGAGAGAATCTCATTCTCCTTTAGAATAGTCCAGGAATTCCGTGCTCAAGTATTCTCCTCCTTGATCTCATCAAAGGACATAATACTTATACCCTTATTTTTCGGTTCTCTACTTCTAACTCATATTCTGTGAATATCTCAAAAGGTTCGGACTTGTGTTCCAACAGGAACATATGTCTGAATCTTGAGAGATCATCAGTGAATATAATGAAGTACAAAGAACCAGTCCTGGCATGTGTAGACAGGGGACCTTCATACATCAGCATGTATCAATCCCAAGAGTTCACTAACTCTTTCTCTGTTTCCAATAAACAGAGCTATGGTCATCTTATCTTTGTGACATGACTGGCAAGTTTCACAAGATGTAAATTCAAACTAATTTAAATATGCATCTTTATGTAACTTCAGCTAGTCGGGTCACATTGATATGACCTAGTCTACAATGCCTCAAGAAGGATTCGTTCATTTCTGAACTCTTCCTCTTGTGTGTGTTCCGTATACTAAGAACTGTTGTTTGATTTAGAACGTCAATGCTTTTAGATAACGTGCCTGAACCGATCAACTTTTGATATAGGAAATGTTCAAAACATTATCCAACAATACAAAATTATATCACTTCTTTACTAATAAAGAAATTGATATGATGTTGTATATCAGGTTCGGTATTTAATAACATTCGTTCAGAATCAATGTATTCTGGTAATACAGGGTGATAGTGACCAACAGACTTGGCTGCAACACTTGCACCGTTTTTCTGTCTCATGAAACTTATCACCCGTTCTCAGTTCTCTACCTATCTGTAGCCCATATAACAGATTACATATGTGGGATCCTGATCCGGTATCTCATACCCAGGACGTAAAGGATACTGAGAAACAGTTCTCTGTAATGAACACACCCGAAGAAGATGCATCAACATGCACTTTCTTCGTTTGGGCGGCACGGGAATTCTGGTAATCGCCAATTTCCTGCTCTGTCTTATAACAATTATAAGTTGGAGCGGGACCAACGTTCCCCAGCTCAGTATAACAAGCGGGTTCGGTCAATTCATCCGTTTTATTATCTTGATTAAGGCGTGATATGGTCGCTACCTGGAGAGAGAGAGAAGAAAACACTCAGCGTATGCTCTTACAAGATTAGATTGGTTATCTAATATATCTAATCAGGATGTCTCCCACTGTTTTAATCAAATCTTCCTTCAAACCCTAAAAAGAAAGACTAGCCGGGATTAATTACACGCTACAAGTTCGCCAATCTTTCAGCCAGGCCAGTGTCGGTACTTTGAGGGAGGTCCTCCGTGCTTTCGCACGAACCTAATTAAAGTAAACCTCGTTTTCCCAGGGGCGTAACCCCGTTAACAACTTTCTAGACACCTACTTGATCGGCTAATTGTAATGTATAAAACTCTCCCAGGAGTAACTCTTACTCGCAGCGGGTATTGGGATCCAACTATCTCATAGAAGGTATGCAATCTCATTGCAAATTTCAACACTTGAAATTCCCAATAAAATTTTACCCCTAGCGTCCTATGACCTTGACGAAGGCCAAACTACCCATAGTCCGCTAGTCAAGTTCAACCCGTACATTTCTTGATTGAATTAAACCCACCCGCACGACCCTTGACGAAGGCCAAACTACGCCGTACGAATACCCTAATTCAATCGTATCGTATGCTAGAAGATAAGCACTAGTTAGCTACCGTACACTACGCCTTGACGAAGGCCAAACTACCGCAGCACGAATACTAACTAGTACTTATCTGAAATGACGGAGGGCTACGACAGGTTTTTAAGAAAACCTTTTGCGTAATGAACTTGATATCGTTGTAGAATCGAGTGATTTTAAATGGAGTGTTTTTGAGGATTTTCTAGTTTTGCTAAAGGGGTCACTCCCGGTGAAGGGATCGTCGGCCCTTTCCTCGTCGAATGAGGTGCGGGATATATCATATATATCACTGTGCAAAGCAGAAACTATTGAAGCAATCAAAAGACAAACCGAGGGTTGTAGCATCTGCCAGTTATTGCTAAAGGAGTCACTCCCGGTGAAGGGATCTCGGTCCTTTCCTTATCGAATAAGGTGCTGGATGTTCTACAAGGAACACCGCTATGCAAAGCAGGAACTAGAGCTACGAGTTTTTATTAAACAAGTTTCTACAACATCTTTAGATTTCTTTCAGTTTCATTAATCTCATTAATGAAGTCCCATTTTATTATGCTTCGCAAGCATCACTTTTGAAACGAAATGTGCAATATAACATATATCACATATATATAATATAAACATTCGTCACAGGCAGTAATATGATCTCATCACAGAACATTGCAGTAGAAGAAACATATATAAAATATTGGATATACTAGGACGTCCGTGTTTTCAATACGAGCCTGTATAAAACACGGATTCCACGGTCGCGATGAATAGCCAAACCCACATCCTTAGACCCCTACGAGAGCGGCAAGCAACACAGCCAATTCTAGAGTTAAGAGACCCGGTCCCGACTCCTCGAGATGGTCTCTCACTGGACCCTAGAACCCGGTTACTTGTGCTCCCCTCCTTGGGTCTACCTAATGCGGAAAAGTAAATAATATACAACGGTGACATCTTCCGCTACCTGGAAGTGCCCCAATAAAAGAATATTACATATAAATGAATTTTACATGAATGAAAAAGAAAAAACTCTCATCTCACATAAAACCCCTCGGCTATTCAAAACGCGACGATCCAATATAAGATATCACAGCAACACATAATATCTCATATCATCAACGTAAGCAAGTATGCGTATCCTGATTGTCGTTGATGTATAGCAACGAAGCCGGCGATACACCACATATTACGCTTACGGTCACAGAAAAGAAAGTGTAAAACTACAACAGTTGGAATCCACAACCTCCTTAGACATCGTATGCCTAACCAAATGAATTCCTTAGACATCGCATGCCTAACAATTATAAACCCCGCATTTTAGTCCCATTATCGAAAACTATTTTCAATATCAAGTCGGGCAATTCAACAAGATTCCCGACGTCCTGATCGAATGCTCGTCGCAAACTTTAGTAGACGGCCGCACCCCCAGATGCCGTCGACGAAGTGCACTAAGGCGGAACACCGCTGCCGCGAGCACCCGAACGGATGCTTTCGGCGACGGGGTTCTCCTACAGTCACTTGGTCGGGAGTTATGGGGCGTAGCTGTCTATTAAGTTTACCCGGCGAGTATCCGCGTACGCTACGTGATTGCGACGGACTTTTGATCACATCAAAATTCCGTGGCAACCGATCATCTGAGACTAAACTGCTATGTCTATAATATTCAAATTTGTTATCTCATAACTACCTGTGGATTCCAAATATTGTATCGCATTCCAGATAAATAGACAAAGTTAAACTTTCCGATCGAATCATCAAACACCCAAGATTTCCCCAATATATCTCAACACTTGAAATCAGTTTAAAAACATCCATCACATGCCACAGTACCAATGGTCCAGCCGTAGAAGGGTCAAGCCAACGCCTCACATGTGGCACGCCGTACTGCCCCAAACCCTAAGGTTCAAAAGGCAGTTCAAGACGGTCACATAATCGAGTTAAGGTTTGTTGTCTTCTAGAGGGTCCACCGCGTTACTTGCACGACTTAGAACATTCTTAAACTCGAGAAAAAATCCAACTTTTGAAAAATTTTCCGACTGGGGAAAAAGTGAGTTATTGATATCCATTCGAACTTTTTAACAGTTTCTAAAAATTATCCGGAACAACTAAACAAAGTTAAAACATCCGATCGAATCAACGATTCCCCAATACAACCCTTGAAAACTCAACACTTGAGTGGAATTAAAATATTCCCAGAAAAACTTAACAATAAAGGGCCTAAAAATAATTACATGAAATTTCAGGGACTAAGTCCAAATTTTGGCCGCGGAACCGCCGCAAAACCCATGGTTTGGCCGCGGTTCCGCGCTCCAATTTTGGAATTAGAAGTTCGTACTTCACAGTAATTCTTAGTTTTTCCTGCATGTTTTTCTGAGCATTTTTAATTCAGAAAATATCAACTTTTTGAAAAATGTACAGAGAGGGTTCCGTGTCGGGGTTTCGGCGTTCGATCGGAATTTAAACTTCGTCTAGACTTCGTCTAAAGCTCTAGCTTGGCTCTGATACCACAGTAGGGTTGCTAGACACGCGCACAAGGGTCTACGAGGCATCAACCATGCTCGATTAAAAATTTAGCCGTGCCGAACAACCCGAATACGGATCTTTAAACTAGAGATTAGGCGAAAACTAACATGTTAACAACTTTAACACAAAGTGAGAGAGATTACAACCTTTGTAGATCCGGTCCTTCACTTCATATGCTCCATGTTGTGGTCCTTTTGCTGCGATCACCGGGTTCCGGACTCTCGAGAGGTTTCACGAAGAGAAAGATGCAACCTTTGCTTCCGATCTTCGATACTAAGATGATCTACCTTGAAGTTCCGTTAACACAAGCTAACACTCATGAAATGATGTGAACACCCTCATCTAAATGGCAAGGGAAGACGAGGATGATGAAGTAGGATTTTTGCTCTCTTTATTTATCTTTTTCTCATATTTATTCATCACTTTAGAAAAACTAGTAAGATTTTTCATGAAAGCATGAAGGAAGAAGAAGATGAACATGATAAGAATCCATTTGTGATGAATAGGAAAAGAATAATATGATGAATAATGCAACCATGGTTGACTAAACCCATGTAGAGAATTAACTAGGGTTAAGGTTTGGGTTGGGTTAAAGCATGAGTCACTTATAAATATCTTTCACAAAACAAAACCAAAACCTTCTAGAAACATCTAGAAAGCTTAACCCTAATCCAAACCCTAATCATGTTTAATCTCTACTAAACATGTTGCATTATTTATCATATCATGTTACAATATTATATATCACATATATAATATTTATTGTAACCAAATAAAATAATACAATTAACATATATCGTATATATATCAGTGTATTATCCGAGTGAGAAAAAGAATCTTTTAATGAGCAAATATTAGTTAATGTAATTTAATATATCATATATATTATTATACATTAAATTATCGAATCAACACTTGATCCGACAATCCGGCTATATCGCATATAACCGACTAATATTTATCCGTACCGATTCATCGAATCAACACTTGATCCGATGACCCGGTTGATATCAAATATCGCGAGAATATAATACGGTATCTCATATCGTATTATCCTCGGTCCCGCACATATCACATATGTGCTCCTACTCCGTTTTGCCTGAGCCAAGAAACCTCTGTGTAGGACTTTAAAGAATCGTCAATACGCCGGCAGTAGGTGATGATCATATCAAACACCCACAAGCTGCAAGCGGTCAGCTAAACGTAACAGCTACCCAGGTATTGAGCGCTCAGAAGATCAACAAGCAAGCCTGTAACTTCTCCTGTGAATCCAATCAGTAACACTCCCGTACAGTCCGGTCTCGTCGTCTGATATGTCGCATATCTCGCCTAGGGGTGGTAAACGTCAGACCCCAGTAGCTCAATAAGTCGTGTCGATATGAGGTCTATAACAGTTCGAGAAACTACTGATAACGCTTACCAGTAAATCTCAGCAACCCTGGCCAGAGATTTCCGGTTATAGCCAATCGAACACAGCACAACATCAACTCCCTATACCGGGAGAGACGAATTCCCTCTTATCGCTCATTGCCTCCATGTGATTCGGGACTGTACCCAAAAGCCACCTTTTTGCACGCCCTCTTGGACGTGGTATGATGGAAATCAAAGCACAGTGGGAATCACACAAGACTCTATGACGATCTCGGGTCAACAGACTACTCTGTACCAGTGTCACCGGAGAACTACCATCTGACGTATGGTATAATACCATCTGGGAGTTCTCGGCGAGTCCGTCCAGTGTACCCAGTCTCTACTGAGCACCCGTACACCATCCTTGATGTCAAACACCGATGGATATGGGATCATCCATCGCCCATCATATGGGTCAAGATGCGTATACGCTAGTCTACTCTGGTGTATCGATGCCCTGTCTCGATACACCCTCGACTAGGAACAGTTATAGGATATACTCGTCGACTACCGTGGCCCCACTAGTATGATCTCATCATAGTCCCAGTAGTCGAGTACATATCCTAAGGGCTTTATCAACATGTAATATAGAGACAATCAGAGTACATGTTAAGATAAAGTACAACCAGATAGCATACTATCATGTCGAGTAAGAAAGTCCTCCCTATATATGTCCAAGCATCCATTACAATATACATTGTATGTACAGTAATGGCCTCTAGGGCATACATATAACTAACAAATGATCCTTAAAATATTGCTAAGTTGATATTAGTCTTAAATAAGACTAACGTCTTCTTAGTTAAAATAAATTGAGTCCAAATGCTCATATATTTAAGTTGATCTTAATCTGAAAAACAGATTAACGGTCCTTAAATAAAATAAAATATTCTTTGAACTCAAAGAACATACAACCTAAGTTCAAAACCCAGATCTATAATATACGGATTCGGACTGATCTGCACCCTATGGGCGACGACATAAATTAGTCTCCGTATAGAATCCACGGGCAGCCCAAAATAAATAAAAAAACACACGACACGAAGTGAACTGCTGGAGCATGAGAAAATGGTTATCGCAACGCGATAAGGTAATTAACTGCAGGGGCTTGCGCCTGTAGGGAAGAGCGTCCCCATAATAAAAAAACCTTCATAAATGATGGGGAATATGATAAAGTCTGCTACAACGGTCGCATCTATTCAAACCTCCGATATACGGTGCCATAAATCAACTTGGTATATTCGGAGAAGTATGTAGATAAGTCCAAATAGTGTCTGCCCCCAAATTCAGACCAGACGTCCCAATGTCTCGGTCCGTTCTTTATGCGGTGAATAGATTCTGGCACGTCCGGTGGGACATTTTTCTCTTTCCACTCCACACTTCATGTGTCGTGTTTTGCAAACAAAGTCGCGGTTTGCTATGGTTACCCTTGGATTCGAGGTACTGAAACTTGGTGTCTTTCTCCTGTATAGAAAATCAATGGCTTCTCAATGCACTGTATGCAACAACAACTCTCGCTCCACCCCAACCGGAGGAGTGACTTATGGGCCCAACGCGGCCTCTATTTTCTCAATGCCAGTGGGGAAAGTCACACAAGCCACTACTGGATTGTTCTTTGGGACTATGCTCCAACTTGTGAGTTTCGGTGCCTCAACACCGTAAGAAGAAGTTCCTAAAAGGTCGGTCTTTCATCGACTGGCAATCACGACGGCTCCCATCAGCAAGCCGTTAGACTCTGGCGTCTTAGTGTTCAACAGGCTGAGCAAGAACTCAAACGGGCCCGTAAAGAAGCTCGTGATACTTGAAGGGGCTACCCCCAATAGGCTAGGCCTCCCTACTCCTGCTACAGGTGAAGCCTTCAAAGGCGCTTCCCCCATTAGATGATCAGTCTTCGAAAGATTGGCCGGCCCTCCTCAAACTTCAACAAGAACGTCGGTTTTTGCCAGGCTGACGCTAATTCAAGCTCCTCAGCAAAATCAAGGGCATGATGAAGCCGCTTTCAAAACTAAGGCTTTCCCTTCAATAAGGAACGCTCGATATCGCCACTGGCACTGAGTAAGAGAAGCCGGGGGCAACTCCCTCTCTGGACTCACCGCACCAGCTCCAATGGTGGAAGTCGACGCTGCTGTTCCGACTGGGAACAACTTTGATCCGCTTAATAGGGTGCGAAAAAACTTTCTAACAACGGTGCTAAAGAAATCACCCCCACCTACAGAAGTTACAGTGCAGGCAAACCGGAGCGGCCTCATCAGCAGCTCTCCTCGCAAGTTCATAAGGTCTGGCGAAAGGTCAGGGACTCTGTGATTGATGAAAACCACTCTCGTAGACTAAATAAATCGAAGGCTCAACAAGAAAAATACCACTCCTCTGCCATACAACGGAAGAGTTCTCCTAAATTGGTGACTATCACAACAGCTCCTTCAACTCCAATCTCTCATAAAAGAACAAGGCTAGAGAAAACTCTACCGCTCATGGCAAATTCCAAAGGTGATGGATCTAAATGCCCAAAGTTAGGGGCATTATCGTCCATACGGTCTATATGACCAATAGGCAAGAAGGGATCCGTGCTTCGGTGAGTCACCGACCGCAAACTCGGTCGCTGACAAAGGCTCAAGAGCAACAACAGAAGGTCCAGAAAATGCTGAACAAAATGAAGGTACTCATTGGATAGAAAACAAGTCCGGACAAAGAGGCTAAACAACACCAAGATCAAGAGACCGATACAGAGTTTCTGCGAAGGGTGCTCAAGAAAAATGACAAAGAGGCCGCTGAGCAAGCTGCTAATATGAAGAAAATGGATCTCTTGTTCTAAGACATGGCTGGAATGATGATCCAGCCAGAACCCCCAGCTAAAGATCTACCGATAATCGTCGAAGATAACAGAGGGGAAACATTAAACCCTCCTCCGGCCTTATCAGCGGCCAAAGAAGAAATGATCTCCAAGGCCTCCCTTGATGATTACATTGCTCAACAAATAAGAGCTCATCAAGCTAATGAAACCGCTGACCAAATTTTCAGAACCGGACGACCATATCCAGGCTGGTATGATCAAATCAAATACCCGCCGGGATACACGATCCCCAAGTTCCATGTCTATAAAGGAATAGGCAACCCGCACCAACACGTCATGCAATTCAGAGCTCTATGAGGCAACACTGGAGGCGACGACAAACTGTTGCTTCTCCAGTTCATTGGAAGCCTGTCAGAAACAGCCTTTGAATGGTATTCGAAGCTCCCAAATGACTCCATGAAAACATTCATAGAGATGGAACTGCTGTTCACACAGCGTTTCGCCAGTGCGAGCGAACACACTCGGATCATGGCATTAATCAATGCCAGGGTAAAGCCGGGAGAAACCTGGGTCTAATACGCGATCCGGTGGCGTAACCTGTAGTCTAAGTATGAACAATGCTGAAGAATCTCCTGCCGTGGGCATGTTCATCGGGACGCTTGATCCTCAAACAACGGTGTACCGGTTTATGACATTCTTCAAACCAACTACCTTCTAGACTCTGATAGATAAACTGGCCCAAATGGACCAGATGGGCTATGGGCCTTCCTCCTCAAATAAGGACCCTCGAAATAACAAGGGTAAAGGGAAAACGAACTTTATTGACAATACTCAACAACAACCGAGTGGCCCAAAACCGGCTACCCGCCAAAACAACGCACGTCCGCGCCCATCCTTGGAGGAAAGATTAGGATACGCTTATTCGTTTCCCCGCGACAAGATAAGGAGACTGTTTGAATTGGCAATGCATAATAAACTCATCATATTGCCAGACCCATGGCGTCCACTGCAACCTGGCGACGTCAACAACCCTAACTACTGCTCCTATCATAGAATAGTGAGCCACCCAATTGAAGATTGGTACGTCTTCAAGAACTGGGTCGAAGACTAGTATCAACAGGGGAAATTCGCGTTGTATGATAAATGGAGGGTAAACCTACCCTAGAAGCATACTCCTAAAAAGGTTGAAACGCAGGGGGCATCATGCTCACTCGTGGTAGAAACTCCATAGGAAGTCGTTCTTTCAGCAAAAACCAAAAGAATGTTGAAAGATCTACAAGCATATCCGGCAGTTCGGTGGAAAAGCCCACTTGAACCTGAAATCATCGAAGGGATGCTAAAACCACGTCCCACACCGAAAATTTTTGACGAAGGGAAAAACCTCTAAGTCAAGCCTTCGAAATCTTCGAAGAAAAAGAAGAAGACCAAGAAGCCCGTGCAGCCTGCTGAGTATGACGACAAGCGCACAGATCTACAAAAATACATAGATGCGCTGGAGGAGTATAACCAGAAGGCGCAGACACCGGTCACTCTCGAAGAATTCCTCAAGCATAATATTGAGGGCGAAGATAGTGACAATGATGAGGGAAATGACTCATCAGAAGACACCGAAAATTATGTAGCAAGTTGCCACATGGTCTTTTATTCGTCGTTATATGACAAAGAGGCTCCTTCAGCGTCAAAAAATAATACAGAGGAGCTGGGGGCAGAATCAACGCTAAAATCCCCGGAACTGCCAGAAGACCCGATCGAGAGGCTGTTAAACGAAGCCTTTCAAAAATGAAAAGTTGACTGAGAATGCGAGATATCCATATATGAAATGGCTAAGCGTTAGGATAAAGAAGCTACGACGAGGAAGAGTCGTAAAGTAATCTGACCAAACCAAAGCACACCTGCTACAAATAAGAGCAGGATCGAAACAGATAAGCGGTTCTCCAAAGCCCTGTCAATGGGAATGAAGCTGCCACCTCTCATGAGGAACACTCCCGGGATCATATGCCTCGATGGAGAAGAAGCACATCCAGACTATTGCCTATATCTTCGGAGGGCCACCCACTCTACCGAGGAATGCAGTACCTTCAAGAAGTGCTAGCAAGGATACGTTGCCCATAAAAAACACTTCAAGAGGATGAAGCGCGAAATTCATGCTCGTCGATGGCAAAATAGTGTGACAAACGCGCATGAAGAAATGATTGGCAACTGTTATATGGTTGGTACCAGTTCGAAAGGGAAAAAACCCCAAGTTCTTAATTTCAGGAGCAATTTTGAGGACTAAACACCCCTCGGCCCTCTCTTCAAAGACCCCGCCTCCGAAAAAGAAGAGGAGAAGAAGAACTGCAAGAATATTCAGCTGTGTAACTGCACACTGCTTGAGAAGAACCTCAGACTTACAAACAAAGGTTCGAGCAAAAAAGACAAAGGGAAAGGAAAAATCTCTGAGGAAATTGCCCTCGATGAAGAAGCAGTCAAAGAGCTCGCAGCAAGGGACCCGCCTAGGAAAAACAAGGCGAATTACAACGTCCTGGCATATCTGAGGAAAATACCCTCATAACTGAGAATATTGGATGCTCTCCTCCTATCCAAAGAGGCACAAGATTCCCTGATCAAGGCATTACAAAAGCCCGATCAGTTCCAAGCTTTGTTCGCAGAAGAGAAGATGAAGGATAAACTGGCAGAGGTCCACACGACTGACATTACATGCAGCGATGAAGATCTCCTCCTCGATACGTGCGAGCATAAACGCCTGTTATACGTTACCGGGTACTTCCACGACATCAAGATAGGGAAAATCCTTATCGACAACGGATCCTCCGTTAACATTCTCAACGTGAGAGTGCTGAAGGAGATTTACATGAACGTTCAGCACCTTTCTCGAGATAAAATTACCATCTCCGGGTTTGACTCACAGTCATCACGGACATTTAGATCCGTAATACTGATGCTACGCTTCAGGCTGCTCGTCACCGATATCAAATTTCATGTCATTAATGCCAAGACTTGCTATAACGCTTTACTCGACAGGCCTTGGTTACATGAGTACAACGTCATCTCTTCTACACAACATCAGTGTATGAAGTATTTCAAGGATGGCTCAGAGTACACCGTCATGGGAGAGCTAAATCCGTTCTCTGTAAACGAAGTCCGAAAATATGAAGATGCAAAGTTCTTCCTACCAAATTTCGAGGATACTGAAAGGTGCTACAAACCGGAGAATAAACAGAAATCCTATGCCACTATCCCGATATTTGGGAGCGATACCGAGAAAGATGAAGAAATGTTTACTTGGGACAACCACAGAAAGAAAATAATAAGCCCGGACCATCTACTCCTATTTTGGTCTTTGGCAGCGACTCTGAGGATGAGGCCAACACAGTGTTCTCCGTCCGCCCGTTAATGCAAACCTTCGTCGAAACAGATCTGAGTCTAAAAATTACAATGGTTCCACCTCGGCAATACAAGGAACTTGATGCGCTCGATACATACAGTGTACAAGAACTGCAAACTTTCTACGTGCCTCCTAGGCGAAGAGGTGAAAAGGGGATCCTCTTCTACCAATTTACGGAGAACAAAGTAGAAAAAGAAGTCTGGCATGGTGCCGATTTTGTATTCGACAGGCTTCAACCTATCCGTCTTCCAAGATATTATGCAGAGGGATTGAAAAGGCTGTTAAGATGTTAAGGTGTACCCTTCGAACAAACTGTTCGACAAGCCCAATTCTACAAAAAGATTTGGGACACACCCGAGACTCAGCGAAAGATGCCCAACGGGAAGATGGAGACAACTAGGCTCAAATATATTCGGACTAAGAAACAAGAGCAGATCCACAGTTGCTGCATTGTAAACAGTTCCAGTGATGCGGAAAAAGATCTTCCAAATAGCCGTGATGTCGAATCGGAGCGAAATGCCGCTCTAAAAACGTTAAGTCCATTACTGGAAGAACAAATTGACAAGTTAATAAAAGAAGCTTGTTAATCGAACAGGGACAACCACAGCCGTGAAATGGCCATTTATGAAAAAGCAAGGATGCAGCGTCTCAGCCGGCAATCTGCGGAGAAACCAGACCGCAATGCTCTTCATCCCTGGCCCATTATATGTTCTCGCGAAAGGGGAAAACCTCGAAATGGAGGCAAAATAGGGCTAAGAACGCAAACAATGTTCGAAAACAACGAAGCGGATCAAAAACGCTATTTAATTGAGAAAAGCTCGATTGGAGCCATCCTTTATAAAGAAGATGGGTCGAGAATACTCTTTCCCCCAAGACAAGACGGAGAAAATATTCAACCTTGTCATGAAGCACTAAATAATGACGCTTCCGGAGTCTCGGCACCCCGAACAAATAAACTAAGTCCATCACCTGGATTATTGCTCCTATCACCGAGTAATAGGCCATCCCCTTGAAGACTGCTTCACCTTTAAAGACTGGGTAGAAGAACAATATTGTCAAGGTAAGTTTACATTATCCGACAGTTGGAGGGTAACCTCGCCGCAAAAGCATGAGCCAAAAAGGACCTATACCGTCAGGATAGGACCAGCTCAATATCAAGAATGGAATCGAACTCGTACCTGCTATATGATAACACTCTCAAAAGAGGGAGGGCACGAGAATATGAATGCCCCCTTTAGGTGCTTCGCAAATGAAGACGAGGATGAGGTGATCTTAGAGTTTCCATTAGCACCAAAAGAGCTGGAAGATGGGATACACACCACGACGGACAACCTAAGAAAAATCAACTTAGGAATGGAAAATGATCCGAGACCAACGTTCGTCAGTGAAATGCTATCTGAAAAACATGTGTCCACGTTAAAAGACGTGCTCATGTAGTATAAAGATTGCTTCGCCCAAAACTACTCTGAAATGCCGGGTCTAGATCCAAAAGCGGTAGTACATAAAGTGACGATATCGCCAGGTATAATGCCAATCAAATAGGAGCCAAGAAGGATGAGACTCGAACTTGAGATGAGTATCAACGCTGAAGTCAAGAAACTAATCGACTCCGGCTTCATCCAAGAAGTTCAATATCTCGACTGGATCGCTAACATCATTCCAGTCATGAAGAAAAATAGGACGGTTTGCATCTGCATAGACTTTCGGGACCTTAACAAAGCTTTCTTGAAGGACGACTTCCCAGCGCCTATTACTGAGCTTATGATCGATAACACGTCTACCTATGAGATCTTCTCCTCATAGATAGATCTTTAGGATACAACCAAATAAAAATGCATCCTGAAGACCAGAAGCATACCGCCTTTCGGACCCCATTGGGCATATTCTGCTATAAAGTGATTCCATTCGGTTTGAAGAACGCTGGCGCTACCTACCAGAGGGATATGGCAAAGATCTTCGATAACCTCATACACAAGATCATCGAATGCTACTTCGATGGCCTTGTGGTAAATAGCAAATCTCACGAGGAACATTGGTAACATCTAAAAATAGTGTTCTAATAACTTCGGAAGTATAATCTGAAGATGAATCCTCTAAAATGCGCGTTTGGAGTTTCCTCAGGAAAATTCCTTGGGTTTATCATACGTCACCGGGGTATCGAAATCGATCCCTTAAAGATCAAAGCGATTATGGAAATGCCCACACCAAGAACTCTCAAACAGCCGCGGTCTCTTCAAGGAAAGCTCGTGTATATCCGGCGGTTCATAACCAACCTTTCTAGAAAATGCCGTCCCTACAGTCATTTGATGAAGAAGGGGACCCCGTTTGTCTGTGATCAAAAGTGCCAAAATACAGTGGACGAAATCAAGCAATACCTACAAAATTCGCCGGTATTGACCGCTCCGGTTAAGGGAAAACTCCTTATCCTATATACAACGGCCCTTGAGGGTTCTTTAGACGCATTGTGGGAACAAGAGAATGATCTGGTAAAGGAGAGAGATCTATAATATTTAAGTCGAGTTCTCCTCGGGGCAGAAAAAAACTATTCCCCCGTTTAAAAGCATTGCCTGGCATTGATTTCGCAATAATGAAGCTCAGACATTACGCCTTGGCACATGAGGTCCATCTCATATCAAAACTGGATCCTCTCAAATATCTAATGTTAAAGGCCATACTGACAGGAAGGCTTGCCAAATGGGCCCTCCTCCTGATGGAGTTCTTTATAATGTATCGTCCCCTTAAGGCAGTGAAGGGTCAGGCCATTACCGACTTTCTCGCGAAACATTCGATACCAGCCGACTCCTTCTTAAATTGCAAGTTGCTATACTAACATGCGTTTGACGCAATCGAAGAAGAAAATGATTCCCAATGGGAACTCTACTTCGATGGAGCATCTTCCATAAAAAAGCGAAAGCAAAACACCCCTATAATCAAAGCTGGGGTGGGCCTTATTTTCGTTACCCCATAAGGAAGGATATTGCGTTACGCCGTCTTCTTAACAGAGATAATGACTAATAACGAAGCTGAATATGAAGTTTTGATAGCAGGTCTCGATATCGCTATCGACATAGGAACCAAAGACCTCTTCATATATGACGACTCCCAGCTGATCGTTAGCCAAGTAAATGGCAACTATCAGACATGCAAGCCAGAGCTGGTAAAGTATGGAGAAAGTGTGCAGCAACTATTGACATAAATCCCTTCCTATATCCTGGAAAGCATACCGCGTGCAGAAAACAGCAAAGCAGATGCATTAGCTAAATTGGCTGATGAAGATCTCGATGACATGAGGATCATTGTGCAAAGCCGCAGGGTTCTCACGCCAACAGATATATCTTCGGAAGACCTGATTGAGCCATCCGAAGGAAACGAAATGACCGAACAAGTAGCCTTTCAAATAGAGGATAAAGAAAAGGTCAAGGACTGGAGAGAAGTCTTCATAGACTACTTTAAGTCCCGACGGACGCCTGAAAATGCGTCGTCTAGACATCAGCTCATGAAACGAGCTTTGTCATTCGTCTTTGTCAATGATACACTATATAAGAGATCGTTCGACTATCTGTGGCTAAGATGCCTGGGGCTGGAAGAAGCAAAGAAAGTCGTCAAAGAAATTCACGATGGACTGTGTGGTTCTCATCAAGCTGAGCCAAAGATGAAGCTCAAGATTAAAAGGTGTTAGTTGTATGTATGCCCTAGAGGCCAGTATTGTACAGATGATGTATATTATATTGGATGCTTGGACATATATAGAGAGGACTTTCTTGCTCGACATGATAGTATTGTAAGTGCACGGCGGCGCCCCGGCCGTCAATCCGACGGCCAAATGCGGAAGCGGTGATAAACTTTAATTTTTCATGAACTGGCACCACCGCGCACTAATACCCGGATCTAACCATTAACTAGTCCTAGCTAACTACAAGACGGGTTAGAGAGATATACCCACAGATCCGAGTCCTCCGGTCTTCTCGTCGTCGTCCGGATCTCCTGCGGAAACTCCGGTCGTCGTCTCCTTGCCGGAAGGGCACCACATCGTCTGCATCTTTTACGGGCTCCCACCTCAATGCCAAGGCAACTCGGGCACGAAGCTGGCTAGTCGACGTGCCCAAGGTTTGCTGTAGAATGTAGTAGAGAACTCATGGATCATTTTGGGGTTGTAGGAATTGCCATATGGTGGAGGAATTGATAGTAGTTTTGAGAGGGAACTTGTGGGAATTTTGCAACATCAAAATGAACCAAACTCACCCCTCCCAAAAATTGGGCAGCCCCTCAAGGCTTGGCCGGCCATGTATGGAATGAGAGAGGAAAAAGTCAAGGGGGGGAGGTGACCAAAAGAATAATACAAGAGAGAGAGAGAGAGGAATGGTTATCATATGGAAAAAATGATCACAAAGAAAAGTCCTCACTCAACAACCATATCAACTCCCATCATCAACAATCATGTCCACAAAAGTCATGCCATCATGACACAAAGAAAGTCAAGCAAGGTCAAAGGATGGTGCACCATCATGATACAACAAAATGCAAAGACCCCCTCCACAAATACTTATTTGCAACAATGCAAATAAGCCCTCCTCCACCAATCTTCGGCCAATGAACAATACAAAGGAAATTGGCTGAAACAGAAAGCCAACTGGCAACTCCAAAAAACTGGTCCCGTAATAAATTACAGGAAAACCCCGATACTGTGTATACACACCCACATCTGTATTCCGACCGAAATACAAATGCAATGAGACAAAATCTACACTGTACTATACTAGGATCCGGCTTAAACCAAAGCCGGCCAGTAATATCCGTTCGATCCTGATCCGTGCAACACCGCACGTATCTGATCGAACCCTGCCATATATCCATACGGCCTCTAGTACAAACTGTCCGATCCTGATCCGTGCAATACCGTACGTATCTGATCGGACCTTGCCATATCTCCATACGGCCTCTACAACTTTTCGCCCGAAAGCTGAGTAACTGAATGTGGGGGACTCTAAAGACTCGTCAACACCATGGTTGTGGATTTAACCACTAGCACGTCAGAGGTATAAGCCAATACGTAACGGGCTACCAGGTATTGGCTAAAAGGGACGTCTGTGAGCGAACTCAGCCTGACAACCCTACTGAGCCTGTCAGTGACAATATCCGTACAGTCCGGTCCGTTCGTCTATGAGTATCGCATGGCGGGCCTAGGGGGTTGGTAAAAGTCAGACCCCCAAAAGCGGTACAAGTCATGTCGGAGTGTAGCCCAGAACACCCTTAGATACTACTGGAATACCTACCAGTAAATCTCCTGCCTTGGCCAAGGACTTTTCATGTTCCGGCTCTCCTAGACACAGCACGACCTCACCCCCAATACCGGGAGAGACGAACCCCTGAAGATACACTCACTGCCTCCATGTGGCTCGGGACTGTACCCAACTAAAACCTGTTTGCACGACTCCTTTGAGCCGTGGTAGGGTAGTAATCAAAGTACAGTGGGAACTCACACGAGACAAATGACGATCCCCAGGTCGATGAACTAACCTGTACACATGTCACCAGGGAACTGCTATCTGACGTCTGGTATAAGACCAACTAGCACGCTCCCGGCAAGTCCTGTCCGGTGTACTCATAACCCAATGAGCACCTGTATACATCTTAGGTGAACCAACTGACACCAGTGGCTTGTGAGACCGGCCACCGCCCCTCGTCGGGGTCTCGACTGTATACACTAGTCTACTCTGGAGTATCGATGCCCTGTCTCGAAACTCTCACGACTAGGGACCATTTAAGGATATGCTTATAGACTGCCAGCTCCCACGTATATGATCGCCCTCATACTGCTGGTGGTCAAGCAAGAATCCTAGGGGCTCTACCAACGTGTAATAGCGACCTGTAAGGTCACCTAAAACAGTACACGATGATAAAGGTAAACTAGATAGCATACTATCATCTCGAGTGAGACTGTTCTACCGGGATGGGTCCTCCATCAATCATTGCAATCACGTGCCTGTGATCCAATAATTGACTCTGAGGGCACTATCTCCAACAATCTCCCACTTGCACTCAAGACTAATTATTGCGATGTCGCATACTCACAGCCCGTGTGATACCGAACACCCAACTCCTCTACTATTTAGTCTCACAAAACCCGTTTGCGAAACTATTGCGTTCGAGAAATAGCCTCAGTGAGTGGATCCGCTTTGTTGTTTCTTTCTATGTCTCTCTCTATCTCAAGTTCGCGGAGAAAGCCATCTCCCGAAATGAGCAATACCTGTCTTAGAATGTGTCTGGATGTCTGATGGGACCTAGCTCATAAATGAACTCCAAATCCAAACTTCTTAGACTGTATCGTCAACTGAACTTAGTCAGTATCCTGCGCCATGCCTCCCTCAGTATTGCCTTGGACCACCTGTCCAAAATACTGCCCCTCATCAGAAGGATAAACTATAACTCTGACAACCTCCTTGTCGTCCAGGTCACCTTGGAAGCCTGGAATGATAACTGTCTCCTGAATGAGGCTGTCGTTATCATATCCCTAGAACATCCACTTATGTTCTTAAAACTGCTTCCGACTGTTTCTCCAGGATTGGATCAATGTCAACTTATTGCATCTAGTGCAAGAACAATATCTGGTGTGGCACTTGACATCTCATGATTGACTCAATTGCCTGAGCAAGTGATCTGCCAATCATGCACGTCCCTCTCCCCTTTAGTCTGTAAGACACCTTTAGAGAGGGTGACTCCATCATCTGCAGGTACACTACCGTGCATGGAGTCGTCCATTCTAAATACTCTCAGAATGCTGTCTAAGTACCCAGATTGGGAAACCACCCAAACCTAGATCTAAAACCATAGATCTAGTAACCAGTATGTCTGATATAATGTCCAAGTCCTATGTGGAGAAACTACTGTGTGACGACCAAAGTATAACCGATCATAGTATAGGAATATCACTTCCTACTCTGTGTATGTCATCCAAATACCATGACATCACACCCTACTACCTTCTCAACAGATCCATCCACTATTCTGATGAAGTCAAACCTATGACTGTCACGTCAGAAATAGATGATCTATCTCCGCTATATCTGCTTTAGTCTGTAAATAGACATAAGCCACCTGTCCACCAATGCTTCCGCTGCTTCCACTGACTACGACAACCCTCTGGCAGAGTCATATACACGTACACTTCTGAAGCGAGTTCAGAATGACGCTATACTCATCCTCCTGCCGGGTCTCACAGTCTGGAACAACAGCAATGGCAAGTGTGGGTAAACAAGAACCTCTCTGTCACCGTCCTTGAGGCTACCGGAGTACCCCTCTGGTGCCTGAGGTTACCCACCGTATCTGCGGAGTGGCCAATGGAATGTCAAACTGGATTGAATCTTTAGGTTCCTTATCAAATCTTCAGTAATCGTTTGTGGTTCTGGAATCACTTCCAGTTCTACCATACTCCCACTACTGTTTTCTGAAAAAATCCATTTTTATTAAAACTGCAGCGAGTCAAGAACAATATCACTATTGATCTTTCTTATGGTAGAAAGTCAACCCTCGTCATAGCCTGGGTCAACCCACAAACAGCCATTACAGAAACGTGCCTTGAGTTGTTCAGTGTCTGGTTTTAAGCATAAATCGGACAACTCCCCATACCTTAACATCGTTAAGATATGAACTGTTCTATATCCAATATAGAAACAGAGGCACTGATTTAATTGAACCAGATCCAAATCATGCAACTGTCTCCAGTGCATGTCAACTAAATGGAAGGAGGCCGATCAGCGTTACTCAACTTAGGAACACTTCCAATTATGAGTAACCTGAAAGAGAAGCAAGTTCTCTTTATCATTACTATCAACTGAATATCATACACAAGTGTCTACATCTTCGATCGCTTTGAAGAATCCCGATACTTTCTATATCTGGTTCTTTACTTTATTCAAATACCTATAACTTCTCCAAATTCGGACCCTGTGTTTCCACGAAACACCTGTCTAAAAACTAGAGAAGTCATAAGTAAACCGAATATAGTACGAGGACCAACCCCTCTGTCCTGATGGACCCTGGACAACATACAATACTCTGTATAAGTCCCTTGAGTCTGATAACTCATTCACTGTGTGTCGTAGGTTGAAAACTGTACTTATGGTTAAGAAGAATTACACCGCTGTTTAATGCTCCTTACCTAACCATCCACTGATATAGGTAAATGTCATAGACATAATTTCAAAAGGTATATCTCACTCTATGAAAATAGACGTACAGATATATCAATTTGAAATTGGTGCATAACAGAGGATATTCAAAACCAAATATTTGCCGTCCGGCAAACAACCCAGGTGACTTCCTCAAATATCACCGATTACAACGAATCCCGATATAATGAGGATGATCACCCAATTTCCAATAACCTACTCCCACTCATCATCTGTAAAACCATACAGATGTGAGAATCGTAGCTGGTAAATACATACCCTGGAGTAAGTATCTAATCGGGAAATCAGTTTTCTTTTAACAGTACACAGTGAAACTGAAACATTGAAATGTCTCGATGGGGTATCCCGGTATTCCTAGTAATGCCTCTTCCAGATTCACGACTGTAACCGTATAATTCTTTACCACCTCTCCAAATCCCTTCATATGTCTTTAGTCTTTACCTTCTGCACACCCCTTAGGCCAAATGGTTTTCTTCCTTCCCTACCGTTCGGCACCAGCCTATGGTTTGGAAGAAGACTATCCAATAAGCATAATGGGTGTACTGTCCTAATCCTAGGAACACTCGCAATGAGAGAAGGTGAAGATAAAAGACAACCGAATAAACTTTATTCCTATTTCTCCTGAACCAGAATCCATCCCCGAACTGGAACAAGTTCCTTTCGAGTTCGTATATAACCATACGATGGAGTATCCAATAAACTGTGGATCTTCGTAGTGATACGGAGTGTCCTGGAGAAATACAAAGGTGATTTAGGATTGGCGAAGGAATACTTGGTTTGGTCGTGAATAGCAGTCGTAATTTACTTTGCCCTCTTACTAATCCCTTGCTTTGTCTGAACTTAATACCTTCTGCACACCATCATTATGCTAATTGGTTTTCTTCATTCCCCACCGTTCGGCACCAGCCTAAGGCTTGGAAGAAGACTATCCAATTTGCGTAATAGGTGTACTATCTCCTAAACCAAGGAGTACTCGCAATCTGAGAGAAGGTAAAAGGAAAAGACAACTGAATAGTCCTATCCGTTTCCTCCAGAACCTGAAACCATCCTCGAATAAATTCCTTCGAGTTCGTATCTAACCATACGATGGTTTTGTCCAATGGAAGTGGACGTTCGTAGTAATACGGGGTGTCCTGGAGAAAAGGGTAAAAGTAGGAGTGGCAATGAGGTTTGCAACTCTGACAATCCAAAAACCAGTGTTTAAGAAGGTTCGGTCAACTTAGTCACTGAGTCATAGTCTTAGGGTCGAGTTAATGGTCGCTGCCAAAGAGAGAGAGAAAAGAAACACTCAGCGTGCACTCTATCCTAGATCAGAATGGTTACCAATTTATCTAATCTGGAAACCTCCCACTGTACCGTCAAATTCTTCTCCAAACCCAAAAGAAGAATTAGTCGGGATCACCCGAGGAGTAAACCAACTCATCAGTGGGAATCGGGATCCAACTCTCATCGCATGATAACGTGACGGAATCCGCTCTCGCTATCACACTCCAGATGGTATGCGCATATCTGGCAAGTTTCAGTTCTTTTGAAACTCCCGATGTTATTTCTACCCCATGCTCTTATGACCTTGACTTTGGCCAACAAATCATAAGTCACATGTCAAGTTCTACCCGTCATTCTCCAGGTTGATTTGAATCCACCCGTACCTACCCTCGACTTTGGCCAACAAGGCAGTACGACTGTTCCAAACCAACGCATCTATCTATGCTGCATATGAATAACCAACAGCTACCAAACACTGTGCCTTGACTTTGGCCAAAAAAACACAGCTTGAATACTATTGACTACCCATATGAAACGACGGAGGGCTACAAATGGTTTCTGGCGAAAACCTTTAACGTAATGAACTTGATATCGTTGAAGGAACTGATAGCTTTTAAAAATATAGTGACGAAAACCTTTGCTAAAGATGTCACTCCCGGTGAAGGGATCTCGGCTCTTTCCCTGTAGAATGAGGTACAGGATATTCCAACTGAATACCACGATGCAAAGCAAAAGTAATCGGTTATAGTGAAGTTAATGCCCTGATGCAAACTTTTTGTCCAAGGGGTCACTCCCGGTGAAGGGATCTCGGCCCTTGCCTCGTCGACTGAGGTGCTGGACATTCATAACCGAATATCACTGTGCAAAACAAAAGTGAACATCCTTGCAATAACAGCCTTTTGAAAAGTATTCCAACAACATCAGATTAGGTTTGTTTTTAACTTGCATTGATCCGAATCAATGCAGTCCCATCAATTGATCACACCAAAAAGAACGAAAATATACTGATGTACGTATATGCCATCCGCATTCGCCACTGGGTCCCGTCATTACCCGTTAGGTTAGCTAACTAACGACAGAGCGGGGACTGGACTAGCGCGGATGCAAAACATATACAACATCTACTAATATATATACCAATATATTATATTCGCTCAAGGCGTGATAAAAATGCAACATCACAGAAATGTACAGCATCACAGAAACAATACAGATATCTGGGATCCCCGGGTTTCACAGAGCCACTACTGAAACCCGACGTTCCCCTGGTCGTGTGGATAGCTTGTGCAATGAAATCCTAAACCCCTACGGGCGCGGCAAGTTACCCGCCAAAACCTGAAGTGAGGCAGCCCCCTTCAGCACCGTGAATGGACCACCCAGCACTTCATGGAATCCGGTAACTTGGGCACCCCTCCTGGGTCAACCTGTACCCCCTACGAGTGCGGCGAATAGCCCGCCAATCCTAGAGTGAAGCCCCCTCCATCCCAATGCCATGAGATGAGATGCGGGCTTGTTGCCCTCTAGAACCCGGCTATCCGTGCACCCCTCCGCGGGGTAATCCTAGTATAGAAAGTAAAATATACAAACAACGGGTACATCGACCGCAACCTGGCCGTGCCCCAAAATAATAATACAAACAGGCAGTGACGGCAGTCCACATGTCGGACGCTCGCCCCGCAATATCAAATGTACATAATACAACAAAAACTGTATTAGCATTGTATCCAGGCTATCCCCCACGACCGATCCGCAACATCACAGCAATACACAGAACATCAACGTGAAAGTCACGTTCGCAAATCCGTCTAACCGGGCTATAGCAGTTAGACAGGATTTACCGATCAAGTGACATTCACGGTCGCAGATATAATGTAAATACTGTGAAATAATGTGTTTAAAATATCCGATCGATCAAATTTTAACAAGTGGGCCCCCAAGCATTACTGTAGCAGATCAAGAAATTCTGGGCCCAATGTTATTATTCCAAAACCCCTATTTTCATCCCAAAAAGATACTGCAGAAATTTGATGCAGCGACCCCAGAATAGTGCGGCGGAACCGCGGCCCAAAGGGGTGTTTGGCCGCGGTTCCGCGCTCCTACAGTGGAGTTAGTGCATCGAATTTTCACAGAACTCTTATTTCTTCCAGTACATCACTTTTCTGCAACCTAAAAAATTTTTCGACTCCAAAAAATTTCAACAGAAAAATGATGTGAACAAAAACGCGGATTTTAGAATTTTGGTCGATCGGAAATGTAAACACATTAAACAAAGCTAGACTAAGTTAATGGCGAGGCTCTGATACCACTGTAAGTGCACGGCGGTGCCCCGGCCGTCAATCCGACGGCCAAATGCGGAAGCGGTGATAAACTTTAATTTTTCATGAACTGGCACCACCGCGCACTAATACCCGGATCGAACCATTAACTAGTCCTAGCTAACTACAAGACGGGTTAGAGAGATATACCCACTGATCCGAGTCCTCCGGTCTTCTCGTCGTCGTCCTGATCTCCTGCGGAAACTCCGGTCGTCGTTTCCTTGCCGGAAGGGCACCACATCGTCTGCATCTTTTACGGGCTCCCACCTCAATGCCGAGGCAACTCGGGCACGAAGCTGGCTAGTCGACGTGCCCAAGGTTTGCTGTAGAATGTAGTAGAGAACTCATGGATCATTTTGGTGTTGTAGGAATTGCCATATGGTGGAGGAATTGATATGTAGTTTTGAGAGGGAACTTGTGGGAATTTTGCAACATCAAAATGAACCAAACTCACCCCTCCCAAAAATTGGGCAGCCCCTCAAGGCTTGGCCGGCCATGTATGGAATGAGAGAGGAAAAATTTAAGGGGGGAGGTGACCAAAAGAATAATACAAGAGAGAGAGAGAGGAATGGTTATCATATGGAAAAAATGATCACAAAGAAAAGTCCTCACTCAATAACCATATCAACTCCCATCATCAATAATCATGTCCACAAAAGTCATGCCATCATGACACAAAGAAAGTCAAGCAAGGTCAAAGGATGGTGCACCATCATGATACAACAAAATGCAAAGACCCCCTCCACAAATACTTATTTGCAACAATGCAAATAAGCCCTCCTCCACCAATCTTCGGCCAATGAACGATACAAAGGAAATTGGCCGAAACGGAAAGCAAACTGGCAACTCCAGAAAACTGGTCCCGTAATAAATTACAGGAAAACCCCGATACTGTGTATACACACCCACATCTGTATTCCGACCGAAATACAAATGCAATGAGACAAAATCTACACTGTACTATACTAGGATCCGGCTTAAACCAAAGCCGGCCAGTAATATCCGTTCGATCCTGATCCATGCAATACCGCACGTATCTGATCGAACCCTGCCATATATCCATACGGCCTCTAGTACAAACTGTCTGATCCTGATCCGTGCAATACCGCACGTATCTGATCGGACCTTGCCATATCTCCATACGGCCTCTACAACTTTTCGCCCGAAAGCTGAGTAACTGAATGTGGGGGACTCTAAAGACTCGTCAACACCATGGTTATGGATTTAACCACTAGCACGTCAGAGGTATAAGCCAATACGTAACGGGCTACCAGGTATTGGCTAAAAGGGACGTCTGTGAGCGAACTCAGCCTGACAACCCTACTGAGCCTGTCAGTGACAATATCCGTACAGTCCGGTCCATTCGTCTATGAGTATCGCATGGCGGGCCTAGGGGGTTGGTAAAAGTCAGACCCCCAAAAGCGGTACAAGTCGTGTCGGAGTGTAGCCCAGAACACCCTGAGATATTACTGGAATACCTACCAGTAAATCTCCTGCCTTGGCCAAGGACTTTTCATGTTCCGGCTCTCCTAGACACAGCACGACCTCACCCCCAATACCGGGAGAGACGAATCCCTGAAGATACGCTCACTGCCTCCATGTGGCTCGGGACTGTACCCAACTAAAACCTGTTTGCACGACTCCTTTGAGCCGTGGTAGGGTAGTAATCAAAGTACAGTGGGAACTCACACGAGACAAATGACGATCCCCAGGTCGATGAACTAACCTGTACACATGTCACCAGGGAACTGCTATCTGACGTCTGGTATAAGACCAACTAGCATGCTCCCGGCGAGTCCTGTCCGGTGTACTCATAACCCAATGAGCACCTGTATACATCTTAGATGAACCAACTGACACCAGTGGCTTGTGAGACCGGCCACCGCCCCTCGTCGGGGTCTCGACTGTATACACTAGTCTACTCTGGAGTATCGATGCCCTGTCTCGAAACTCTCACGACTAGGGACCATTTAAGGATATGCTTATAGACTGCCAGCTCCCACGTATATGATCGCCCTCATACTGCTGGTGGTCAAGCAAGAATCCTAGGGGCTCTACCAACGTGTAATAGCGACCTGTAAGGTCACCTAAAACAGTACACGATGATAAAGGTAAACTAGATAGCATACTATCATCTCGAGTGAGACTGTTCTACCGGGAAGGGTCCTCCATCAATCATTGCAATCACGTGCCTGTGATCCAATAATTGACTCTGAGGGCACTATCTCCAACAAGTATGCTATCTGGTTGCTCTTTATCTTAACATGTATACTTGTCTCTTTATACTGTCTTATAGTTACATGTTGGTAAAGCCCTTAGATGTGTACTTGACTACCTGGACTATGATGCGGATCATACTAGTGGGGACTTGGTAGTCCCTAAGTACATCCTTCAAGGTCCCTAGTCGTGGGTGTATCGAGACGGGGCATCGATATACCAGTGTAAACTAGCGTATACGCTTCTCGACCCATGAGATGGGCGATGGATGATCCCATATACATTGGTGTTTGACATTAGAGATGGTATACGGGTGCTCAGTGGAGACTGGGTACACTGGACGGACTCGCCGAGAACTCCCAGATGGTATTATACCTTACGTCAGATAGCAGTTCTCTGGTGACACTTGTGCAGGTTAGTCTGTAGACCCGAGATCGTCATAGAGTCTTGTGTGATTCCCACTGTGCTTTAATTTCCACCTTACCACGTCCATGAGGGCATGCAAAACGGTGGTTTTTGGGTACAGTCCCGAGTCACATGGAGGCAATGAGCGATAGAAGGGGTTTCGTCTCTCCCGGTATTGGGGGTTGATGTTGCGCTGTGCTCGATTGGCCGTGACAGGGAAGTCTCTGGCCAGGGCTGATTTTGAGATTTACTGGTAAGTGTTACCAGTAGTTTCTCTATCCGTTATGAGCCTCACATCGGTACGACTTATCTGTTATTGGGGTCTGACGTTTACCACCCCTAGACTTGATATGCGACATATCAGACGAGGAGACCGGACTGTACGGGAAGTGTTACCGGTAGGCTTTTACAGGAGTTGGAGCGGGCTTGCTTGCTGATCTTCTGATCGCTCAATACCCGGGTAGCCGTTACGTCCAGCTAGTACCGCTGACGGCTTATGGGTGCGTGATGTGATCATCACCTACTGCTGGCGTATTGACGAGTCTTTAGAGTCCTACATAGAGGTTTTACTGGCTCAGGCAAAACAAAATAGGTGCACGTATGTGATATGTGCGGGACCGAGAATAATGCGTGTATGTGATACCGTATTCTATTCTCGCGACTTTTTGTCTCGGTCGGTTATATATATATGATATAGCCGGGTTATCGAATCAAGTGTTGATTCGATAAGTCGATACAATGGATGTTAGTCGGTTATATGAGATATGACCGGATTATTAAGTCAAGTGTTGATTTAATAATTTATTGTATAATTGTATATTTGATATACTAGTTTACATTAACTAACACTTGTTCACTTTAGGTTTTTTCTCACATGTACACAACTTTAATATATATGTGATATATATTAAAATGTGTTTTCTTTTTGTATCATGGTTGATGATACAACATTCATGGGTGTATGAGACTTACTCCATGCTATTTGTTATGTTGGGATTAATATATTTAAAGTAATTACAAAATTAGTGGAAAATTAGAAAATGCATGAAGCTTGTGGAAGCTTGTGGATGCATTGACTAAAGTCCACTAAATTTGTTTTTACTTTGGATTTTTAACCTAACCATCACACTTAGCTATGGTAATGTTTCTACATGAGTTAGTATATGATACTCACTCACCATGGTTAGCTCTCTCACTTGATCATTATCCTCATCTCTTTCTTTTGTTCATCTTTTTCTTCATTTGTTAAAAAGAAAAAGCTTGCTAGGGTTTGATCCAAAGTGAGAAAGATTGTGAGAAATAAAATTCTTAAGAGAGCCCACTTCCTATTTCTCCATCCTCTACTAGACTAGAACTTTAGTTTAGGGTGTTTGTTTCACTAATTATCAAGTTAGTAAAGTAGAAGCTTGAGTTGGCATCTCTTCGACGTAGATCATCTTCGGCCTCGAAGACTTCAAGCAAGGACGCGTCTTTCGCCTCGTGAAGCCATGCAAGGGTCCGGGAGAACTACGATCACAGCGAAGGGATTTCAACAAGGAGCTAAAGAAGTGAAGGACCGATCTATAAAGGTTGTATTTCGTATTCACTTAGTCATAGATGCTATTTACATACATGTAAAACCCTAATTTTCTAGCAAAGATCTAGTTTAAGGTTGTTAGGCACGGCTAAAATTTTAATCGGGCATGGTTGATGCTTTCTTGAACCTTGTTAGAGTGCCTAGTAACCCTACAGTGGTATCAGAGCCTTGCTAGAACATTAGGCGATGCGTTAACGAAGTTAAAACCCCGATCGAACCCGGAAACGTCAAGATAACCCCCTCTCTGTACATTTTTTAAAAACTGGGTTTTTTCTGAATTAAAAATACCTAAAAAAATCAGCAGGGAATTCTAAGAATTACCACGAAATTCGAGACCTTAATTCCGTACATGCGCCGCGGAACCGCGGTCCCACCCCACCTTAGGCGGCGGTTCCGCGGCAGTAAAAGTGAATTAAGGACGGAATTTTGTGTAGTAATAACCGCAGCTATCCCTTATAGTTTCTGGGTATTTTTATTCTGACTCAAGTGTTGAGTATTTTGGGGTTTATTTTGTAATCATCAATTCGATCGGAGAATTTAATTTTGTTTTGTTATTCCGGATAATTTAGAAAGTATTAAAATGTTCGGACGGATATCATTAACTCAATTTTTCCCGGCACGAAAAACATTCAAGTGTTGAATTTTTCTCGGGTTTAAATCTTTCGGAAAAACGTGCATGTGACGCGATGGACCCTCTAGAAGACAACAAACCTTAACTCGATTATGTAACCGTCTTGAACTGCCTTTTGAACCTTAGGGTTTGGGACAGTACGGCGTGCCACATGTGTGGCGTTGGCTTGACCCTTCTACGGCTGGACCGTTGCTGCTGTGACGTATTCTGGAATTTTTGAACTCCGCTCAAGTGTTGAGCTATTAAGGAAATCTTGGGTATTTAATTATTCGATAGAAAATTTTAATACTGTCTATTTATCTGGAATGTGATACAATATGTGGAATTCATATAGTTAGGCATGAAATGCGAAATATGTGATATTTCGGATTTACGATGTCTAAAGAGATTGTGGATTCTAAATGTTGTAGTTTTACACTTTCTTTTCTACGACCGTAAGTGTAATATGTGATATCGCCGGTTTCGTTGCTATATGTCAACAACAATTGGGATGCGCATATTTACTTACGTTGATGACATGTGATGTTATGTGTTGCTGGATATGTTATATTGGATTGTCGCGTTCTGAATAGCCGGGTTTTTTTTATGTGAGATGAGAGTTCTTATTTTCATTCATGTAAAATTAAACGTATGTAATATTCTTTTATTGGGGCACTTCCGGGATGAGGTTGATGTCATCATTTGTATATTATTTACTTTTCCGCACTAGGATAGACCCAAGGAGGAGAGCACAAGTAACCGGGTTCTAGAGTCCAGTGGGAGACCAACTCGAGGAGTCGAGTCCGGGTCTCCTAACTCTAGAATTGGAAGGGTTGCTTGCCGCTCTCGTAGAGGTCTAGGGGTGTGGGTTTGGCTATTCGTTGCGACCGTGGGATTCGTGTTTTATAGAGGCTCAAAATAAAACACGGACGTCCTAGTATATCCAATGTTTCATATATTTCTTCTGCTGCGATATCTGTGATGTGATCATTTGATGTGCTGTGATAAATACTGTATATAGCATATATGATATATTATATAGGCGTTACTTATGTTTTACACCCGCACTAGCCCTGTCCCGCTCTGCCGTTAGTTACCTAACCTAACGGTGCATGAGGGGACATCGAGGCGAATGCGGATGGCATAAGTGTACGTCGTATTTATTTGTGATGTTTAGGTGACTTAATTGATGGGACTTCATTAATGTGATTAATGAAAGAAAAGAAACCTAAAAGATATTGTAGAATCAAATTTTTCAAAAAGGGTAGCTACAGTTTTGCTTTGCATAGTGATATATATGATATATGCTGCACCTTATTCGATCAAGAAAGAGCCGAGATCCCTTCACCGGGAGTCACCTCTTTAGAAAAACTGGCAGATGCTACAAAACTCGGTTTGTCTTTTGATTGCTTTTAGAGTTTTGCTTTGCATAGTGATATATATGATAGGTCCTGCACCTTATTCGATGAGGAAAGAGCCGAGATCCCTTCACCGGGAGTGACCTCTTTAGCAAAACTAATGAAAGCCTCAAAATCACTCCATTTCAAAATTCACTCGATTCTACAACGATATCAAGTTCATTACGCAATAGGTTTTTAGAAAAACCTGTCGTAGCCCTCCGTCATTTCAGATAAGAACTATTTAGTATTCGTGCTGTGTTTGTTGGCCTTTGTCAATGCGTAGTGTGCGGTAGCTGAATGGTGCTTATCTGCTTATGCATATGATGCAGATTGTTTTGGGGTAGTCGTACGACCTTGTTGGCCTTTGTCAAGGGTCGTGCGGGTGGGTTTGATTCAATCAAGAAATGACGGGTTGAACTTGACTAGCATCCTATGATTTGTTGGCCTTTGTCAAGGTCATAGGGGTTAGGGGCAAAATATTATCGGCAATTTCAAGTGTTGAAATTTGCAATGAGATTACATACCTTCTATAAGATAGTTGGATCCCGATATCCACTGCGAGTAATTGTTACTCCTGGGAGAGTTTTACACAGGACAATTAGCCGATCAAGTAGGTGTCTAGAAAGGTGTCAACGGGGTTACGCCTCTGGGAAAACGAGGTTTACTTTAATTAGGTCCGTGTGAAAGCACGGGGAACCTCCCTCAAAGTACCGACACTGGCCTGGCTGAAAGATTGGCGAAGTTGTAGGGTGTAATTAATCCCGGCTAGTCTTTCCTTTTAGGGTTTGAAGGAAGATTTGATAAAAACAGTGGGAGCCATCCTGATTAGATAAAATAATAACCAATCTGATCTTGCAAGAGCATACGCTAAAGTGTTTTCTTCTCTCTCTCTCTTTCCAGGTAGCGACCATATCATACCTTAATCAAGATAATAATATGGATGTATTGACCGAACCCGCATGTTATACTGTGCTGGGGAACGTTGGTTCCGTTCTTTCTTATAAAAGTTATAAGACTGAACAGGATATAGGGGAATACCAGGATTCCCATGCCACCCGAATGGAGAAAATACATGTTGATGCATTTTCTTCGGGTGTGTTCGTTACAGAGAACTGTTTCTCCATTTCCTCTACGTCTTGGGTATTAGATACCGGGTCAGGATCTCATATATGTAATCAGTTACATGGGCTTAGGAAAGGTAGAGAACTTGGAGAAGGTGATAAAGACATAAGGGTTGGAAATGGTACAATTGTTGCAGCTAAAACCGTCGGGGAATATCACCTTGTATTGCCTACAGGTAATACATTGATTCTGAATGAATGCTATTGCATGCCGAACCTGATATGCAACATTATATCGGTTTCTTTGTTGAGTAAAGAAGGATATAATTTTGTATTACAGGATAATGTTATGAACATTTTTCTAAACCAAAAGTTGGTTGGATCAGGCACGATGTGCAATGGCATTTATGTTCTAAATCAATCAACAGTTCTGAGCATAACAAATACACACAAGAGGAAGAGTTCAGAACTGAACGAATCCTTCTTGTGGCATTGTAGACTGGGTCACATCAATGAGACACGACTAACTAAGTTGCATAAGGATGGATATTTGAATCCGTTTGAATTTTCATCTTATGACACTTGCCAGTCATGTCTTAAAGGAAAGATGACCAAAACTCCATTTTCGGGACACGGAGAAAGAGTTACGGAACTCTTGGGACTGGTACATAGTGATGTATGCGGCCCCATGTCTACACATGCCAGGAATGGTTCTGCGTACTTCATTACATTCACTGACGATCTTTCTAGATTCGGATATGTTCCTGATGAAACACAAATCAGAAACTTTTGAGAAATTTAGAGAATATAAACAAGAAGTCGAGAACCAAACCGGAAAAAGTATTAAAATCCTTCGATCTGATCGAGGAGGTGAATACTTGAGCAATGAATTCCTGGACTTCCTAAAAGAGAATAGGATTCTCTCTCAGCTGACTCCTTCATATACACCATAGCACAACGGTGTATCGGAACGAAGAAACCGCACCCTATTAGATATGGTGCGCTCTATGATGAGCACAGCTGAGTTACCTATTTCCTTCTGGGGGTATGCACTGGAGACAGCAGCATACCTATTGAATCAAGTTCCATCTAAATCTGTACCTACCACACCATTTGAGATATGGAGTGAGAAGAGACCATGTCTTAAACGAGTTAAGATATGGGGTTGTCCGGCCTATGTCAAAACGCAAAATCCGGACAAACTCAAGGCACAGTCAGTTCTATGCAAGTTTGTGAGATATCCCAAACATTCACATGGATATATTTTCTACCATACTGAGGAACAAAAAGTGTTTGTTTCTTGACATGCCACCTTTTTAGAAAAGGAATTTCTTACAAAAGAAATTAGCGGCGACAAGGTAGAACTGGAAGAAATTCCGGCTACACAAACTCAAACTGAAGATTTAGTGGAACCGGAGGATTCGGTAGTTCCCAACGAACCTCAGCCTCTCCGCCGATCTAGTAGGGTTCCTCACTCACCTGAGAGATACTACGGTTTTCTCATGGATGGTGGGAGCGAGGATTGCATCATGGTTGATGATGACCCAACTAGCTTCGAGCCGGCCATCACGAGTGGGGACTCAGTGAAATGGCTGGATGCAATGCGGTCCGAGATGGAATCCATGTACACCAACAAAGTATGGACTTTGGAAGTTGCTCCTGAAAGGGTAAAACCCATTGGGAGCAAGTGGATCTTCAAGAAAAAAACTTGGTGTAGTTGGGAAAGTGGAGACTTTTAAAGCTAGACTTGTTGCAAAGGGTTTTCGTCAAAGACCAGGTGTGGACTATGACGAAACCTTTTCTCCAGTGGCTATGCTTAAATCCATCCAGATCATGCTTGCCATCGCTGCATATCATGACTACGAAATCTGGCAAATAGATGTTAAGAACGCCTTTCTAAACGGTGATTTAGAAGAGTGCGTGTACATGACTCAGCCAGAGGGCTTCATAGATAGTAGGAGCAGCGGGAAGGTATGCAAGCTGCTTAAATCCATTTATGGATTAAAGCAAGCATCGCGGAGTTGAAACATCTGCTTTGACGTTGTTATCAAAGAGTTTGATTTCGTCAAAAACGTAGATTAACCTTGTATCTACAAGAAGGTGGCAGAGAGTAAGGTTGTCTTCCTCGTATTGTACGTGGATGACATACTCTTGATAGGAAATGACATTCCTATGCTGCAATCGGTCAGGCTCTTCTTATCTCAAAGATTCTCAATGAAAGATCTTGGTGATGCCTCCTGCATATTGGGAATTATGATCTATAGAGATAGATCTAAAAGGATATTGGGATTGTCCCAATCCAGGTACATTGACACCATACTAAAGAGGTTTAGTATGGAAGAATCCAAGCGTGGGAACTTACCCACGATCTCTGGAGTCACTTTCTCCAAAGAGATGTCTCCCAAGACTGATTTGGAGAGAGCTCGCATGCAAGGGATACCCTATACTTCGGCTGTAGGCTCTATCATGTACGCGATGCTATGTACCAGACCCGATGTAGCATACTCACTAAGTGTAGTGAGTAGGTATCAAGATGATCCTGGAGAGAGTCTCTGGACAGCTGTGAAGAGCATTCTCAAGTACTTACGAAGGACTAAGGAGATGCTCTTGGTGTATGGTAACGGAGAACTCCAAGTGGAGTCCTTTACCGATTCGAGCTTCCAGAGTGAAAAGGACGACTCTAATTCGCACTCGGGTTTTGTCTTTACCCTCTACGGAGGGGCGGTTAGCTGGAAGAGTTCCAAGCAGGAAACTCTAATTCGCACTCGACGATAGAGGCTGAATACATCCCTGCCAACGATGCGGCCAAAGAGGCTGTCTGGATCAAGAAGTTCATTACTGAACTTGGAGTGGTTCCATCCATTGAGCATCCAATACCTTTGTATTGCGATAACAATGGAGCGGTGGCTTTGGCCAAGGAACCCAGGTCCCATCAGCGATCCAGGTATATTCTGAGGCGGTATCACCTGATCCGGGAGATAGTTGATCGCCGGGAGATCGAGGTCAGGAGGGTTGACACGAAGAACAACACTGCGGATTCACTCACGAAGGCCATTCCCCAGATACAGTTTGAGAGACTCTTCGGGATGCTAGGTATGCGATACTACAGCAGCTGGCCCTAGTGCAAGTGGGAGATTGTTAGTTGTATGTATGCCCTAGAGTCCAGTATTGTACAGATGATGTATATTATATTGGATGCTTGGACATATATAGAGAGGACTTTCTTGCTCGACTTGATAGTATGCTATCTGGTTGCTCTTTATCTTAACATGTATACTTGTCTCTTTATACTGTCTTATAGTTACATGTTGGTAAAGCCCTTAGGATGTGTACTTGACTACCTGGACTATGATGCGGATCATACTAGTGGGGACATGGTAGTCCATAAGTACATCCTTCAATGTCCCTAGTCGTGGGTATATCGAGACGGGGCATCGATATACCAGTGTAGACTAGCGTATACGCTTCTCGACCCATGAGATGGGCGATGGATGATCCCATATCCATTGGTGTTTGACATCAGAGATGGTATACGGATGCTTAGTGGAGACTGGGTACACTGTCCGGACTCGCCGAGAACTCCCAGATGGTATTATACCTCACGTCAGATGGCAGTTCTCTGGTGATACTTGTGCAGGTTAGTCTGTAGACCCGAGATCGTCATAGAGTCTTGTGTGATTCCCACTGTGCTTTGATTTCCACCTTACCCCGTCCATGAGGGCGTGCAAAATGGTGGTTTTTGGGTACAGTCTCGAGTCATATGGAGGCAATGAGCGATAGGAGGGGTTTCATCTCTCCCGGTATTAGGGGTTGATGTTGCGCTGTGCTCGATTGGCCGTGACAGGGAAGTCCCTGGCCAGGGTTGATTTAGAGATTTACTGGTAAGTGTTACCAGTAGTTTCTCTACCCGTTATGAGCCTCACATTGGCACGGCTTATCGGTTATTGGGGTCTGACGTTTACCATCCCTAGACTTGATATGCGACATATCAGACGAGGAGACCGGACTGTACGGGAAGTGTTACCGGTAGGCTTTTACAGGAGTTGGAGCGGGCTTGCTTGCTGATCTTCTGATTGCTCAATACCTGGGTAGCCGTTATGTCCAGCTAGTACCGCTGACGGCTTGTGGGTGCGTGATGTGATCATCACCTACTGCCGGCGTATTGACGAATCTTTAGAGTCCTACATAGAGGTTTTACTGGCTCAGGCAAAATGAAATAGGTGAACGTATGTGATATGTGCGGGACCGACAATAATGCGTGTATGTGATACCGTATTCTATTCTCGCGACTTTTTGTATCGGTCGGTTATATATATATGATATAGCCGGGTTATCGAATCAAGTGTTGATTCGATAAGTCGATACAATGGATGTTAGTCGGTTATATGAGATATGACCGGATTATTAAGTCAAGTGTTGATTTAATAATTTATTGTATAATTGTATATTTGATATACTAGTTTACATTAACTAACACTTGTTCACTTTAGGTTTTTTCTCACATGTACACAACTTTAATATATATGTGATATATATTAAAATGTGTTTTCTTTTTGTATCATAGTTGATGATACAACATTCATGGGTGTATGAGACTTACACCATGCTATTTGTTATGTTGGGATTAATATATTTAAAGTAATTACAAAATTAGTGGAAAATTAGAAAATGCATGAAGCTTGTGGAAGCTTGTGGATGCATTGACTAAAGTCCACTAAATTTGTTTTTACTTTGGATTTTTAACCTAACCATCACACTTAGCTATGGTAATGTCTCTACATGAGTTAGTATATGATACTCACTCACCATGGTTAGCTCTCTCACTTGATCATTATCATCATCTCTTTCTTTTGTTCATCTTTTTCTTCATTTGTTAAAAAGAAAAAGCTTGCTAGGGTTTGATCCAAAGTGAGAAAGATTGTGAGAAATAAAATTCTAAAGAGAACCCACTTCCTATTTCTCCATCCTCTACTAGACTAGCACTTTAGTTTAGGGTGTTTGCTTCACTAATTCTCAAGTTAGTGAAGTAGAAGCTTGAGTTGGCATCCCCTCGACGTAGATCATCTTCGGCCTCGAAGACTTCAAGCAAGGACAGGTCTTTCGCCTCTTGAAGCCATGCAAGGGTCCGGGAGAACCACGATCGCAGCGAAGGGACTTCAACAAGGAGCTAAAGAAGTGAAGGACCGATCTACAAAGGTTGTATTTCGTATTCACTTAGTCATAGATGCTATTTACATACATGTAAAACCCTAATTTTCTAGCAAAGATCTAGTTTAGGGTTGTTAGGCACGGCTAAAATTTTAATCGGGCATGGTTGATGCTTTCTTGAACCTTGTTAGAGTGCCTAGTAACCCTATAAAAGGATGGGTTACTATTGGCCCACGATGATCCAGGACTGCCTCGAATATGCAAAGCAGTATCACTCATGCCAAATTCAAGGGGAATTTATATATCAAAATCAAAATCCGCTACACCCAACAGTGGCTAGCTATTCATTTGAAATGTGGGGAACCAATATAATTGGCCCTATCAAACCGGCATCATCCAAAGAACATCGGTTTATATTAGCAACAACTGACTACTTCTCTAAATGGGCAGAAGCAGTACCACTAAGTAAGGTGAAGACGGAGAATATCATCCACTTCTTCAGAACCCATGTCATCTATCGGTTCGGCACTCCGCGACGGATAATCTTGGATAATAGGCCAGCTTATATGAGTCATAAAATAAGCCGCTTCGCACAGCAGCATAAAATAGATTGGAGATACTCTTCTGTCTATAATCCTCCAGCCAACGGTCTCGCTGAAGCTTTTAACAAGACCTTGATAAAGATCAAACAACACTATACGCATTTGTGTTCGGCACGGAAGCAGTACTCCCATTAGAAATAGAACTCCCCTCTCTACGAGTAGCAGCTCGATACGAGCTGACAGATGAAGAAAATGCTCATCTTAGGCTTGAGGAGCTCGATGCCCTCGACGAAACTCGCCTTATAGCACAGCAAAATCTGAAGGCTTATAAGGTGAGGATAACAAGGTCATTTGAAAAATTGACCAGGCCGAGACTCCGCCAAGGAGAACTCGTACTAGTCGTCAAAAGATTAATGATCCCTAATTGTGCAAAATGAGGGAAGTTCAAGCCAAAATATAAATTCCCATACATCATAGATAACGTCTACCAAGGTGGAGCCTACTTGCTCATGGATATGCATGGCGGAAGACCCTTCCGGCCAATAAATGGCCGATTTCCCAAAAAATACTACGCTTGAAGAGCCACGACTTAGGTCAATGATAGATGAAGATGCTTTTGTCTGCTCGCTATCTTCCTGAATCAGAACTCTGAGAGTAGTATCTAAAAAGCTCTGTCGCCTAAAAAACGGTGACATTGGACCGAAACGTCCTTAAACTAATCTTGGACCGAAACGTCCTTAACTAATCTTGGACTGAGATGTCCCTAAAATAATAATGGACCGAGATGTACCTAAACTAATAATGGACCAAAATATCCTTAAACTAATATTCGTCCAAAAAACGGGAATATTGGACCGAAACGTCCTTAAAACTAATACTCGCTTCAAAAGTGGTAATCGTGGACCAACACGTCCCTAAACTAATAGGGGACCGAAACGTCCCTTAACTAACAATGGTCTGAAACGTTCTTAAGCCAACATTCGTCCCCAAATCGGGAATGTTGGACCGGGACGTCCTTAAACTAGCATTTTCCCCCAAAATATGGCAATAAAGGACCATATGGTCCTTAAGCTCACACGTTTAGCCATACGGCAAATCCCCATATTGATAACTGTATACAATCCACGGGCATAAACGATTCATAGCTCTCGCAGGTCCCATATGGTAGTTCTTTGAAGGATATCGAGACTTACATCTAATGGTGCGTTACCTTACGAGTCGTTAAAAAAAGGTATGTATACAAGTGAAATAGGCACGGATGAAAACCCGAAAGGGTGCCGTGAGTAAAAACTGCAGGACTGCCAGCGAGCTAGTGAAAACCCGAGAGGGCGTGAACTCGTTGAAAAAAAAGGTACCTGTGTGAGATCCTTACGACTCACAAAGGAACAACATACTTAGAAATCCATACGATTCCTAAGAAGAAATTACACTTGCGAGATCCTCACGACTCGTAAGGAGAATCACCCCTATGAGACCCTCACGGCTTATAGAATTCAAAAGTCTTAGGTTATAGAGATCTAAACCTGTTCTTAAGCCGTTATATCCCCCAAGTGCTTTACAGGCAGCCCAATATCGACCCTTATATACAATCCACATGCATAAATAAATATTCTCCACCATGTTCCTGTTCCTCTCCGAAAGACGGCGCGACATGACGTCTCGCCTGAGATTCGGGGTAGATGCTAATTGGTGCTATCCGTCCACCTCTCCGAAGATGCCAAGTTGATTTATGGCACCATATATCGAAGGTTTAGACGAATGCGTCCGATGTAGCAGACTTCGTCAGATTCCCCCTCGTTTGAGGGGTTTTTGATTGTGGGGACGCTCTTCCCTGCAGGCGCAAGCCCCTGCAGTTAATTACGCTACCGCATTGCGGTAACAACTTTCTCCTTCTCCAGATGGTCACTTCATGTCGTGGGTGTTTGTTTCGTTGCCCGTGGATTGTTTACGGAGACTGAGTTATGTCGTCGCCCGTAGGGCGTGGACTAGTCCAAATCCGTATTATCTTAGATTTGGGTTTGGGGGTTTGGTTTGAGGATACGTCAGCCATACTTGAGGCTAAGATCAACTCAAACGTTTGTTAAGGATGCGTTAGTCTAACTTTGAGACTAAGATTAACTTAACGGGATCGTTTAGATCCGACAAAAGAGCGTTTGGGCTCTAATGTTCCAGTTTAGGGACATAATGGTCCATCGTATGTATGGCCGTCGGGACCCATCACCTCTCTGACGACGTTGAAGGATTACAACGACGGATGTCAGAGGAGTTCAGAGATGTACCCTCGAGCCAGAGTTAATTGGGGGGATTCATAGTCCAGTCTGTTTGAAGGTTTAAGGATACGTTAGCCATCTTTGAGGCTAAGATCAACTTAAACGGGACCGTTTAGATCCGACAAAAGAGCATACGGGGCTCTATTGTTCTAGTTTAAAGACATTGCGGTCCATGGGTAGTTTAAGGACATTGCGGTCCATGGGTAGTTTAAGGACATTGCGGTCCATTGTTAGTTTTAAGACATCTCGGTCAAGGTTAAGGACGTCGTAGTCTATGGGTTTAAGGACCCCACAGTCCATTGTTAGTTTTAAGACATCTCGGTCAAGGTTAAGGACGTCGTAGTCCATGGGTTTAAGGACCCCACAGTCCGGTATGTGCTCTGGATGCTTCACACGGGTTCACTGCCGTGCTCTGCGAGGACCAGGCTCCGCTCTGGACGTTTTCCACAGGGTCAAAGAGTGACATTATCCGCGTTCCACGTAACCAGGAATTTTGCATTAAACACGGGTTTAAGGACCCCACAGTCCGTATCAATGTGTGGTCGTCGGGACCCGTCACTTCTTTGAAGACATTGAGGGATTACAATGCCAAGTATCAAAGGAGTGAAGAGATGTACCCTAGAACCGGAGTGGATTAAATAGTCCTTGGCCCAATTTGGGATCAAGACGAATTAATTATGTTATGAGTCCATTGGCCCAATTAATCACAAATTGAGGACTTATGGCCATCTTGGGCTAAGTCCAATCAGGAGAGGCTTTGCCTCTATCCATTCAGGCCAATTGGGCTAAAGCCTAGTGTTAAACACTACAGAGCAGTCAGTGTTGAACACTGGGAATGAGGTTGACAAGTTAGTGTTTAACACTAAGAGATAATTGGTGTTAAACACCAGCAACAAGGCTTTTCAAATTAGTGTTAAACACTAAAATAGATCAGTGTTGAACACTGCAAATAAAGCTTTTTAATTAGTGTTGAACACTAAGGCCCAACAGTGTTTTAACACTGGGTTCGAGAGTTTTAATTTAGTGTTAAACACTAAGGCAAGAGGGGTCACGTGGCAGCACGTGAGAGCGCCCTCCCTTCATTTATTCTGCTGAGATTATCGCGTCTTTCAGAGCATCACGTGCCATCACGTGATGGGCATTCAAATGCCTATGTATTAGAGCTTCTGCCAAGGGTCACGTGGGTCACGTGGGGTGCTGCCTCAAAGGGGCTTTCTGTAGATCTCTTGGGGGGGTCACGTGGTGACACGTGACCCTGCCTCTATGTATGTTGTTTTAGAGGATCTGTTAATCTTTTCCAGGAATCAAGTTCCTCGTAGGGTTAAACCCTGACCGTAATTTCAGAGGAATTAAATTCCTACTTTCTCTTAAAGGTTTACATTCTGAATAGAGTTGGACTCTGAATTTTCTGCAGGAATTAAATTCCTTGTTCATGTGAAGAATCAAATAGGGTTAAACCCTAACAAAGGCTTTTTAGGGAATTTGAACTTCCATCCTCTGTTAAATTATGATTAAAGGAATTAAATTCCCGTTGTTTCAACAGAACTATGTTCTTAATTAGGGTTAAACCCTGTTTCTTTTTGTTCTGAAGGAATTAAATTCCCATGATACATGGTCAAGCCCTAATTTTATTTTAAAGGAATTAAATTCCTATAGTTCTGTGAGAATTAAATTCTCGTGCTTGCATTCCCTCTCTATGTTTTGGATCTGCATGGCAGGATCTCAACCCATTGAGAATTAAATTTTCAACCTCAAGGGGAGATGTGCACTTTGCAGATCCTCTATCAAAGAGAGAAGAAATATGTTCTTCTGTTTTATGTATCAGAGTTAAACTCTGTTGAGAATTAAATTCTCTTTTTCTTTCAAGGAGCTTTTCCCTTTCTTACCTAGGGTTTTTGCAGAAGATCCAAGTTTCTCCAAGTATCGAAGCTCTCTTCCTTTTCTTTTTCTCTCCCTGTCTCTGTATATATTTTTTCTGTGTCTCTTGGCTCCTATTTATAGGAGAAGCAGCCGAATCAATCATTTTTTTGACGAATCTTCATGAGAGATTTGATTTGCATCCATCATTCGTTTTGGACCTTTGGATTATTAGGTGAATTTTATTCACCATTGGATTTCAAATCCAGGGATTTTTCCTTTGTTGTTTCGGTTAGATTTAAAGGGGAAATCTTTCCAAACCCGAGATTTTCCCATAGATAGATGATATTTCACCACCTCTGAATCTTTAATTTGATTGGTTCCAGATAGCCGCTTTCCTTTGGAAAGATTTGAATTTCTTTCAGAATTTAATTCTGTTGATAAAATGGGCTTTGAAAGCCGGTCACGTGTGACCACGTGACCCATGGTCACGTGTGAGCACGTGACCCCCCCTTTGGAATGAGCCTTATTCTTTCTTTTTGCGCTGTCTTCTGGTTGTTGCTTGGTCATCACGTGCCAACACGTGACCACTGTCTGAAGCCTCTTTCTTTGATTTCACTGGAGAACAAGTCTGCTGCTTTTGATCATCACGTGCCGACACGTGACCCTGGTCACGTGGGAGCACGTGACCTCTTTTGAGGCTTTTTCCCTGATTTGATCAGGGAACCGATGTGCCCTTTGAAAAATGTCACGTGCCAACACGTGACCCCGGTCACGTGGGAGCACGTGACCCTTTTTGAAGCCCTTTTCTTTGATGTAGTCGGGAAGCTGAATCTGCCTTGATGATGCTTTTAGATGTCACGTGCCCACACGTGACCCTTTTCTGAAGCTTTTCCCATAAGCTTTCCTGATTTTAAATCAGGAAACAAATGCCCCCACAGCGTTGTTCTCACGTGTCTGCACGTGAGTGCAACACTGTCACCTTTTGTGGCCGTTGAATTCCTTTAGGGATTTAAGGAGATGAAACATTTCTATCCCCTTCTATAAATACCGCTGTCTCTTCAGAGGAGCCTTCACTTTGTTCATCTTCTTCTTTTGAGAATTCTTTCCTTGAGAATTTAATTCTCGCTTCCAGAGCTTAGTTCTCTGCCTTGAAACAATTTTCAGAGTTTAACTCTGTTCGAAAGGATTTCTTTTCCTCAGGTAATGTTCTTGGACAAACGATGGACCTTCACATTCCTCTGGATTTTAAATCCAAAACAAGGGTTTTTACCCTTTTCTCTTCATGTTTTCCCATAAGAATCGCTTAACCTTCAAACTGTATATCTTTTAGGGTTTAGATGATGTTTGGGGAGATGCTGATGGCGTTTCAACTCCATGGAATTTAATTCCATCCGAAAATGTTTCTGGGAATTTAATTCCCTTTTCTTAATAAGGAATTTTAATTCCAATGAAGAACTCGCTTCTTTCACACAGAGGCTTCCTGGGGTCTCTTGGCCCGAGGTTGTTCTTCTGCAGTTAATGAAATGGGGGTTTTGTAATGAATCTCATGACCTTTATTTCAGGTATCATGGATGCCCATCTGTATGGTCTTGACGAGATCATTTCCTATGGGAATATCGTGCACTGGGCCGCAGTCAGAACCAGGAGTTCACTGATGCTCAATGTGCCGAGATTATGAGCCGCTTTGATGAGTACAACCATCGGCTACTCCCCCGTCGCTCTTCTCTTCTGAGGCTGATCGTGCTGGCGATCAGGGAGGCTCTCCCTCTATTCTGTGTTGGTGTGCCCCTTGGGGCATTGGACGCCGCCGAGGATAAAGTACACTCGGTGTATCTGATGCACTTGATCTCAAAGAGAAGGCGGGATAATCTTATTGATCTCCTGCATCAGATGTTCCAGCAGTCGGCCATACTTGCCGCCTATCGGAGGGTGGAGGACATTCGTGAGGACCCCGATGCTTGTGATCGTGAGAGGAAGCATACTCGGGAGGTTCGAAATGCTTGGAAAATCTTGAATAAAGTTAATTTTGAGTTTCTCAACCCATGTCCCGCATCTGAAGTTTTACCATTGTAAATGTGTCCTCTGTATTTTGTATGAACCCCTTGAAGTATGAGTGACAATTGTTATTATGTCTTTCTATGTTTGCCTGTCTTTTCTCTGGGATTTTATCAAACAGGACCGTTGTTGTTGGTGCTTTCAATATGCAGGGTGCTACTCCAATTTTTTAGTGTACATCAGGTTTAGGCCTCACGTAGTCTGCACGTGGGGTCCCTTGATGTGGCTGTTCACAAAATCTTCTCATGCCCTATTTTCAGCGCACAATATTGGACGCAGAAGAAAGGGCCTTGGAAATAGTTCCATCTCCTTGATTTTCGATGCCTTTCCTTTTTTGGGCCTTGGAAATAGTTTCACCATGCAAGATTTTCCGCGCACAGCACTTAATGCATTTCCTTATATATGAGGCTATAGCTTCCCTTTTCCTCTCACAAAGAGATTTATATTATTATTATTATTTTTTTTTATCTTGGAGTAACTTGTCTTGAGAAACAAACGAGCGCCATGGCCTGCAATCGCCCTCATGCTCGTCGACAGCCATGGGAGGTTCCTATTGAGGAAATGGTCCCTCGCTTTGCTGCTCGGTTGGTGGATCCCCTCCTTACCGACAACGAATGCGACTCATCCATGCATGAACTCTCGATCCGTAGGGGGTCCCCCCTCCCGATGGGTTCTCTCTGGCTCCGGATGATCCTCAAGGCCGTGCTTGCCGACATCCCTCCTCACCCGGCGGAGATGACCCTGGCGATGCTTGACGCGGCAGAAGAAAAGCTTGAGGGTTTTCACGACGCGTGCCTGATTACTCAGGCTTTGAAGGATTGCTCAATTTATCTGCTGAGCCAGATCAAGGCCCGGCGAGCTATTATGTCTGCTTTCGCGGACGAACACGGCGCCAATCGATGGGGAGCGACTCCTCGGGAGAACCGTCGCTTTGACGTGCTGGAGAAAGCAGAGAGAGAGATGGAGAATTTTGTCCTCTGTTTCATTAACCCTTGTGCCGTTGATCCCATGTTTGGTGACCTTTTCCGTTAGCGTAGAACATTTTTAAATTAATCCCTCCTTTTTTATGCCGAGATTCCGTGTAGGCTTGGTGCTAGTATGTATGTTTCCGCTTGCATAAATAAACTTTGTATTCTTCTCATGAGAACTTTCTTTAATTGCAAGTGCTACCATCACTTTCCTGGGCATCAGACCATTTTGGGTATTATGAACGTTCATGCGATTGCAAACGCTATTATTATTATTATTCCCTTTTTGAATACTCATATGATTGCGAACGTATGCTTGAAATATGTCGGAAACTTTTCTTGTTGCCTTTCACATCAGGCGATGTGAGCGCGTTTGCTGTGGTTACGAAAGCGAGCTTACGTGGCCTGATAGAGCGATACGTAGCGAACATAAGGTTGTGGCTTTCGATAAAGCTGCCACGTTCACTTGTGAGAGGGTCGAGGCTCATAAGGCCATTGAGAAAGAGCTTGAAGCCTGGCTCGCTTCGTATCAGGCCCAACAAGCTCAGGTGGAGGCTCGTCTTTTGGAGATCTTGCGTCATGAAGCCGTGGTCCAGCAAAAGCAGGATGAGCTGACCAAGCTGCTGAATCGCCCGCCGGCTTGAAACATTTGTATCTTTTCCTTTCTTTTTGTACGTACTCATGGATAAGAGTATTTTCCTTTTGTTTCTTTCATGAATTGTACTTTGTACCCATTTTGGTTTATGAATAAAAGATACATTTTTCCTTCTCAATGGTGTGTCCCCCTTTTTATTGAATGTATTCTGCGGATATTCTATCTCGATCTTATTGCAGGACAGCAATGGCTTAGGATTCAGGGTTAAGATCTGCTTCCTAAGACTTTTGCATTTTACGAGCCACGAGGGTCTCATAAAGAGTTTTTTTTTTTACAGGTCGAGAGGATCCCATAGGTGTAAGTTCTTCTTAGAGATCGTGAGGATCCTTAAGCGAGTTTTCCCTTGAGAGTCGTAAGGATCTCACGAGAGAGTTTTTTCTTCCTTACAGGTCGTGAGGGCCTGCAAGTGTTGGATGCGGTCACCCTTGTCCGTGTTTTACGGAGTTAGGGGTTTCTCAAGGTATCGTAGTTTAAAGACGTCACGGTCAAGGTTAAGGACCTCATAGTCCGTGGATTTAAGGACTCCACAGTCCGCTGTTAGTTTTAAGACATCACGGTCAAGGTTAAGGACCTCATAGTCCGTGGATTTAAGGACTCCACAGTCCGCTGTTAGTTTTAAGACATCACGGTCAAGGTTAAGGACCTCATAGTCCGTGGATTTAGGGACTCCACAGTCCGGTGTTTGGTTGCAGGGACCCGTCACCTCTTTGAAGAAGTTGAGGAATTACAACGCCGGGCATCAAAGGAGTGAAGAGATGTACCCTTAGACCAAGGCAGAATCCTTAGGGAATCGGGGTGGTTGATCGTTAGTTTTAAGACATCACGGTCGAGGTTAAGGACATCATAGTCCGTGGATTTTAAGGACTCCACAGTCCGGTATTTGCTCTGGATGCTTCACACGGGTTCATTGCCGTGCTTGGCGAGGACCAGGCTCCGCTCTGGACGTTTTTCACGGGGTCAAAGAGTGACATTATCCGCGTTCCACGTAACCAGGAATTTTGCACTAGATGCTTCACACGGGTTCACTGCCGTGCTCGGCGAGGACTAGGCTCCGCTATGGATGCTTCGCACGGGTTCACTGCCATGCTCTGCGAGGACCAGAATCCGCTCTGGACGTTTTCCACGGGGTCAAAGAGTGACATTATCCGCGTTCCACGTGACCAGGTATTTTGCACTAGATGCTTCACACGGGTTCACTGCCGCGTTAGGCGAGGACTAGGCTCTGCTCTGGATGCTTCGCACGGGTTCACTGCCATGCTCTGCGAGGACCAGGATCCGCTCTGGACGTTTTCCACGGGGTCAAAGAGTGACATTATCCGCGTTCCACGTAACCAGGAATTTTGCACTAGATGCCTCACACGGGTTCACTACCGCGTTAGGCGAGGACTAGGCTCCGCTCTGGATGCTTCGCACGGGTTCACTGCCATGCTCTGCGAGGACCAGGATCCGCTCTGGACGTTTTCCACGGGGTCAAAGAGTGACATTATCCGCGTTCCACGTGACCAGGAATTTTGCACTAGATGCTTCACACGGGTTCACTGCCGTGCTCGGCGAGGACTAGGGTCCGCTCTGGATGCTTCGCACGGGTTCACTGCCATGCTCTGCGAGGACCAGGATCCACTCTGGACGTTTTCCACGGGGTCAAAGAGTGACGTTATCCGCGTTCCACGTGACCAGGAAATTTGCACTAGATGCTTCACACGGGTTCACTGCCGTGCTCGGCGAGGACTAGGCTCCGCTCAGGATGCTTCACACGGGTTTACTGCCGTGCTCTGCGAGGACCAGGATCCGCTCTGGACGTTTTCCACGGGGTCAAAGAGTGACATTATCCGCGTTCCACGTAACCAGGAATTTTGCTGAATATATCCGCATTTTACGGGGTGAAGGTTTGACTGTTGGCGATATGTATACCACCGAGCCATGGAACTGGGAGTTGCCGCTGTTCCGCTTAGCTTGAAGTTGTGTCCGTTGTTACGAGACGAGTGTTGGGATGATCTCTAGGTCGTTTTCTTTTTATTTTATTTCTTTTTCCGCGATGCTCTATCGTTTCAGCTTTTATATCGCGAAGGTTGCGATTGCCCCATCATTTCGGCTATTTTTCGCGGTGCCCAATCATTTCGGCTATTTATTTATTTTCTACTCGCTGCTTTTTATTGCGAGTTGCCCCATCATTTCGGCTATTTTTTATGCCTTCATTCTTACTTGCTGCTTTTTATTGCAAGTTGCTCCATCATTTCGGCTATTTTGTAGGCATGTGTGGCTTGCTAGCTTTTTCGCCGCAAGCTCGGATTTTGGACACCGATTTCGGCATCAGCATGCTGCAACTGGAATATTGCCAGGAGCGAATCATCATTTGCCATGAAAGAACTTGGGATTCGATACCGGTTTAGGCATCAGCATCGCTGCAACTGGAATATTGCCAGGAGCGAATCATCATTTGCCTCTGTCGATGTTGAACAAAGGTGGCTCAGCAAACAGGGTTAAGGTCCTGTCGACTAAGGCTTTTGACTTCATGAGCCGTAAGGGTCTCACAAAGGTATTTCTCCCTACAAGTCGTGAGGATCTTGCAGGTGTATTTTCTCCTTAGGGATCGTGAGGATTCCTAAGTGTAGGTTCCTCTGTAAGTCGTAAGGATCCTACAAGAGGGTTTTCTCCTTATGGGTCGAGAGGACCTACAAGGGTTGGACTTTGCTGGGGAAATGTTTATTCGCGCCCGTGGATTGTATACAAGGGTCAGTATTGAGCCTCTTGTAGGGCAATATCGGAGGTTGTGGAGGATTTGCTTAAGAACAGGTTTAGGTTTCTGTAACTTAAGACTTTCAAATCTCATGAGCCGTGAGGGTCCCATAAGAGAATTCTCCTTACGAGTCGTGAGGATCTCGTAAGTGTATTTTCTCCTTAGGAATCGTGAGGATCCCTAAGTGTGCTGCTCCTTTGTGAGTCGTAAGGATCTCACGCAGGTGGTTTCTCCTTACAAGGTCGAGAGGACTCTGTAAGTGTTTTTTAACGAGGTTGCGCCCTTTCGGGTTTTCACAAACACTCGCCGGTAGTCCTGCTGTTTTTACTCACGGAGCCCTTTCGGATTTTCATCCGTGCCCATTTTGCTTATAGACATACCGTTTTTTTTAATTCTTTTTCACTTTTTTTTTTACAAGGTCGCGCCCTTTCGGGTTTTCACGAACACTTGCCGGCAGCCCTGCTGTTTTTACTCACGGAGCCCTTTCGGGTTTTCATCCGTGCCCACTTTGCTTATGGACATACCGTTTTTTTATCATTTTTTTTCTTCTTTTTTTTATCCATCTTGTCAACCTAAGGATGTTACGGTAGTAGTTTAGGGACGTTTCGGTCCGTTTAAGGACGTTTCGGTCCGCCGTTAGTTTAAGGACGTTTCGGTCCGCCGATAGTTTAAGGACGTTTCGGTCCGCCGTTAGTTTAAGGACGTTTCGGTCCGCCGTTAGTTTAAGGACGTTTCGGTCCGCCGTTATGGGAAGGCTAGCTGCTGCTTGTAAAGTCTGAGCCTAAGAAGATAGTGAGCGGACATAGTCGTCGTCATCTATCATTGACCCAGGCTGTGGCTTATTAAGCATAGTACTTCTTTAAGAAGCGGCCGTTTATTGGCTTGAAAGGCCTTTCACCGTGCATGTCCATGAGTAGGTAGGCTCCACCCTGGTAGACCTTGTCTATGATGTACGGGCCTTCATAGTTTGGCTCAAATTTTCCTCGCTTGGCACGATTGGGGATCATAAGTCTTTTGACCACTAGTACGAGTTCGCCTTGGCGGAATGTCCTCAGCCTGGTCAATCTTTCGTACGAGCGTGTCATCTTTGCTTTGTTGGCCTCTAGATGTTGTTGCGCTATGAGCCGGGTTTCATCGAGGGCATCAAGGTCCTCAAGCCGAAGGTGAGCATTTTCTTCGTTCGTCAGCTCGTGGTGGACTGCTACTCGTAGAGAGGGTAACTCTATCTCGAGGGGGAGCACTGCTTCCGTCCCAAATACCAATGCGTACGGCGTTGTGTTCGTGGCCGTCTTGAATGTAGTTCGGTAAGCCCAAAGGGCTTCTTGCAGCCTTTCGTGCCAGTCTCTCTTATTCCTAGAAACGGTCTTTTTTATGATCTTCGTCAAGGTCTTATTGAAGGCCTCGGCCAGACCGTTAGCTCGTGGATTGTAAACCGAAGAATATCTCCAGTCTATATTGTGCTGCTGTGCGAAGCGGCTAATCTTATGGCTTCGGTAGGCCGGCCCATTATCGGAGATAATTCGCCGTGGAGTTCCGAACCGATAGATGACGTGCATCTTGAAGAAATGGAGGATATTCTCCGTCTTCACTTCCTTCAGTGGTACTGCTTCTGCCCATTTGGAGAAGTAATCAGTTGTCGCCAGGATAAAACGGTGTCCCCGGGATGATGCTGGCTCAATGGGGCCGACTATGTCAGTCCCCCACATTTCGAATGGCCAACTAGCCACCGTTGGGTGCAGTGGATTCGGATGTTGGTGGATGAAGTCTCCATGAATCTGGCATGAGTGGCATTGCTTCGCATACTCGAGGCAGTCCTGGATCATCGTGGGCCAGTAATAACCCATCCGTTTGATTTTTTTAACTTCATCTTTGGGCCTGCTTGGTGAGAACCGCAAAGTCCGTCATGAACTTCCTGAATGACTCTTTCTGCTTCGTCAGGTCCTAAACATCTTAGCCATAGAGAATCAAACGATCTCTTGTATAGAATATCGTTGACGAAAGCGAAGGATAAAGCTCGTTTCATGAGCCGATGTCTTGAGGACGCTTCTTCGGGCATTCGGTGGGACTTAAAGTAGTCTATGAAGACTTCCCTCCAGTCCTCGGCCTTCTCATGGTCTTTTATTTGTAGGGTCGTCTGCTCAGTCGTTCCCTTTTCTTCGCATGATTCCGGAGATATTTCTGCCGGGGCGAGCACTCGACGGCTTTGTACCACGATTCTGACGTCATCAAGGTTCTCGTCAGCGAGTTCTTTAGCAAGTTTAGCCAACGCGTCTGCTTTGCTGTTTTCCGCGCGCGGTATGTTCTCCAAAGTATAGGAGGGAATTTGGGTCAATAGTTGTTGCACCCTTTCGCCGTACTTCACCAACTCTGGCTTGCACGTTTGGTAGTCACCATTTACTTGACTAACGACCAGTTGAGAATCCCCGTATATAAGGAGGTCTTCAATTCCCAGGTCGATGGCGATTTCAAGGCCTGCTATCAGAGCTTCGTATTCAGCTTCATTGTTTGTCCTCGGCTCTGTTAAGGAGAAGGCGAAGCGCATTATCCCTCCTTGTGGAGTTGCAAAGACGAGGCCTATCCCCGATTTGGTCATTGGGATACCTTGTTTCTGTTTCTTTACGGAGGACACTCCATCGAAATAGAGTTCCCATCGGGCGCTTCCGCCGCTAATCGCATCAAATGCATGCTCGTCCGGCAAATCACAGTTCAGAGGAGAATCGGCCGGTATCGGGTGCTCGGCGAGGAAGTCGGCAATGGCCTGGCCTTTCACCGCCTTGAGAGGTTGATACGTTATCGAGAACTCCATCAAGAGCAGGGCCCACTTAGCGAGTCGTCCCGTCAATATGGCTTTCGACATCAAATATTTGAGAGGGTCCACCTTCTAAATAAGACGGACTTCATGTGCTAATGCGTAATGTCTAAGCTTTGTTATTGCGAAGATCAACGCCAGGCAGTGCTTTTCAATGGGGGAATAGTTGCTTTCTGCCCCCAGCAGTACTCGACTTAAGTAGTAAAGTGCTCTTTCTTTCCCCTGATCGTTCTCTTGTGCCCATAATGCGCCTAAAGAACCTTCGAGGGCGGTCGTATAAAGAATGAGGGGTTTTCCCTTGACCGGCGCGGCCAACACCGGAGGGTTCTGCAGGTATTGCTTGATCTCGTCTAGTGCACCTTGACATTTGTGATCCCAAGCGAATGGAGTTCCCTTTTTCATCAGGTGGCTGTAAGGACGGCATTTGCCCGAAAGATTAGCGATAAACCGCCGGATGTATGCGAGCTTCCCTTGGAGAGACCGCAATTGCTTGAGGGTTCTTGGCGGAGGCATTTCCATGATCGCTTTAATCTTTGACGGATCTATTTCAATACCTCGGTGTCGAACGATGAATCCCAGGAATTTGCCCGAGGAGACTTCAAACGCGCATTTGAGGGGATTCATTTTCAAATTATATTGCCGAAGGCGTCGAAATACAGTCTCCAGATGCTTTAAATGCTCTTCGTATGACATGCTCTTTACTACGAGGTCATCGATATAGCACTCGACGATGTCATGTATGAGGTCGTCGAAGATCTTTGTCATGGCCCTTTGATAGGTAGTGCCAGCGTTCTTTAGACCAAAGGGCATAACCCTGTAGCAAAATATACCCAAAGGGGTGCGGAAAGCGGTGTGCTTCTGGTCTTCAGGATGCATCTTTATCTGATTGTATCCTGAAGAACCATCCATAAAGGAGAAAACCTCGTGAGTGGACGTGTTATTTATCATTAGCTCGGTTACTGGTACTGGGAAATCGTCCTTTGGACAGGCTTTATTGAGATCCCTGAAATCCACGCATATGCGTATCGTCCCATTCTTATTCATTACCGGGACGATATTGGCGATCCAGTCGGGATATTGGACTTCTTGGATAAATCCAGAATCGATCAGCTTCTTGACTTCGGCGTTGATGCTCATCTCAAGCTCGAGTCGTATCCTCCTTGGCGCCTGCTTGACTGGCTTGATATCTGGGGATATTGCTAATTTATGCACAGCAATCTCCGGATCTAATCCTGGCATCTCGGAGTAGTTCCACGCGAAGCAGTCTTTATGCCGTAGAAGCACGTTCTTTAACGCAGCCACCCTTTCTTCGGATAGCAGTTCGCTGACAAATGTCGGTCGCGGGTCGTCTGCCGATCCCAACTCAATCTTCTTGAGGTTATCTGCAGTAGTATGTATACCATCTTCCAGTTCTTTCGGAGTGGGCGGAAATTCTGAGATCACCTCATCATCGCTGTTCTCAAAGCACCGGGGAAGGTCATCTACGTTTTCGGGCTCTTCTCTTAATATCGTAATCGTATAACAGGTGCGAACCCGCTCCCCGGACTGAGGTGGACCCGGTTCTGCTCTTGCGGCCTTGGGCTCATGCTTTTGCGGCGGCGTTACCTTCCAGCCGTCGGATAAAGCGAATTTGCCCCGTCGGTACTGGTCCTCGACCCAGTTCTTGAAGGTGAAGCAGTCTTCGGTAGGATGTCCTATGGCTTGGTGATAAGAGCAATAACTCGGATGAGAGGCCTTGCTAGCTTGCTCAGGATGTCTAGACTCTGGAAGCGTGATCATTTGATGTTTTATAGCGAGGTTGAGTAACCTCTCCGTGTTGTCTCGAGGGAAGGAGTACGCTCGACTCATCTTCTTCATGAGGGACAAACCCGAGCCGCTTCTTGATTTATTTCCGTCTCTGCGTCGGGCCTTTCGTACAACGGATTGACGAGGATAAGCGTCTTTGTCTTTCGCAGCACGTTGAAATAGACGTTGCGTCCTGGCCTTCTCGTAGATGGCCATTTCGCGGTTGTGGTCTTCCCGAGCTTTCTGACCCATTTTCCTGATAGGCTTGCCCATTTGTTCTTCAAACGACGGACTCGGCGCTTTAATCGCGGGGTCTAGTTTTGATGGGGGGTTGGCATCTCCTGACAGGGCATCCTCCTCTTCATCAAAGGTATATATAGCGTAGCTGCCGTGAGCCCGTTCCCATTTTCCGGCTCTTGCGTATCCAAGCCCGAGTGTTTCCATCTTCCCGTTGGGCAATTTGCGTTGAGTCCCGGGGACATCCCAAATCCTGTTGTAGAACCGTGCCTGCCGAACGGTCTGTTCTAAAGGTACTCCTTGGCGCTTCAACAGCTTCTTTAATCCATTTGTATAGTATCTGGGAAGACGGATGGGTTGGAGCCTGTCAAGTGTAGCATCCGCGCCATGCCAGATCTCTTTCTCTATTTTCGACTCTGAGGATCGGTAGAATAGGATCACCTTCTCACCCCTTCGCCTGGGAGGGACGTAAAATGTTTGCAGGTCCTGCACATTGTGAGCCTGAAGCGTGTCGAGATCCTTGTAGTGTTCTCGCGGTACCATGGTGATTTGCAAACTATGGTCATCGCCAGGGGGTGCTTGTATTGACAGCCGATTGGAGAACACAGCATTAACTTCATCTTCTGAATCACTTCCGAAGACCAACACGGGGACGGGCGTCCCCAGGTTGTTGCGTTGAGATGGCCCTGCATAAACTATCTCTTCCTCTTCTTCGGTGTCGCTTCCGAAAACGGGGATGGTGGCGACGGTTTTGTTCTCCGGGTTGCGACACCTTTCTGTATCCTCGAAATCTGGCAAAAAGTACTTCGCATCTTCGTATTTGCGGACTTCGTTCACAGAAAATGGGTTTAACTCACCTGTTACGGTATACTCGAAACCATCCTTTAAGTACTTCATACATTGATGTTGTGTAGAAGGGATGATATTGTACTCGTGTAGCCAAGGACGGCCGAGCAAGGCGTTGTAGCAGGTCTTGGCGTCAATGACATGGAATTTGATGTCTGTGACGAGAAGTCCAAAGCGTAATGTTAGTATCACAGATCCGAGAGTCCGTGACGATTGTGAATCGAAACCGGAGATAGTAATTTTGTCACGAGCGAGATGTTGCACGCTCATGCAGATTTCCTTCAACACCCGAACATTAAGGAGATTGACGGAGGATCCATTATCCACCAGAATCTTTCCTATCTTGATATCATGGCAGTATCCGGAGACATATAGGGGACGGTTGTGGTCGCACGTCCCGAGAAGGAGGTCTTCATCACCGAAAGTGATGTCGGCTGTATGCACTTCCTCCAGTTCATCCTTCATCTTTTCAGTGGCGAGGAAGGCTTGGAATTGCTCAGGTTCTTGTAACGCCTTAATTAGTGAGTCTCGCGCTTCTTTTGATAATAGGAGGGCATCGAGAATGCTAAGCTGAGAAGGTAGCTTCCTTAGGTGCGTGAGGATGTTATAGTCCACTTTACTCTTCCTAGGAGGGTCTTTGACAGCCTGCTCTCTCATGACTTGGTCATCTAAAGTGATATCTTCAGTGACCTTTTCCTTTCCCTTATCCTTTCTATTCCCGGGCCCGAGATTCTTTTCTGGGAGTGTGCGATTGCGCAGCTGAATGTTCTCGCAGATCTCCGATTCCTCCTCTTTCCCTAACACGGATTCTTTGAAGAGAGGGCCCAGAGCGATTCCTTCATCAGAGTCGCTCACAAAGGTGAGAACTTGTGACCCCCTGGCATTTACCATGTAACAGTTGCCAGTAGCTCTGTCGTGCCCATCGATAGTACTTCTTCGCTCCCGACGGCTCTTGCGTTTCGTGCGCTTAACATGTTGCCGACGAGCGACATATCCTTGCCACCATATCTTAAAGGCGTCGCACTCCTCCGTGGGATGTGAGATTTTCCGGTGATATGCGCAATAATCATGGTGCCTTTCCACCCCATCATGCGTGTTTCCTTCCGAGGGTGGTAGCTTCATTCCCATTGACATGGCTTTGGCAAACCTTTTCCTCGTCTTGAATATCTTCTTGTCTACTTCGGATGCCTTTCGCTCTGGCAGGGGTAGTTCAGCTCTTTCGTTCAGTTGCCCGCATTTGGCTCCTTCCGACGTGGTCATCTCACGCTCCTGGTCCGCTTTACGTTTTAGACGAATCTCGTCTGGAAAAGCGTCGATCATTTCGTCTGTTGGCCATGCACGCTCTGGTACAGGCTCTGCCTCCAGCTTTTTAGTGCCAGGAGTTTTCCCATCATCGGTAAACGAGTGGGAGATCACGTTACAACTCGCCACATATCCTTCGGATTCATCCGACGAGCTTTCTTCATCATCTTCCTCTTGAAAGATGTGGTTGAGGAACTCTTGCAGTGTGACAGGAGTTCGCGCCTTTTGATTGTATTCTTCCAACGCGTCGATTTGCTTCTGCAAGTTCGTGTGTTCGTTTTCAAGCTTCACGGGCTTCTTGGATTTCTTCTTCTTTTTCTTCGAAGATTTTGACGGTTGGGCGTGAGTATTTGGGCCCTTATCGCGAGTCTTCGTAGTTGGGCGGGGCTTCAACATTTCTTTGATAATTTGAGGTTCAAGAGGGTCCTTCCATTCGATCGCAGGACACGCATGAAGGTCTCTCAGCATTCTTTTGGTTTTAGTTGATAGCACGACCTCCCATGGAGCTTCTTCAATAAAAGAACATGTTGCCCCCGGTGTATCCGCTTTCCTAGGAGCATGCGGCTGTGGTGGGTTCACCTTCCACTTTTCGGACAGTACAAACTTCTCCTGGAGGTACTGGTCTTCAATCCATCATTTGAAGACGAAGCAATCTTCAATCGGATGGCCTACCGTTTGATGGTAAGGGCAATAGTTAGGGTTATTCACCTCAGTGGGTTGCGGCGGTCGCCTTGGAATAGCCGTTTCGTCTTGTCCCGTGGGAAGGAGTAGGGACGCTTCATCTTCTCATTATAATACCGACGCCTTTCTTCGAGTTGATCTGCCGGTTTCGGGGCGTTAGGTTGCTGTTGGGCATTCGCAACAAAGGTTGCTCTTCCTTTACCCTTGTCATTCCGAGGTTCCGACTTCGGGGGAGGTGGTCTATGACCCATCTGGTCCATCTGAGCCAACTTGTCGATCAAAGCCTGGAATGTGGTTGGCTTAAAGAACATCATAAACTGGGAGATAGTTGCGTGGGGGTCTAGGGTTCCCACGAACATGCCCACTGCGGGTGCTTCCTCAATGCGTTGTTCACATCTCGACCACTAATTCCGCCAGCGTATAGCATACTGGACCCAGGTTTGGCCTGGTTTTACCCTGGCGTTAATCAATGCGGTTATTGGAGTGCGTTCGCTGGCACTTGCGAATCGCTGAGTGAATAACAACTCCATTTCAGCGAACGTTTTGATAGAATCGTTTGGGAGTTCCGAATACCATTCGAACGCTGTTTCTGATAAGCTGCCCACGAACTGGCAGAGCAACAGTTTATCATCACCGCCGGTGTTACCGCAGAGGGCCCGGAACTGGGCGACATGTTGATGGGGGTTGCCGGTCCCCTTGTACACGTGGAATTTTGGTATCGTATAGCCTTGCGGGTATTTGATTTGGTCGTACCAGCTCGGATACGGCCGCCCTGTTTTCACGACTTGACCAGCTGCCTCAGTCGCATGATGAACCCGGATTTGCTGGGCTATGTAGTCAGCCAAGTCAGCCTTAGAGATTGCCTCCTCCTTGGCCGTTGAGAGGGCTGGTGGTGGATTTGACGTTTCTCCTCGGTCGTCTGCAAGAACGATTGGGGGATCCTCGGCGGGTAAGTCCTGCTGGATCATCATTCCTATCATATCTTGGAAGAGAAGGCCCATCCGTTGTATGTTGGCCGCTTGTTCAGCAGCCTCTTTGTTCTTTTTCTCCAGTGTCCGGCGAAGGAATTCAGCGTCGGTTTCTTCCTCCTGACGCGCATCTGAGGACGTTTCTGGGTTTTCTTTTGGCCCGGTAAGTGCGGCCATAGCATTCATCATTTCCTGAAGCTTTTGTTGCTGCTCCTGGGCTTTCTTCACGGATCGGGTTAGCGGTCGGTGGCCCGTAGAAGTGCGGCTTTCCTCTTTTCCAGAGGCCATGTAAACAGTGTGCACCACCATGCCCCCAGACTTAGGGCGTCTGGGCTCGGTGCTTTTAGCCGTCGTTGCATGCTGGGGGGTCTTCTCTGGCCTCCTCCTTTTATGAGTCAGTTGATCAACAGCCCTTTGGGGTTTAGCCTGGTGACCAGCTTCCGGTTGGATTTTCAATTTCTTGTGCTGGCGGGAGAAGTTTGGATCGATGATCGAGTCTCGGGCCTGCTGCCAAACTTTATAGATTTTGGAAGACAACCGCTGAGGAGATCGGGGCTGTTCTGGTTTTATTTCCGCAACCTTTTTTAACGGGGGAGGAGACCTCTTCAGCACTGCAGTAGCAGAATTCCTTCGCACCTTATTTAGCATTTCGAAGCTGTTCCCAGTTGGAACAGCAGCATTAACTTCTGCCACCGGGGCCGATGGAGTCGACCCGGAGGGGGAGTTGCCCCCAGCCTTCCTTACTCGGCGCCAATGGCGACGTCGAGCGTGTCGAGCGGACGGTGTAGGGTCAGCGGTAAGAATGGTTTCGTCTTGCCCCCTGTGTAGGTGGGGGGTCGCCGTTGGTATTAGCCTGTCAAAGACCGACGTCCTTTGGGCAGCAGGAGTGGGAGCTGGAGCCGTCAATCTTGTAAAGACCGACCTTTTGGCCGGAGAAGCCGCCTTGACGATTTCGGGGGTAGGAGCGGCCACTTTCTTAGAAGCAGCCTTCTCTGAGATTGTTGGCCCTGTGATGAGTTCGCAGGATTTCTGGCCCAATCTAGAGAAGACCGAGGCGTTGGCGTTGGGCGACTCGTTGAGAGGAGCCGCGACAGGGGTGAGACGATCAAAGACCGACTTCTTGAGAGCTTCCGTTGTCAGCACTGGAGCGGTGAAGTTTGTAGGCGGGAGCATGGTTCCGAAGAACAATCCTGTGGTGGCGCGAGTGACCTGTTCCACGGGCATTGTGAATAGCGAAGCAGCTTGGGGTCCGTAGGCTATACCTCCTGTCGAGGCAGAGCGTTGGTTGCAATTGCAGTCTGAGCAGTTGGAGAATTTCACGGAAGTAGAAGCCATCGATCCTTTGCTTACTGCAATAAGCAAGACGCCAATTCTTAGTGTCTTGAAACCCAAGGGCAACCATTAGCGAACCGCGATTGGTTCGCGAGTCACGACACATGAAGTGTGGAGTGGAAAGAGGAAAAGGTCCCACCGGGCGTGCCAGAATCTGTTCCCCTCCGAAAGACGGCGCGACATGACGTCTCGCCTGAGATTCGAGGCAGATGCTAATTGGTGCTATCCGTCCACCTCTCCGAAGATGCCAAGTTGATTTATGGCACCATATATCGAAGGTTTAGACGGATGCGTCCGATGTAGCAGACTTCATCAGATTCCCCCTCGTTTGAGGGGTTTTTGATTGTGGGGACGCTCTTCCCTGCAGGCGCAAGCCCCTGCAGTTAATTACACTACCGCATTGCGGTAACAACTTTCTCCTTCTTCAGATGGTCACTTCGTGTCGTGGGTGTTTGTTTCGTTGCCCGCGGATTGTTTACGGAGACTGAGTTATGTCGTCGCCCGTAGGGCGTGGACTAGTCCAAATCCGTATTATCTTAGATTTGGGTTTGGGGGTTTGGTTTGAGGATACGTCAGCCATACTTGAGGCTAAGATCAACTCAAACGTTTGTTAAGGATGCGTTAGTTTAACTTTGAGACTAAGATCAACTTAACGGGATCGTTTAGATCCGACAAAAGAGCGTTTGGGCTCTAATGTTCCAGTTTAGGGACATAATGGTCCATCGTATGTATGGCCGTCGGGACCCATCACCTCTCTGACGACGTTGAAGGATTACAACGACGGATGTCAGAGGAGTTCAGAGATGTACCCTCGAGCCAGAGTTAATTGGGGGGATTCATAGTCCAGTCTGTTTGAAGGTTTAAGGATACGTTAGCCATCTTTGAGGCTAAGATCAACTTAAACGGGACCGTTTAGATCCGACAAAAGAGCATACGGGGCTCTATTGTTCTAGTTTAAGGACATTGCGGTCCATGGGCAGTTTAAGGACATTGCGGTCCATGGGTAGTTTAAGGACATTGCGGTCCATTGTTAGTTTTAAGACATCTCGGTCAAGGTTAAGGACGTCGTAGTCCATGGGTTTAAGGACCCCACAGTCCATTGTTAGTTTTAAGACATCTCGGTCAAGGTTAAGGACGTCGTAGTCCATGGGTTTAAGGACCCCACAGTCCGGTATGTGCTCTGGATGCTTCACACGGGTTCACTGCCGTGCTCTGCGAGGACCAGGCTCCGCTCTGGACGTTTTCCACAGGGTCAAAGAGTGACATTATCCGCGTTCCACGTAACCAGGAATTTTGCATTAAACACGGGTTTAAGGACCCCACAGTCCGTATCAATGTGTGGTCGTCGGGACCCGTCACCTCTTTGAAGACATTGAGGGATTACAATGCCAAGTATCAAAGGAGTGAAGAGATGTACCCTAGAACCGGAGTTGATTAAATAGTCCTTGGCCCAATTTGGGATCAAGACGAATTAATTATGTTATGAGTCCATTGGCCCAGTTAATCACAAATTGAGGACTTATGGCCATCTTGGGCTAAGTCCAATCAGGAGAGGCTTTGCCTCTATCCATTCAGGCCAATTGGGCCAAAGCCTAGTGTTAAACACTACAGAGCAGTCAGTGTTGAACACTGGGAATGAGGTTGACAAGTTAGTGTTTAACACTAAGAGATAATTGGTGTTAAACACCAGCAACAAGGCTTTTCAAATTAGTGTTAAACAGTAAAACAGATCAGTGTTGAACACTGCAAATAAAGTTTTTTAATTAGTGTTGAACACTAAGGCCTAACAGTGTTTTAACACTGGGTTCGAGAGTTTTAATTTAGTGTTAAACACTAAGGCAAGAGGGGTCACGTGGCAGCACGTGAGAGCGCCCTCCCTTCATTTATTCTGCTGAGATTATCGCGTCTTTCAGAGCATCACGTGCCATCACGTGATGGGCATTCAAATGCCTATGTATTAGAGCTTCTGCCAAGGGTCACGTGGGTCACGTGGGGTGCTTCCTCAAAGGGGCTTTCTGTAGATCTCTTGGGGGGGTCACGTGGTGACACGTGACCCTGCCTCTATGTATGTTGTTTTAGAGGATCTGTTAATCTTTTCCAGGAATCAAGTTCCTCGTAGGGTTAAACCCTGACCGTAATTTCAGAGGAATTAAATTCCTACTTTCTCTTAAAGGTTTACATTCTGAATAGAGTTGGACTCTGAATTTTCTGCAGGAATTAAATTCCTTGTTCATGTGAAGAATCAAATAGGGTTAAACCCTAACAAAGGCTTTTTAGGGAATTTGAACTTCCATCCTCTGTTAAATTATGATTAAAGGAATTAAATTCCCGTTGTTTCAACAGAACTATGTTCTTAATTAGGGTTAAACCCTGTTTCTTTTTGTTCTGAAGGAATTAAATTCCCATGATACAGGGTCAAGCCCTAATTTTATTTTAAAGGAATTAAATTCCTATAGTTCTGTGAGAATTAAATTCTCGTGCTTGCATTCCCTCTCTATGTTTTGGATCTGCATGGCAGGATCTCAACCCATTGAGAATTAAATTTTCAACCTCAAGGGGAGATGTGCACTTTGCAGATCCTCTATCAAAGAGAGAAGAAATATGTTCTTCTGTTTTATGTATCAGAGTTAAACTCTGTTGAGAATTAAATTCTCTTTTTCTTTCAAGGAGCTTTTCCCTTTCTTACCTAGGGTTTTTGCAGAAGATCCAAGTTTCTCCAAGTATCGAAGCTCTCTTCCTTTTCTTTTTCTCTCCATGTCTCTGTATATATTTTCTCTGTGTCTCTTGGCTCCTATTTATAGGAGAAGCAGCCGAATCAATCATTTTTTTGACGAATCTTCATGAGAGATTTGATTTGCATCCATCATTCGTTTTGGACCTTTGGATTATTATGTGAATTTTATTCACCATTGGATTTCAAATCCAGGGATTTTTCCTTTGTTGTTTCGGTTAGATTTAAAGGGGAAATCTTTCCAAACCCGAGATTTTTCCATAGATAGATGATATTTCACCATCTCTGAATCTTTAATTCGATTGGTTCCAGATAGCCGCTTTCCTTTGGAAAGATTTGAATTTCTTTCAGAATTTAATTCTGTTGACAAAATGGGCTTTGAAAGCCGGTCACGTGTGACCACGTGACCCATGGTCACGTGTGAGCACGTGACCCCCCCTTTGGAATGAGCCTTATTCTTTCTTTTTGCGCTGTCTTCTGGTTGTTGCTTGGTCATCACGTGCCAACACGTGACCACTGTCTGAAGCCTCTTTCTTTGATTTCACTGGAGAATAAGTCTGCTGTTTTTGATCATCACGTGCCGACACGTGACCCTGGTCACGTGGGAGCACGTGACCTCTTTTGAGGCTTTTTCCTTGATTTGATCAGGGAACCGATGTGCCCTTTGAAAAATGTCACGTGCCAACACGTGACCCCGGTCACGTGGGAGCACGTGACCCTTTTTGAAGCCCTTCTCTTTGATGTAGTCGGGAAGCTGAATCTGCCTTGATGATGCTTTTAGACGTCACGTGCCTACACGTGACCCTTTTCTGAAGCTTTTCCCATAAGCTTTCCTGATTTTAAATCAGGAAACAGTTCCACCAATGGCGAGAAATGTCCTATACGGTGAGCGACACTTGTAATTCCCCTCGACTTACAATGAGAAAATACTATTGTAAGATCCTTACGACTTACAAGAGAAAACACACTTAGGAATCCTCACGACTCATAAGGAGAAAATACACTTACGAGATCCTCTTGACTCGTAGGGATAAATGCCTTTATGAGACCCTTATGGCTCATAAAGTCAAAAAGCCTTAGTCGACAGGATCCTAACCCTGTTTGCTAAACCACCGTTGTTCAAATCGACAAAGGCAAATAATGATTCGCTCTTGACAATTTCCAGTGGTAGCGATGCTGGTGCCTAAATAGGTATCAAATTTCAAGTCCTCTCATGGCAAATGATGATTTTTTCCTAGCAATATTCCAGTGGTAGCGATGCTGATACTAAGAGTGGTATCAGACTTCAAATCCCCCAAAAAAAAGCCAAAATGATAGGGCAACTCGCAATAAAAAGCAGCGAGTAAAAAAAAACCGAAATGATTAGGCACCGTCATAAATAGCCGAAATGATTGGGCAATCGCGACTTTCGCGACATAAAAAAGCTGAAAAGATAGTGCATCGCGGAAAGAAATAAAAAAATGATGAAATAAAAAATGAAATGAAAGCGAAACTTTTCTGCCCTGCAAGTATGGCCATATTGACTCTTGTACACGATCCATGGGCACAAATAAAGGAAAGTGAACCATATTTTCCCACCACGCTTCGTCAAAATGAGCTCTGAGTCTTGACGGTACATATACAAACTAGAGACTATCCTTGTGTCCCCCCTCATTCCAGCAGGGGAAGACACAAAAATCAAATAAGAAATGAAGTGACCACAAAATCCTAGCTTCGAGTCTTAATGGCAACATCTAAAGCGTAGAGATCACCCTACGTTCTTCTCATTCCAGCAGGATGCAGATGCAATGTCAATAAAAGACCCAAGGGTCAAAGCAAAAATGGAGTAACGACAAAATCCTAGCTCTAAGTCTTGATGGTACATATACAACCTAAGGATTATCCTGGCGTTCCCCTTTCATTTCGGCAGGATGCGGACGCAACTATCAAACAAAATTGGAGCAATGACATATTCCTTGCTCCGGACTTTAATTGAAATACATACAGCATAGAGGTCTTACAGATGTCTACCCTACTTCAGCAAAGAATCGGCGCGACATCGTAAAAAAATGAAGTGATGACATATTTCTAGCTTCGGGACTTGACGACAACTCTTATAAAGCCCAGAAGTCCATTGGAAATCATCTCACCTCAGAAGGGTGCGGTTATGACTCATCGGGGCTCCAAATTGAGCCTAAGCTCAAGTAAAAAGCGTCATGGCAAATTCCTAACGTTTGCTCTTCCGACGGTAATATGACCTAAGGAAATTACTTGAAGACATCTTGTTCAGCCCTCGAAGGGATTAGAGACATGATAGTTGCGGGGCTACTCGAACGGGGGCTTAAAGACTGCATATCGGGGAATATATCAGCCAACACGACGGTACCACGAACTAAAACCATGGTACCACACACCTAACAAACCCCTACCGTAAAGAATGGGGGTTATCTACATAAAACGTTAAGACACGTTTTCCTATAAACCCAAGGGAGGTAAACTAAAAACACTCTGAAATGAGTACATAAACTAGAAACTCCGAAATAAGTAAATAAACTACAAACTCTGAAACGAGTACATAAACTAGAGACCCCAAATGAGTGAATAAATTACAAACTCCGAAATGAGTGCATAAACTATTTCATACGAGATTGAGACATCAAGTGTACGTGTAAATAAAAAATGTATATTCTTTATTCATGAATCAAAATCTTTGAATGATAAAATTTATATACAAAGAAAGATACAATTCTAGCCTCTAAGAATGCAGGGCTTTCAGTAAAGTATCGACCCGTTCATTCTCTTGCCGCAGCTCCTTCTCACGCTCCACTATTGCGGCTAGCATTTCTTCGACTTGAGTTCGTTGTGCAAGCACGAAGAAAGCTTTTTAGAAATCTCCTGCTTAGCAGCTTCAGAGTCCCGCATTCTTCGCTCAGCAGAGTCAAGGTCCCGTCTCAGCATCACTCCTTCGGAAACACATTGTTGAAGATTTTCGAAGGTAACTCGGAGCTATGCATCATTTGTTTTACCTGGGCACGTAATTGGCTTGATTCGCTAAAAGCTGTCTCTTGCTCATTCTGCTTCAGGACCAGCTTCTGCTTGAAGTATTGGATGGAAGCGGCACTTTGTTCGATCCATGCGACCAATTGAGCCTTCGAGGATAATGTTATTAGTTATATGTATGCCCTAGAGGCCATTACTGTACATTGGATGTATATTGTAGTGGATGCTGGGACATATATAGGGAGGACTTTCTTGCTCGACATGATAGTATGCTATCTGGTTACTCTTTACCTTAACGTGTACAAAGATTGTCTCTCTGTTACATGTTGGTAAAGCCCTTAGGATGTGTACTTGACTATCTGGACTATGATGCGGATCATACTAGTGGGGACATGGTAGTCCATAAGTACATCCTTCAAAGTCCCTAGTCGTGGGTGTATCGAGACGGGGCATCGATATACCAGAGTAGACTAGCGTATACCTTCTCGACCCATACAGATGGGCGATGGATGATCCCGTATCTATTGGTGTTTGACATTAGAGATGATATACGGGTGCTCAGTAGAGACTGAGTACACTGGACGGACTCGCCGAGAACTCCCAGATGGTATTATACCTTACGTCAGATGGCAGTTCTCTGGTGACACTGGTACAGAGTAGTCTGTTGACCCGAGATCGTCAAAGAGTCTTGTGTGGTTCCCACTGTGCTTTGATACCACTGTAGGGTTCCTAGGCACACTAATGAGGTCTCACAAGGCATCAACCATGCCAATTTCAAATTTTACATGTGCCGGGAAACCCTAATACGGATCCTTAACTAGAATTATAGGCGAAACATGTGCTAGTTAACAATTTAACTAATTGAACGGAAATACAACCTTTGTAGATCCGGTTCTCCACCTCCATAGCTCCGCAATGAAGTCTCCTAGCTGTCTAAATCGAATCCCGGGCTCTAGCGTCGGCTTCATCGGAAAAATGGGCGGGCTAGGTCGTCGACTTCGATGCCGAAGATGATCTACGTCGAGGCATCACAAGATCAAGCTCCCACTTCACCAAGTCATGAAACTTGTGAAGAGAACACCCTATAATACTTGGAAAGAGGTAGAGGATGAAGAAATAGGAGGTGGGTTCACTTTAGAATTGGATTTCTCACTCATTTTCACAAGTTGCCGGCGATACGCATATTTACTTACGTTGATGACATGTGATGTTATGTGTTGCTGGATATGTTATATTGGATCATCGTATTTGAATAGCCGGGGGTTTTTATGTGAGATGAGTGTTTTTCATTTTCATTCATGTAAAAACTTGTATGTAATATTCTTTTATTGGGGTACTTCCAGGTTGCGGAAGTTGTCACCTTTTGTATATTATTTACTTTTCCGCACTAGGATAGACCCAAGGAGGAGGGCACAAGTAACCGGGTTCTGGGGTCCAGTGGGAGACCAACTCGAGGAGTCGAGTCCGGGTCTCCTAACTCTAGAATTGGTAGGGTTGCTTGCCGCTCTCGTAGGGGTCTTGGGGTGTGGGTTTGGCTATTCATCGCGACCGTGGAATCCGTGTTTTATACTGGCTCGTATTGAAAACACGGACGTCCTAGTATATCCAATATTTCATATGATTCTTCTGCTGCGATATCTGTGATGTGATCATGTGATGTTCTGTGATGGATACTGTATATAGTATATATGATATATTATATAGACGTTACTTATGTTTTACACCCGCGCTAGCCCTGCCCCGCTCTGCCGTTAGTTACCTAACCTAACGGTGCACGAGGGGACATCGAGGCGAATGCGGATGGCATAAGTGTACGTCGTATTTATCTGTGATGATTAGGTACTTAAATGATGGGACTTCATTAATGAGATTAATGAAATAAAAGAAACCTAAAGATGTTGTAGAATCGAATTTCAAAATAAAACAGGTAGCTACAGTTCTTGCTTTGCACAGCGGTGTATATGATATATCCTGCACCTTATTCGATAAGGAAAGGACCGAGATCCCTTCACCGGGAGTGACTCCTTTAGCAATAACTGGCAGATGCTACACACTCGGTTTGTCTTTTGATTGCTTTTAAGAGGTTTTGCTTTGCACAGTGATATATATGATATATCCCGCACCTCATTCGACGAGGAAAGGACCGACGATCCCTTCACCGGGAGTGACTCCTTTAGCAAAACTAGAAAAGCCTAAAAAACACTCCATTTCAAAATTCATTTGATTCTACAACGATATCAAGTTCATTACGCAATAGGTTTTCAGAAAAACCTGTCGTAGCCCTCCGTCATTTCAGATACGTACTAGTTAGTATTCGTGCTGCGGTTGTTTGGCCTCCGTCAAGGCGTAGTATATGGTAGCAAACTAGTGCTTATCTGTTAGCATATGATGCGATTGGATTAGGGTATTCGTACGGCGTTGTTTGGCCTCCGTCAAGGGTCGTGCGGGTGGGTTTAATTCAATCAGGAAATGATGGGTTGAACTTGACTAGCGGACTATGGGTTGTTTGGCCTCCGTCAAGGTCATAGGACGCTAGGGGCAAAATATTATCGGGAATTTCAAGTGTTGAAATTTGCAATGAGATTGCATATCTTCTATGAGATAGTTGGATCCCGATACCCACTGCGAGTAAGAGTTACTCTTGGGAGAGTTTTACACATTACAATTAGCCGATCAAGTAGGTGTCTAGAAACGTGTTAACGCGGTTATGCCTCTGGGAAAACGAGGTTTACATTAATTAGGTTCGTGCGAAAGCACGGGGGACCTCCCTCAAAGTACCGACACTGGCCTGGCTGAAAGATTGGCGAACTTGTAGTATGTAATTAATCCCGGCTAGTCTTTCCTTTTAGGGTTTGAAGGAAGATTTGATAAAAACAATGGGAGCCATCCTGATTAGATAAAATAATAACCAATCTATTCTTGCAAGAGCGCAAGCTGAGTGTTTTCTTCTCTCTCTCTCCTGGTAGCGACCATATCACGCCTTAATCAAGATAATAAAAAGGATATTTGACCGAACCTGCTTGTTTTACTGAGCTGGGGAACGTTGGTCCCGCTCCAACTTATAATTGTTATAAGACAGAGCAGGAAATTGGGGAATACCAGATTTCCCGTGCCGTCCAAACGAAGAGAGTGCATGCTGATGCATCATCTTCGGGTGTGTTCATTATAAAGAACTGTTTCTCAGTATCCTCTACGTCCTGGGTATTTGATACCGGATCAGGATCCCAGATATGTAATCTGTTACATAGGGCTACAGAAAGGTAGAGAACTGAGTACGGGTGATAAGTTTCATGAGACAGAAAACGGGGCAAGTGTTGCAGCCAAGTCTGTTGGTCACTGTCGCCCTGTATAACAAATACATTGATTCTGAACGAATGTTATTAGATACCGAACCTGATATGCAAAATCATATCTGTCTCTTTATTATTAAAGAAATGATAAAATTTTGTATTGCTGGATAATGTTTTGAACATTTCCTATATCAAAAGTTGTTCGGTTCAGGCACGTTATCTAAAAGCATTGATGTTTTAAATCAAACTACAGTTCTTAGTATATGGAACACACATAAGAGGAAGAGTTCAGAAATGAACACATTCTTCTTAAGGTATTGTAGACTGGGTCATATCAATATGACTCGACTAGCTGAAGTTACATATAGATGCATATTTAAATCAGTTTGAATTTACATCTTGTGAAACTTGCCATTCATGTCACAGAGATAAGATGACCATAGCCCTGTTTATTGGAAACAGAGAAAGAGTTAGTGAACTCTTGGGATGATACATGTTGATGTATGTAAGGTCCCCTGTCTACATATGCCAAGACCGATTCTTTGTACTTCATTACATTCTCTGATAATCTCTCAAGATTCAGTCATATGTTCCTGTTGAAACATGAGTCCGAACCTTTTGAGATATTCACAGAATATAAGTTAGAAGTAGAGAACCAAAATATGGGTAAAAGTATTATGTGCTTTGATGAGATCAAGGAGGAGAATACTTGAGCACGGAATTCCTGGATTATTCTAAACGAGAATGAGATTCTCTCTCAGTATTACTCCTCCGTATACTCCATTGAAAGATGGTATATCGGGGCGGAGCAGATACACCCTATTTGATATGGTGTGCTCTATGATGAGTACTACCGAGTTACCTATTTCCTTTTGGGGGTTATGCGCTTGAGAAGCTGCATACCTATTGAATAGGGTTCCAATCAAATCAGTTGCCTACCATTTCATATGTGATATGGAAAGGGAAGAGCCCATGTCTTAAGCTAGTTAAGATTTGGGGTTGACCGGCCTATGTCTAAAAGCAAAATCCGGACAAGCTCGAGGCAAGGTCTGTAATGTAGAACTGGAAAGGTTCCAGCTATACAAACTACAGCAGATGATTTGATAAAACCAAAGGATTCAATAGTTACCAACGAACCTCAGCCTCTCCACCGATCTAGTAGGGTTCCTCACTCACCTGAGAGATACTTCTGTTTCTCTATGACAGTGGGAGCGAGGATTGTATCATGAGATGATGACCCAACTAGCTTCGAGCTGGCCATCAGGAGTAAGACTCTGTAAGAATGGCTGGATGCTTAGTGATCTGAGATGGAATCCATGTACACCAACAAAGTAAGGACTTTGGTTGCTATATCTGAAGGGTTAAATCCCCATCAGGAGCAAGTATATCTTGAGAAGATTACTTGGTGTAGATGGAAAAGTTGAGACTTTCAAAGCTAGACTTGTTAAAGGTTTTCGTCATCGACCAGGCGTGGATAATGATGAAACCTTTTCTAGTACCTATGCTTAAGTCCATCCAGATACTACTTTCTACGGCTACATACCATGACTACGATATCTGGTGGTTGGGTATCATGACTGCTTTTCTAAATGATGTTTTAGAAGAGTGCGTCTATAAGTACACAGCCAGAGGGCCTCGTAGACAGTGGGAGCAGCGGAAACGTGTGCAAGATGCTTTATAGGATAAAGCAGGCATCGCGGAGTTGGAACATCTGTTTTGATGGATTAGTCAAAGAAGTTGACATCATCAAAATAGTAGATGAACCTTGTATAAACAAAAAGGTAGTAGGGAGTATTGTGACGATCCTCGTAGAGTACGTGGATGACATACTCTTGATGGGGAAGAAGTTTCCTATGCTACGCTCGATCAATCTCCGCTTATCACAATGATTCTCCACATAGGATCAAAGTGATACCTACTAAATCCTGGGTTTTGGATCTATGAGATAGATCTAAATGGATATTAGGACACTCACTAGTTGTAGTGAGATGATATCAGTTGATCCTGGGGAGAATCACTGGAAGTGTTCCAGAGTGATAAGAACGACTGAATGTCAGTCACAGGCATTGTCTTTACCCTCAGTAAAAGGACGGTATGTTGGAAGGGTTCCAAGCTAGATACCGTGGCATACTAGACGATAAAGGCTAGATACATCACTACTTAAGATGCTACCAAAGAGGCTGTTTGGGTGTATATTGGTTCATGAGATGAACTACGTTCCTACCATTGTGAGACAATGGAGTTGTGGCTTATGCCAAGGAACGCCGGTCCCATCAGTGATCCAGACATATTCTAAGGCAGTATCACCTGATCATGGAGATGGTTGATCTCTAAGGGTTCGAGGTTAGGAGAGTAGATTCAGAGGACAACACGGTGGATCCACTCACGAAGGCCTATTCCTAGAGAGAGACTTTTATGGGATGGTTGAGTATGAGATACTACAACCACTGCTATCAGATAGCCCTAGTGCAAGTGGGAGATTGTTAGTTATATGTATGCCTTAGAGGCCATTACTGTACATTGGATGTATATTGTAGTGGATGCTGGGACATATATAGGGAGGACTTTCTTGCTCGACATGATAGTATGCTATCTGGTTACTCTTTACCTTAACGTGTACAAAGATTGTCTCTCTGTTACATGTTGGTAAAGCCCTTAGGATGTGTACTTGACTATCTAGACTATGATGCGGATCATACTAGTGGGGATATGGTAGTCCATAAGTACATCCTTCAAAGTCCCTAGTCGTGGGTGTATCGAGACGGGGCATCGATATACCAGAGTAGACTAGCGTATACCTTCTCGACCCATACAGATGGGCGATGGATGATCCCATATCCATTGGTGTTTGACATCAGAGATGATATACGGGTGCTCAGTAGAGACTGAGTACACTAGATGGACTCGCCGAGAACTCCCAGATGGTATTATACCTTACGTCAGATGGCAGTTCTCTGGTGACACTGGTACATAGTAGTCTGTTGACCCAAGATCGTCATAGAGTCTTGTGTGGTTCCCACTGTGCTTTGATTTCCACCTTACCACGTCCAAGAGGGCGTGCAAAACGGTGGCTTTTGGGTACAGTCCTGAATTACATGGAGGCAATGAGCGATAGGAGGGGATTCGTCTCTCCCGGTATAGGGAGTTGATGTTGCGCTGTGTTCGATTGGCTATAACCGGAAATCCCTGGCAAGGGTTGTTGAGATTTACTGGTAAGTGTTACCAGTAGTTTCTCGAATTGTTATAGACCTCATATCGACACGACTTATCGAGCTATTGGGGTCTGACGTTTACCACCCCTAGGCAAGATATGCGACATATCAGACGATCGGACCGGACTGTACGGTAAGTGTTACTGGTTGGATTCACAGGAGTGTGAGCGGGCTTGCTCGTCGATCTTCTGATCGCTCAATACCCGGGTGGCCGTTACATTTAGCAGACCGCTTGCGGCTTGTGGGTGATTGATATGATCATCATCTGCTGCCGGCGTATTGACGAGTCTTTAGAGTCCTACACAGAGGTTTCCTGGCTCAAGCGAAACGAAATAGGAGCGCATATGAGATATGTGCGGGACCGAGAATAATGCGTGTATGTGATACCGTATTCTATTCTTGCGTTGAATGTATCGATCTGGTTGTATGCGATATAACCTAGTTATCGAATCAAGGATTGATTCGATAAATCGATACATTGGATATTAGTCGGTCATATGAGATATGACCGGATCGTTAAATCAAGTGTTGATTTGATGATTTAATGCATAATTATATATTTGATATATTACTTTGCATTAACTAGTATTGGTTCACTTTAAAAGGATTTTCTCACTTGAAGTACACAACTTGTATATGTGATATACTTTTGTGCACTTGTTTGTATCATGTTTGATGATACATGCTCACTTGGGTGTAGTTTTGGTTTAAAACTTGGTTATGTAAATGGTTAAGGTTTTTATTTATTTATTCATTTATTTATTTCATTTTGGCAAGAAATAAAATGGTTGCTAGTTTTGTTTTATATTGAAAGTTCATGAAGGTTTGAAAAGTTGACCATTTTGTTTCTTTCCTTTAACCTAACCATTCCACTTAACCCTAGTTTATTCTCTACACCTAATCATGGTTTGAATATGATAAGTATTGATTTCCATTTCCATTTTAATTAACACTTATCATATTCTTGCTTCTTCTTCTTCTTCTTCACTTCAAGAAAAAGCTTGCTATCAACAATGGCAACTTGTGAAAATGAGTGAGAAATCCAATTCTAAAGTGAACCCACCTCCTATTTCTTCATCCTCTACCTCTTGCCAAGTAGTATAGGGTGTTCTCTTCACAAGTTTCATGACTTGGTGAAGTGGGAGCTTGATCTTGTGATGCCTCGACGTAGAACATCTTCGGCATCGAAGTCGACGACCTAGCCCGTCCATTTTTCCGATGAAGCCGACGCTAGAGCCCGGGATTCGATTTGGACAGCGAGGAGACTTCATTGCGGAGCTATGGAGGTGGAGAACCGGATCTACAAAGGTTGTATTTCCGTTCAATTAGTTAAATTGTTAACTAGTGCATGTTTCGCCTATAATTCTAGTTAACGATCCGTATTAGGGTTTCCCGGCACATGTAAAATTTGAAATTGGCATGGTTGATGCCTTGTGAGACCTCATTAGTGTGCCTAGGAACCCTACAAATGTCTCAGGCGTAAGACGTTTGTGCTCGATCTGATGGAAGCAAGTCTCGATTCGCTTATAGTAATCAACCCATATGCTGACGAAATCTTCATTATGGAAAGTCACAAGAGTCGCCAGCATGGGGTTGACCTTGTCCGTGAAGTCTGCAGCAGAAGTGAGAGCCTCGACATTAAGATCATCGATAAATTCGATTAGCATGCGCCTACTATTTGCCGTGCCTCTGGAAGATTGGCCTTTAGCGAAGGGCCCTGCGGGCATAGAAATGTAAGACTCGAAAGGAACCAAAGCAGGTGGAGCTGCTACGGGATAAGTCATATATAAAGAAGGGTCAGATTTCAATCTAAAATATAAAAAAAATATGAGCGGCAAATCGGGGAGCATAGAGGGCTCATCTATTTCTTCATCTTCTCCTTCGAGCTGTAAAATTATGGTCAGTACAGGGAAAAGCCTATTATAAAAGGGTTACTCGGGAAAAGATGAAATAAGAGATGAAAGATATACTAACCAATGCCAGAAGGAGGGACAGATCCTAATTGGAAGGCGAAGTGCGAGGCTAATATTCGGCACAGATGATTGAAAAGCACTCCTGTAAGATAGCAACAATATACATAAGAAATTAACCCAATGAATAATATCAATGGTAAAGTGAGGAAATAAAAGAGTTTTACCTGCCGTCGCTGGGCCTGAGAAAACTCGGGAAGGTCAGAAAGAGATGGATGGAACAACAACGGTCATGGTACCAGCTGACGAGGGTTCTTCAATCAGCACAGCGCTAAAGTTTACCACGTCTATATTCAAAATAAAGAAGTTATTAGCGAATGTGTTTAGCAGGATTACGAATCTAAAAGTAATAGCACGGAAGATACCTGACGGTGCCGAAATCATAGTTGTATCTAGAGCGTCACTAGTTACGATAGCTTCTTCGACGTTCACCACTATTAGGATGACAGATTCAACATCTGCACCCTCATCTCCCGAATCAATAAGGGCCGTCGTTATGCTAGCATCATCCGTCGATGTCAGGGATCCACAAGGAGAGGAAGTGACAGCTGGAACAGTCTCAGACTCAAAATGAAGGCCCGACACCCTAAAGTCCCCAAATGCTGACACCTCATCCGCAGCGCTGACACTTAAACTTGGCCCTACTATATCATTCGAGGAAAAATGTGTTATAATTCAAGAGAAAAAACTGCTAGGGAATGAAACTTGGAAAAGTAAATAAGTCCTAATATGTTTCATTAAAATATTGTGTGTTGTCTCGCCTTGAAGAAACCGCTCAGCCTCTTCACGAGCTGCATGCGCGATCTGCCTATGAGCGATTGATAAGGCAGAAGGAATGTCCTCCATGGGAACATCAGAGGGTCGTATCTCACTCGAACCTGCACCTGCGGCCAAGTTAGCCGGACGCTCCCTCGCTGCATGCTTCCAACGCTTCTTCTTGGCTTTATCTGTGCGAAGAGATCTCTCCAGAACCACAGACAGAGTAGCGTCTTTATCCGAATCAGACTCAGCCTTCGCATCTGCAACAGTGTCCGTCATCGGAAGCTTTAGCGATGCTTCCTATAGAGGCCCTAAGGTGGCCCCAACGGTAGACGGTAGCTTTGAAGGTTCTATAGGTGCCATCGAGTGGAGAATATCCTCCGCATCATCACCTAAAGATGGCATCACACTTGGAACGGCACAAGCTGCGGTGGTTCCTGTAATAAAAATAAAGGGAGTCAGGGTGTGAATAAAATGAGTTAAATATTTTTAAGGTGTCACAAAACGAATCATACTGATGCCCATAGAAGCACGAAGTCTCTCCTCTTCCTCGAATGTTTTGAAGGACGCCAAAAGAGCCTCTTCAGTGGAGATGCCTGTTAAGAAAAGAGCATTAATAAAGCGTAACAAACTCTAAGATATACAAAAGAGTATGAATGAGACATACCTGACGCCGCAAGAGAAGAAAACGCTGCTTTCTCGCGGGCTAATCGCTTAGAAGCCTCAATAGCAGCTTGAAGATTAGTTGCGGCATTCTCATCAGTAAAAACTTCAAACAGACATTCGTTGGTGCCGTATTCGTACAAGACTTCTCTATACGGAGCATGAGGTTCCTGACCAAATACAATGTCAGCCTAAAACATGGATTTCTTTTTCTTCTGAGAGCCGGCAGCAACACTGGACGATAGGAGCTTGCTCTTTATAGGCCTTTTAGGACAACGAGTCCCGATTTCTGAGCCAATACCTGACTCATGAGATGCTGCAGCCATCACATCACCAGGAGCACTTATGTCTGGTCGTGGCTTAGCCATCGACACTATTGGAAAGGCTCGCGGAACTACAACTACGTCGCTCTCTCTCAAGGAAGGACGGAAACTTCTCGTCGTTTAAGTGCGACCGTGGGATTACTGGCCGGGACAGAATCCTTGTGATCAAGGAGCATCTGCCTATCTTTTTTGATAACGGCGCCCGCGCATGCTGGTACCAGGCTATGTAAGCATTTGAGGCCTTCGAAATACGACTCGGCTCAGAAATCAGAAATTAAGATCTTGTGTTCAGCCGCATAAAATGGTGCACTGCGCTGCGAACGCTCTCCTCTGAAGCAACCGGATCAATGAGAAATGCTTCGAGAGGAATGCCTTGGTTATAGCCGGATTGCTGAGTAAAGTGATGTGGGTTATACCTCATGAATAAAACCAAGGTATTTTGCCTGAATACTAGGAAAGCCGGCTTGATGGAATACAGATGCATGATCTCCCCAGCCCTCAAAGCAGAAACCCCATCCTTAAAGATATCATGAAGTGGTTGGACCACTTTGGAGGGTTCTTTACCAATGGTCAGGACCCCATCAACAAAGGTCATGTTGTCCCTAACTATATGCGGACGCAGAAGCAATCGCCGAGCCTCTCGCTTTGTTGGGTCCGGAGAAGAAGCGCCGACCAATTGCATGACCCGAAGGAAATTGTACCCTTCATAAAATCTAGGACTTTTATGCACACCAAAGGCACCCAACACGTGCATCTCGATCCATGCGGTGAAATAATGCAGAGGGAGATTTACGGGCTTCAAACCCGGCTAGGTGGTGTCGACCGCTGTACTTAGGCCATTGTACAAATGGGCCAATCCTGCAACCCCAACAGCCATATGTGTACCCGCTGCAACACGATGAGCCGGATAGAAAACGGATGGTCTCATGTAGTGAGGATGCATTGGGAGTGCAAACCAGCTCAGCCACAAACCAATGAAGCCTACAAAGAACGTTTCCTCATCAATGTCTGGAGCAGCAGTCTCTGCAAAAGGGACGCTAGGGGTGTCCGGAATAAAGAACTGCTTTAAATCCACATCTGCAGTCGGTAATTTGTCCAATCCAAACCCGAATGGATCATCAAGCTTGGCAAAGTTCGTAGCCTTCTTCGATAAAACCTCCGGACAAAGGAAACGGGCAACAATGTTCGTAAAGCTAACTCCATGTTCCCCGTACTCCAAAACAAGCTTTCATAGATATTTAACACTTTGATCAGACTCGGGAACTTGTGCTGGATAGCGTTTTCCAGAGTAAGGCCCATGACTACCAATTCGGTAGGGAAGACATGCTCGTCAGGAGGAAGTATCTCCTCATAATACTCCCCTTTGACGGGCAACCCGGAAATGTCTGCGAATTCTTCCAACGAAATCGATACCTCACGGTCCGATAAAAGAAACATGCGGGTCAGAATATTCCACTGTTCCAGGAAGTATTTAACCCACCACACATGAGGAGTGTGGTGATAGAAGAGAGACACGTATACCGCTGGGTAACCCGGTTTTAAACAGTAGTGATTTCTTGGCCGATAAAATATAACGGGCCTATTGAAGGTAACCGGCCGGATGTCAAGGGGTCACTCCTATTGTAAACCTGATCCTAATGATGCACTTCTTCTTGATACATGCGACGTCCCATAATATCAAGGGCTATCGGCGACTGGACTGGTATCGACGCCATAGATGGTTGGAGACGACCTTCCGCGGTCCAATTGACCTCTTCCACAGTATAAGCGACCTGCGGAGTGTCAGTATAATGAATCGAACGGATTAGTTTTGATGGTGCCGCACAAGTAAAGCTGCACCGACCTTGGATAATATAGCTATACCACTTTCCCCATAGATGAAGGTATTTCCGTTCTGGATTATAGTCCCGGATTAAAACAAGGACATCACGATCAGTAGGGGCGTTGGCAAAAGCACTCTCCGAACGAATATAAGGAAAAAAGGAACCGGAAACCATGGTACCTGAAAAGAAAAACCAGTGAAGGGTTAGCGATTAACATACTAAAATCACTACAGTCTAAAGGAAAATCAGCGGGCCCTACAAAATCAAGGTGATGGCTCATTAATGATGAGACATGCACCCATTGTGAAAATCCAAAAGGATTCTCATTAAATGAATAGTCCCATTAAACAGTGGAGTCAATAACTCCCAATATTATCGAAAAGCGGGTTCTGTTAAAAATAACAACAGATTCAAATCTGTAAAGAGGGTATTAAAACCCTAAAAAGGAAAATACTCAAGAACAGGAAGGGAAATACAATTCACAAAAGTTACAAAAAATTTCAGAGCTAAGCTCTGCAAGACAAGATGGAGTTGAATTCCTCCAATAATGGGATTAAATCCTAGAAATCCCCATGATGGGAAACAGATGGGAAACACAATGGAATTAAATTCCAAAGACTCTCAAAGGTCAGAATCAATGATAGGATAAAACCCTAAGAAGAGAATTAGCGATTCTTGAGGATGCCTATTGATTCAAGACCACGGTGTACTAAAAAAAGAAGTTTTTAAAGATCTCTAAGAGATCGGTTCAAGAAAAGAGCCAAGCTCTGTTAATGGATCAAAGATCCAAAAAAAAAAAAATGTCTTTTTAGAGCTAAGCTCTGTTCATAATCCTTACCAAAATTTTTGGCAGAGTTTAACTCTGATCAGAAGGAGTTCTGTGGGCAAAGATCTAAGTTTTGAAATGAGAATTAAATTCTAAAGAAAGAAAAAATTCGAGGAAGATGATGAGACATCAGTCATCTCAAGGGCCAAAGGCCCTATTTATAGGACGTGAGGAGGATGGTTCAACTTCCTAGAAGATCCTACGGTGGTTAAAGTGACACCATTGCACTCACGTGTGAGTCACATGAGAACAACGGTTGGGGGCATTTGTTCCCTTAATATTTAAACATAATAAAAAGAGCTAAGCTCTGTTGAATTTTAATGAGGCAGCGCCTCACGTGCTTCCCATGAGGGCTCCAACGTCAGCACCAACCCCTTAGGATTAAATCCTATAGTGGCGCCGCACGTGATGCTCACGAGGGTGCCAATGTGCAAAGCACAGGAGCGTCTATCATATATAAGAATTAAATTCTTAAGTGGAACCCACGTGCACAACACGTGAGCGTCGGCGCCTAAGTTAAAATCAAGTAGAATTAAATTCTACATGGGGATATTTCTCTAAAAATTGGGATACACTCTGTTAAATAGAGCCGTTGGATTAAAAATCCAATGGTGATCATAAATCATCAAATAATAGAATTAAATTCTATTAGGAGAAAATATCTCCAAAATCTTTCTAAGTGAGAAAAATATTCTCGATTGGATCAAAGATCCAATGATAGAATTAAATTTTATTTTGGGAATATATTTCCCCAATCTTTCTAAACAAAGAAAGATTACTCTCTGTATAACAGAGAGCCCTTGGATTAAAATCCAATGGTGATTAAAAATCACCGTTTAACAGAATAAAATTCTATATATGGGAAAATATTTTCCCCGATCTTTTTAAAAACAAGAAAATATATTCTGTGAAACAAAAATCAATAGATCAAAGATCCAACAGTGGATAAAATCCTCTAAACAATTTTAAGACCAATTAAATAAATTGAAATCTCTCAAATGAGAGATTATCTCAAATTAATTAACAAATTTGCCTCTGCTATATAAAGGACCCGAGAGTTCAAGTCTCATATAGAGGGTACCCCCCATAAGCTTCTGTAAAAATACAGAAAGCTCTTAAAACAATAGAGAATTTAATTCTCAAGAAAGAAGATCTTCCTCCTCTCAAACCCTAGGTAAAGAACCACAAAGATCAAAACATCTTCTTTACATATCATAGCATATCTAAGGGTTTAACCATTCTCAAGAACTTAGTTTTTTCTCTGGATTTGAGATCCACAAGACAAGTCTCTCATAATTTGAGAATTTAATTCTCATCGGGAAGATCTTGTTCTTGAAGAATTAAAGATTCAAAAAAGAACTAGGTTAAAAAGAAAGAAAAAAGAAAAAGAACCTATCCTATAGGAATTTAATTCCTCTGAAAATAGGGTTTAACCCTAAAAGAAACTTAGTTCTTATAAGAGAAAAAAATAAGAACTTAGTTCTTAATGAAAACCCGGATCCTAGATCTTCAAAACAAAGATCTTGGTGATCATTAATGGTCAAAATGCCATTAACAGAGATTCAATCTCTAGAAAAGAAAAGGGATTAGCGTCTCACGTGCTTCTAACGTGGGCGCCCCCAACAGCGCACAACGCCTCATGTGAAAAACACGTGAGTGCCCAAAACAGAGGGCCAGCGTCTCACGTGAAACACCCGTGAACACTGAGTAAAATGCTTAGCATTTCATACGCAACCAAAACGACCGAGTGCTTAGCCATGATTGGGCAGCGCCCATCGCCTCAAGTGAAACACATGTGGGTGCTTAAAAAAATAAAAAAGATAGCGCCGCATATGCTCCTCACGTGGACGCCATATAAAAAGTTCTTAGCACTATATATGTAGGGTTACTAGGCACACTAACAAGGCTCTACAAGGTATCAACCATGCCAAAATTAAATTTTTATGTGCCGAACAACCCTACGCAAGATCGTATACTAGAGTTTAAGCGAAACTAAAAGCAAGTAAACAACTTTACTCTAAGAGAACACGAAATACAACCTTTGTAGATCGGTCCTTCACTTTATATGCTCCTTGTTGAAGTCCCTCCGCTGCGATCATGGTTCTCCCGGGCTCTTGCATGGCTTCACGAGGCGATAGATGTGACCTTGCTTGAAGTCTCCGAGGCCGAAGATGATCTACGTCGAGGGAATTCCGACTCAAGCTCCTACTTCACTAACTTGAGAATTAGTGAAGCAAACACCCTATACTAAAGTGCTAGTCTAGTAGAGGATGGAGAAATAGGAAGTGGGTTCTCTTTAGAATTTTATTTCTCACAATCTTTTGCTCTCTTTTCAAAACCCTAGTTTGCTTTTTCTTTTGTTCAAAATGAAGAAGACGAACAAAAGAAAGAGGAGAGGATAGTGATCAAGTGTGTGAGCTAACCATGGTGAGTGAGTATCATATACTAACTCATGGTGAGATATAACCATGGCTAAGTGTAAATGGTTAGGTCAATAAAAATCTAAAGTAAAACAAAACTAGTGGACTTTTTCAAAGCATCCACAAGCTTCTACAAGCTTTATGCTTATGAAAAAATTCCACTAATTTGTAATTACTTTAAATAAATATAAACCACCATTTAAAAATAGAATGGTGTATGTCTTGTACACCCATGTCAAGTGTATTATCAAACATGATACAATAAGAAAAACACATTTTAATATATATCATATATATACATTAAAATTGTGCTCCTTTGAGAAAAACCCTAAAGTGAACAAGTGTTAGTAAATGTAAACTAGTATATTTAATATACAATTATACACTTAATTATTAAATCAACACTTGACTTAATAATCTGGTCATATCTTATATAACCGACTAACATCCATTGTATCGACTTATCGAATCAACACTTGATTCGATAACCCGGTTATATCATATATAACCGACCGATACAAAAAGTCACGAGAATAAAATACGGTATCACATACACGCATTATTCTCGGTCCCGCACATATCACATACGTGCTCCTATTTCATTTTGCCTGAGCTAGTAAAACCTCTATGTAGGACTCTAAACACTCGTCAATACGCCGGTAGTAGGTGATGATCACATCACGCATCCACAAGCCGTCAGCGGTACTAGCTGGACGTAACGGCTGCCCGGGTATTGAGAGATCAGAAGATCAGCAAGTAAGACCGCTCCAACTCCTGTAAAAGCCTGCCGGTAACACTTTCCGTACAGTCCGGTCTCCTCGTCTGATATGTCGCATATCAAGTCTAGGGGTGGTAAACGTCAGACCCTAATAATCGATAAGTCGTGCCGATGTGAGGCTCATAACGGGTCGAGAAACTACTGGTAACACTTACCAGTAAATCTCTAAATCAGCCCTGGCCAGGGACTTCCCTGTCACGGCCAATCGAGCACAGCGCAACATCAACCCCCAATACCGGGAGAGACGAAACCCCTCCTATCGCTCATTGCCTCCATGTGACTCGGGAATGTACCCAAAAACCACCGTTTTGCATGCCCTCATGGACGTGGTAAGGTGGAAATCAAAGCACAGTGGGAATCACACAAGACTCTATGACGATCTCAGGTCTACAGACTAACCTGCACAAGTGTCACCAGAGAACTGCCTTCTGACGTGAGGTATAATACCATCTGGGAGTTCTTGGCGAGTCCGTCCAGTGTACCCAGTCTCCACTGAGCACCCGTATACCATCTCTGATGTCAAACATCAATGGATATGGGATCATCCATCTCCCATCTCATGGGTCGTGAAGCGTATACGCTAGTCTACTCTGGTATATCGATGCCCTGTCTAGATACACCCACGACTAGGAACATTAAAGGATATACTTATGGACTACACTGTCCCCACTAGTATGATCTGCATCATAGTCCAGGTAGTCAAGTACACATCCTAAGGGCTTTACCAACATGTAACTATAAGACAGTATCAAGAGACAAGTATACATGTTAAGATAAAGAGCAACCAGATAGCATACTATCATATCGAGCAAGAAAGTCCTCTCTATATATGTCCAAGCAACCAATATAATATACATCATCTGTACAATACTGGCCTCTAGGGCATACATACAACTAACAATCTCCCACTTGCACTAGGGCCAGCTGCTGTAGTATCGCATACCGAGCATCCTGAAGAGTCTCTCAAACTGTATCTGGGGAATGGCCTTCGTGAGTGGATCCGCTGTGTTGTTCTTCTTGTCAACTCTCCTGACCTCGATCTGCCGGCGATCTACTATCTCCCGGATCAGGTGATACCGCCTCAGAATATGCCTGGATCGCTGATGGGACCTGGGTTCCTTGGCCAAAGACACCGCTCCATTGTTATCGCAATACAAAGGTATTGGATGCTCAATGGATGGAACCACTCCAAGTTCAGTAATGAAATTCTTGATCCAGACAGCCTCTTTGGTAGCATCGTTGGCAGCGATGTAATCAGCCTCCATCGTCGAGTCTGCCACGGTTTCCTGCTTGGAACTCCTCCAGCTAACCGCCCCTCCGTAAAGGGTAAAGACAAATCCCGACTGCGACTTAGAGTCGTCCTTATCACTCTGAAAGCTCGAATCGGTATAGGACTCCACTTAGAGTTCTCCATTACCATACACCAAGAGCATCTCTTTAGTCCTTCGTAAGTACTTAAGAATGTTCTTCACAGCTGTCCAGTGACTCTCTCCAGGATCAGCTTGATACCTACTCACTACACTTAGTGAGTATGCTACATCGGGTCTGGTACATAGCATCGCGTACATGATAGAGCCTACAGCCGAAGCATAGGGTATCCCGTGCATGCGAGCTCTCTCCAAATCTGTCTTGGGAGACATCTCTTTAGAGAGAGTGAGCCCTGTGATCTTGGGTAAAAACCCACGTTTGGACTCTTCCTTACTAAACCTCTTTAGTATGGCGTCAATGTACCTGGACTGGGACAATCCCAATATCCTTTTAGATCTATCTCTATAGATCCTGATTCCCAATATGCAGGAGGCATCACCTAGATCTTTCATTGAGAATCTTTGTGATAAGAAGAGCTTGACCGGTTGCAGCATAGGAATGTCATTTCCTATCAAGAGTATATCGTCCACATACAATACGAGGAAGACAACATTACTCTCTGCCACCTTCTTGTAGATACAAGGTTCATCTACGTTTTTGACGAAATCAAACTCTTTGATAACGACGTCAAAGCAGATGTTCCAACTCCGCGATGCTTGCTTTAATCCATAAATGGATTTAAGCAGCTTGCACACCTTCCCGCTGCTCCCACTATCTACGAAGCCCTCTGGCTGAGTCATGTACACACACTCTTCTAAATCACCGTTTAGAAAGGCGGTCTTAACATCCATTTGCCAGATTTCGTAATCATGATATGCAGCGATGGCAAGCATGATCCGGATGGATTTAAGCATAGCCACTGGAGAAAAGGTTTCGTCATAGTCCACACCTGGTCTTTGACGAAAACCCTTTGCAACAAGTCTAGCTTTGAAAGTCTCTACTTTGCCATCTACACCAAGTTTTTTCTTGAAGATCCACTTGCTCCCAATGGGTTTTACCCCTTCAGGAGCATCTTCCAAAGTCCATCCTTTGTTGGTGTACATGGATTCCATCTCGGACCGCATTGCATCCAACCATTTCACTGAGTCCCCACTCGTGATGGCCGGCTCGAAGCTAGTTGGGTCATCATCAACCATGATGCAATCCTCGCTCCCACCATCCATGAGAAAACCGTAGTATCTCTTAGGTGGGTGAGGAACCCTACTAGATCAGCGGAGAGGCTGAGATTTGTTGGGAACTACTGAATCCTCTGGTTCCACTAAATCTTCAGTTGCAGTTTGTGTATCTGGAACCTCTTCCAGCTCTACCACTTTGCCACTAATTTCTTTTACAAGAAATTCCTTTTCTAAAATGGTGGCATGTTGAGCAACAAACACTTTTTGTTCCTCACTGTGGTAGAAAAAATACCCATATGAGTTCTTTGGATATCCCACAAACTTGCAAAGAACTGACCGTGCCTTGAGTTTGTCCGGATTTTGTCTTTTGACATAGGCCGGACAACCCCATATCTTAACTCGTTTAAGATATGGCCTCTTCCTACTCCATATCTCATATGGTGTGGTAGGTACAGATTTAGATGGAACTTGATTCAATAGGTATGCTGCTGTTTCCAGCGCATACCCCCAGAAGGAAATAGGTAACTCAGCTGTGCTCATCATAGAGCGCACCATATCTAATAGGGTGCGGTTCTTCCGTTCAGATACACCGTTGTGCTGTGGTGTATATGGAGGAGTCAGCTGAGAGAGAATCCCGTTCTTTAGGAAGTCCAAGAATTCATTGCTCAAGTAATCACCTCCTCGATCAGATCGAAGGATTTTAATACTTTTCCCGGTTTGGTTCTCGACTTCTTGTTTATATTCTCTAAATTTCTCAAAAGCTTCTGATTTGTGTTTCATCAGGAACACATACCCGAATCTAAAGAGATCATAAGTGAATGTAATGAAGTACGCAGAACCATTCCATGCATGTGTAGACATGGGGCCGCATACATCACTATGTACCAGTTCTAAGAGTTCCGTAACTCTCTCTCCGTGTCCCGTAAACAGAGTTTTGGTCATCTTGCCTTTGAGACATGACTGGCAAGTGTCATAAGATGAAAATTCAAACGGATTCAAATATCCATTCTTATGCAACTTAGCTAGTCGTGTCGCCTTGATGTGACCCAGTCTACAATGCTACAAGAAGGATTCGTTCATTTCTGAACTCTTCCTCTTGTGTGTGTTTGTTATGCTCAGAACTGTTGATTGATTTAGAACATAAATGCCATTGCACAACGTGCCTGATCCAACCAACTTTTGGTTAAGGAAAATGTTCATAACATTATCCTGTAATACAAAATTATATCCCTCTCTACTCAACAAAGAAACCGATATAATGTTGCATATCAGGTTCGGCATGTAATAGCATTCGTTCAGAATCAATGTATTACCAGTTGGCAATACAAGGTGATATTCCCCGACGGTTTTAGCTGCAACAATTGCACCATTTCCAACCCTTATATCTTTATCACCTTCTCCAAGTTCTCTACCTTTCCTAAGCCTATGTAACTGATTACATATATGGGATCCTGACCCGGTATCTAATACCCAGAACGTAGAGCAAATAGAGAAACAGTTCTCTGTAACGAACACACCCAAAGAAAATGCATCAACAAGTACTTTCTTCATTCGAGTGGCATGGGAATCCTGGTATTCCCCTATATCCTGTTCAGTCTTATAACTCTTATAAGAAAGAACGGAACCAACGTTCCCCAGCACAGTATAACACGCGGGTTCGGTCAATACATCCATATTATTATCTTGATTAAGGCATGATATGGTCGCTACCTGGAGAGAGAGAGAAGAAAACACTTTAGCGTATGCTCTTGCAAGATCAGTTTGGTTATTATTTTATCTAATCAGGATGGCTCCCACTGTTTTTTATCAAATCTTCCTTCAAACCTTAAAAGGAAAGACTAGCCGGGATTAATTACACCCTACAACTTCGCCAATCTTTCAGCCAGGCCAGTGTCGGTACTTTGAGGGAGGTTCCCCGTGCTTTCGCACGGACCTAATTAAAGTAAACCTCGTTTTCCCAGAGGCGTAACCCCGTTGACACCTTTCTAGACACCTACTTGATCGGCTAATTGTCCTGTGTAAAACTCTCCCAGGAGTAACAATTACTCGCAGTGGGTATCGGGATCCAACTATCTCATAGAAGATATGCAATCTCATTGCAAATTTCTATACTTGAAATTCTCGATAATATTTTGCCCCAGACGATCTATGACCTTGACAAGGTCAACAAACCATAGACCGTAAGTCAAGTTCAACCCGTCATTTCTTGATTGAATTAAACCCACCCGCACGACCCTTGACAAGGTCAACAAGGCTGTACGACTACCCTAAAACAATCTACATCATATGCATAAACAGATAAATACTGGTCAGCTACCGCACACTACGCCTTGACAAGGTCAACAAACGCAGTACGAATACTAAGCAGGACTTATTTGAAATGACGGAGGGCTACGACAGGTTTTTCTGAAAACCTATTGCGTATCGAACTTGATATCGTTGTAGAATCTAGTGAATTTTGAAATGGAGTGATTTTGAGGCTTTTATTAGTTTTGCTATAGAGGTCACTCCCGGTGAAGAGATCTCGGCTCTTTCCTTATGGAATAAGGTGCAGGATATATCATATACATCACTATGCAAAGCAAAACTCCAAAAGCAATCAAAAGCAAACCGAATGTTGTAGCATCTGCCAGTTTTGCTAAAGAGGTCACTCCCGGCGAAGGCATCTCGGCTCTTTCCTCATCGAATAAGGTGCAGGGTATATCAAATATACCGCTATGCAAAGCAAAACTGTAGCACCCTTTTTTTAAAATTTTTTTTGATTCTACAACATCTTTTAGGTTTCTTTTCTTTCATTAATCACATTAATGAAGTCCCATCATTTAAGTCACCTAAACATCACAGATAAATACGACGTACACATATGCCATCCGCATTCGCCTCGATGTCCCCTCGTGCACCGTTAGGTTTGGTAACTAACGGCAGAGCGGGGCAGGGCTAGCGCTGGTGTAAAACATAAGTAACGCCTATATAATATATCATATATACTATATACAATATCTATCACAGCACATCACATGATCACAGATTTGAAAAAAAGTCCAGAGAGGGGGTTAAATTGATGTATTCGGGTTCGTTCGGAGTTTTAACTTTGTTAACACATTGCCTAATGTTCTAGCTAGGCTCTGATACCATTGTAGGGTTACTAGGCACACTAACAAGGCTCTACAAGGTATCGACCATACCAAAATTAAATTTTTATGTGCTGAACAACCCTAAGCAAGATCGTATACTAGAGTTTAGGCGAAACTAAAAGAAAGTAAACAACTTTACTCTAAGAGAACACGAAATACAACCTTTGTAGATCGGTCCTTCACTTCATATGCTCCTTGTTGAAGTCCCTCCGCTGCGATCATGGTTCTCCCGGGCTCTTGCATGGCTTCACGAGGCGATAGATGCGATCTTGCTTGAAGTCTCCAAGGCCGAAGATGATCTACGTCGAGGGAATTCCGACTCAAGCTCCTACTTCACAAACTTGAGAATTAGTTAAGCAAACACCCTATAGTAAAGTGCTAGTCTAGTAGAGGATGGATAAATAGGAAGTGGGTTCTCTTTAGAATTTTATTTCTCACAATCTTTTGCTCTCTTTTCAAAAGCCTAGTTTGCTTTTTCTTTTGTTCAAAATGAAGAAGACGAACAAAAGAAAGAGGAGAGGATAATGATCAAGTGTGTGAGCTAACCATGGTGAGTGAGTATCATATACTAACTCATGGTGAGACATAACCATGGCTAAGTGTAAATGGTTAGGTCAATAAAAATCTAAAGTAAAACAAAACTAGCGGACTTTTTCAAAGCATCAACAAGCTTCTACAAGCTTTATGCTTATGAAAAAATTCCACTAATTTGTAATTACTTTAAATAAATATAAACCACTATTTAAAAATAGAATGGTGTATGTCTTGTACACCCATGTCAAGTGTATCATCAAACATGATACAATAAGAAAAACACATTTTAATATATATCATATATATACATTAAAATTGTGCTCATGTGAGAAAAACCCTAAAGTGAACAAGTGTTAGTAAATGTAAACTAGTATATCTAATATACAATTATACACTTAATTATTAAATCAACACTTGACTTAATAATCTGGTCATATCTCATATAACCGACTAACATCCATTGTATCGACTTATCGAATCAACACTTGATTCGATAACCCGGCTATATCATATATAACCGACCGATACAAAAAGTCGCGAGAATAGAATACGGTATCACATACACGCATTATTCTCGGTCCCGCACATATCACATACGTGCTCCTATTTCGTTTTGGCTGAGCTAGTAAAATCTCTATGTAGGACTCTAAAGACTCGTCAATATGCTGGCAGTAGGTGATGGTCATATCACGCACCCATAAGCCGTCAGCGGTACTAGCTGAACGTAATGGCTACCCGGGTATTAAGCGATCAGAAGATCAGCAAGCGAGCCTGCTCCAACTCCTGTAAAAGCCTGCCGGTACCACTTCCCGTACAGTCCGGTCTCCTCGTCTGATATGTCGCATATCAAGTCTAGGGGTGGTAAACGTCAGACCCTAATAATCGATAAGTCATGCCGATGTGAGGCTCATAACGGGTCGAGAAACTACTGGTAACACCTACCAGTAAATCTCTAAATCAGCCCTGGCCAGGGACTTCCCTGTTAAGGCCAATCGAGCACAGCGCAACATCAACCCCCAATACCGGGAGAGACGAAACCCTTCCTATCGCTCATTGCCTCCATGTGACTCGGGACTGTACCCAAAAACCACCGTTTTGCACGCTCTCATGGACGTGGTAAGGTGGAAATCAAAGCACAGTGGGAATCAAACAAGACTTTATGACGATCTCGGGTCTACAGACTAACCTGCACAAGTGTCACCAGAGAACTGCCATCTGACGTGAGGTATAATACCATCTGAGAGTTCTCGGCGAGTCCGTCCAGTGTACCCAGTCTCCACTGAGCACCCGTATACCATCTCTGATGTCAAACATCAATGGATATGGGATCATCCATCGCCCATCTCATGGGTCGAGAAGCGTATACGCTAGTCTACTCTGGTATATCGATGCCCTGTCTCGATACACCCACGACTAGGAACATTAAAGGATGTACTTATGGACTACACTGTCTCCACTAGTATGATCTGCATCATAGTCCAGGTAGTCAAGTACACATCCTAAGGGCTTTACCAACATGTAACTATAAGACAGTATCAAGAGACAAGTATACATGTTAAGATAAAGAGCAACCAGATAACATACTATCATATTGAGCAAGAAAGTCCTCTCTATATATGTCCAAGCATCCAATATAATATACATCATCTGTACAATACTGGCCTCTAGGGCATACATACAACTAACAATATATATATTCAGTCAAAATGACTGAGTGGTTAGCACTGATTGGGCAGTGCCTATAACTGAAGGTTTCAAATGATACCCATGTGAGCGCCAGAGTCTGAAACAAGCGCTTAGCTCTTTTGCATAAAAAAGGAGGGGCTGAACAAACAGAGCCGTGCTTAGCACTTTTGAACAAAAAAAGACTGAGTAGATTAAGCCTAAATTGACTAAGTCTCTGAAAGTTTTCTTACAGATGAGCCCAAATGCTCTGTTGTTGGATCTTAATGATCCTTAAAATATTGCTAAGTTGATATTAGTCTTAAATAAGACTAACGTCTTCTTAGTTAAAATAAATTGAGCCCAAATGCTCATATATTTAAGTTGATCTTAATCTGAAAAACAGATTAAGGGTCCTTAAATAAAATAAAATATTCTTTGAGCTAAGGGAACATATAACCTAAGTTTAAAACCTAAATCTAGAATATACGGATTTGGACTGAATCGTGCCCTATGGGTGTTGACATAAATTAGTCTCCGTATACAATCCACGTTCAACCCAAAATAAATGAAAAAACACACGACACGAAGTGAACTGCTGAAGCAGGAGAAAGTGGTTATCGCAACGCGATAAAGTAATTAACTGGAGGGGCTTGTGCCTGCAGAGAAGATCGTCCTCACAATAAAAAATCCCTCACAAATGAAGGGGTATCTGATAAAATCTGCTACAACGGTCGCATCTATCCAAACCTCCGATATACGGTGCCATAAATCAACTTGGTATCTTCGGAGAGATGGGTAGATAAGTTCAAATAGTATCTGCCCCCAAATTCATGCCAGACATCCCAACGTCTCGGTCAGATCTTTCGGCGGTGAATAGGTTCATCATGATAAAAAGAAGGTAAATACGATGCCATGGGATCACTCTAGGATGTGAGTCATAACAAGAAGAGCACTAAGCTCTGATACCAATTGAAAGTATTCTTAGAGGGGGTGAATAAGAATACACTACCGATATATCCAAATTAAAATTCAATACAACACTTGCTAGTATAAAACACAATTGCAACGATATACACTAGTACAAAGTTGACTTGCCCCTACGGATAGGAAAATCCGTAGGGGAAATTTTAGGTAGCACCTACGGTTCCCACCGTAGAGGCATACATATATAAAAAATTGTAAAAATTTAACATATGCAGTTGCCCTTACAGTGCCGCCAGATAAGACCCTATGGTTGTCACTGTAGGGGCAAATCGGGAATTTAAAAAAATAAAAACTAAAATTTCGCCCTCCTCGTTCCCACAGTACCTTAATATTCCCCAAAGTTATTTCCCCCCAAAATTTACCTGCCCTCGAGTCGCCTCCTTCGACCTCGTCGCCTCCTCTCTCGTCACCTCCTCCGACCTCCAGCGCAATCTTCGCCTCGTTCGACCTCGTCGCCTCCTCCCTCGTTGTCTCCTTCGACCTCTTACGCCCTCCAGCGTTGCCTCCATTACCTCCAGTGCCTCTCCTCCGATACTCCAGCGCCGTCGATGCCCTCCTCTTCTTCCATCCCGGCGTAGCTTCGTTGAGCATGAGCCGTCGATTTCTCCACCGCCTCGCCGCCTAGCCAGCCGTCGATTCCTCTACAGGTAAGTTATTTATTCCATTTTGAATTTTAATTTTCCTAATTAATTTTGATTTCAATTTCAATAATTGTAGGAATTGATTTATTATTTGGTTTTTTTTGTTGTTAATGTTGTTGAATTTAGGGTTAGGGTTAGGGGTATTGGGTCAGTTAAGGGCAGGGTTAGGGGTTAATTAGGGTGATCAGAGTTAGGGTTAGTGTTAATTAGGGGGTTAGGGTTAGGTTTATGGTGGGGTTAGGGATAGGGTTAGGGTTAGGGTTATGGTGGGGTTAGGGATAGGGTTAGGGTTAGGACTAGGGTTAATTAGGGGTTAGTGGTTAGAGTTATTGTTATGACATGATTTAGGGCTAAACTTATTATCAATTAGGTTTAAGTGTCAGGGTTAGGGTAACTTTTTAGTGAATCAGTGTAGGTAGTTTAGTGAAAAACAACCATAGTTTAAAGTATTTTAGTGAAAACCTATCATTGTTAAGGCTATTTTAATGTAAAAAAATAAAATTTAGCAATGGGTTTTTACTAAATTTTTTAATGATAGTTTAGTGAATAACAACAATAGTTAAGGGTATTTTAGTGAACTTTATAGTTATTTAGTTAATTTAAGAAGATGAATCATTAGTTTAATTTGTTAAGGTAGTTTAGTGAAAAACCAATAGCAGTTAAGGGTATTTTAGTGTAATTTACTAAAATTGAAGAAATAGGTTGCTTAGGAAAAATTTTAAGGTAGTTTAGTGGAAAACAACAATAACTAAGTGCATAATACTCGATGATAACGTAAACGTAAAATTTTACCGTAAACATAATTTGTTTTACCCTAAATTAGAAACTTCAAAACCATGTAATTGAAATATAAACGGTAAAACCAATTCAAGTTAAATCTTACACTAAATGTATATATGATACTCGATGATAATATGAATTTTTCATATTATCTTTGATAATCTTATGTGAAAATCAAAATGCGAATTAGTTCCCGTCTATCGGTTAACATACGTTCGATATTTGTCTTGACATAAAATTACACGAAGGTTGTTAAATATCGGAAGACATCTTTTGGTTTCTAACAACCTTCACGTAGACTATGTGACGAGAATATTCAATCGTATGATAATTGATAGATTTGTCCCGTATGGACAAATTAGGAATGTATAAAGAAAACACCTGAATTCACTTGTGTTTTTTATTCGTTTCGAGATATTTCGTCGGCACCTTTTTGTAGGGTTACGGCAGTGCCCCGTCCATCAATTCGTTGCCAAACGCGGAACAAAAACTTTAAAAAACCGGCGCTAATGGAACCCTAATCGACAGATCGTACCATTAACCCTATACTAGTAATATGAAAATAGTTTAGAGAGGTTATACCGATCGATCCGTGTCCTTCGGTCTTCAACCCTGTCCCAAGCTCCTCGCGGCTTCCTCGATCAAGTTCGATCTCCGGTCTCCCTCGTCGAAGACGATCCACGTCAAGGATTAGTAATACGGGCTCCCGCCTCAAAACCGAAGCAACTCGGGTATCTAGTTTGCTAGCCTAGATAGCCAAGATGAAGTAGAGATTGTGTGTGATAACTTTGTCTCAAACCGTCCAAGGATTCTCAATTCATGAGAGGGTTTGGGTGGAGGTTGAAGAAGAAGCCATGAGGTGAAGAAAGTGTGAGGCAAAGCTTGGCAAAAGGAAAAGGAGGTGAAGAAAATGTTCTGCCTTTTCTTTTGTGGTTTTGTTGTGAGTTCTTTGTGATGAGCAACTAAAGAAAATGAATCCTTGCACTAGAAAAGATCTGCCCCCTTCACAAATATCTCACAACCAAAACCAATAAAGAATCAAGCATGGCACAAGGAATCACACTATGAGTCACCAAGAGCACATGCCACAATCAATGCTCAATGCCAAGACTTGCACTCACACTTTCCATCACAACAATATTAAACATTTAAAAACCCTAAATGTTTAATACAATATCAAAGAAAAGAAATGGCAACCCTAAAGTTATCTTGTAACTAATTACAAGAATACCCCTCATCCGTATATACATACCCGCATCCGTATTCCGACTGAATACGAATACAACGAGACGAAAATAATCCAACAATATAATACTAGGATCCGGCTTAAACCAAAGCCTACTAGTATTATCCGTCCGATCATGATCCGTGCACAAGTGCACGATATGATCGAACCCTGCTATAAAACCATATGGCCTTTACAACGTTTCGCCCGAACCAGGAAAACCCTCTGTGTGGGAATCTAAAGACTCGTTAATACGCTGGCAGTGGGTTTAACTACAAGCACGTCAGTGGCACTAGCTATACGTAACGGCTACCCAGGTATCGAGCGAAAGGGAGGCCGACGAGCAAACTCATCTTGAAACCCTACTGAGCCTGACAGTGACAATATCTGTACAGTCCGGTCCGTTCGTCTATGAGTATCGCATATCGAGTCTAGGGGGTGGATAAAGTCAGACCCCTAATAACTTGACATTTAGTGTCGGCATGAAACCTATCACCAACTGAGAAACTACCGATCCTAGATCGGTAATTCTCATCTACCCCGACCGAGGATTTCTGGTGATGGCCACCCGTGCACACCGTGACATCAACCCCCAATACCAGGAGAGACGAATCCCTTGACTATCCGCTCACTGCCTCTATGTGTCTCGGGACTGTATCCAACTAAAACCTGTTTGCACAACTTCTTTGAGCCGTGGTAGGGTAGTAATCAAAGCACAGTGGGAACTCACACAAGAAAAATGACGATCTCAGGTCGATAGACTAATCTGTACACATGTCACCAGGGAACTACTATCTGACAATAGGTATAATACCAACTAGCATGTTCCCGGCGAGTCCGTCTGGTGTTCTCATAACCAAATGAGCACATGTATACATCTTAGGTGAACCAACTAACACCAATGGCTTGTGAGACCGGCCACCGCCTTTCGTCGGGGTCTCGATCCGTATACACTAGTTCACTCTTGGAGTATCGATGCCCAGTCTCGAAACTCCCATCACTAGGGACACTTTAAGGATGTGCTTATAGACCTCCCAACTCTCACGTATATGATCGCTATCATACTGCTGGTAGTCAAGCAAGAATCCTAAGGGCTCTATCAATATGTAATAGTGATCTGTAATGTCACCTGAAGTATGTACACGATGATAAAGACAAACCAGATAGCATACTATCATCTCGAATAAGACTGTTCTACCGGTATAGGTCCTCCCTCAATCATTGCAATCATGTGCCTTCGATCCAATAATTGACTTGAAGGCACTATAGACAGCAATCTCCTACTTTCACTTAAGGCCAATTATTACGGTGTCGCATACTCACAGCCCATGTGATACCGAACACCCAACTTCTCTACTAATCAGTTTCTCAAAGCTCGTTTGTAAAACTATTGTGTTCGAGAAATAGCCTCAGTGAGTGGATCCACTCCAATGTTTATTTCTATGTCTCTCTTTATCTCAAGTTCGCGGAGAAAGCCATCTCCTGAAATAAGCAATACTCGTCTTAGAATATGCCTGGATATCTGATGGGACCCAGTTCACAAATGAACTCCAAATCCAGCAAACTTCTTAGATAGTATCGTCAACTGAATTTAATCAGTATCCTGCGCCATGCCTCGCTTAGTATCTGCTTAGACCACCTGTCCAAACTAATGCCTCTTAAAAGAGGAAAAACTATAACTCTGACAGTCACTCTGTCATCCAGGTCACCTTGGAAGCCTGAAATGATAACCGTCTCCCGAAGGAGGCTGTCATTACCAAATCCCTAGAACATCCACTTATGTTCATAAACTGCTTCCGAACGTTTCTCCAGGATTGGATTAATATATCAAATTATTGAATCTTGTGCAAAAACTACATCTGGTGTGGTACTTGACATCTCATGATTGACTCAATTGCTTAAGCAAGTGATATTCCAATCATGCACATCCCTCTCCCCTTTAGTCTGTAAGACACCTTTAGAGAGGGTGACTCCATCACCTGCAGGTACACTACCATGCCAGGAGTCGTCCATTCTAAAAACACCTTTAGAATACTGTCTAAGTACCCAGGTTGGAAAACTACCCAAATCTAAACCATAGATTTAGTAACCAGAATGCCAGATATAATATCCATATCCTATGTGGAGAAACCACTGTGTGACAACCACTGTATAACCGATTGTAGTATAGGAATTTCACTACCTACAAAGTGTATGTCATCCAAATACCAGGACATCACACCCTACTAGTTTCTTAACAGATCCATTTCCTATTCTGATGAAGTCAAAGCCTATGACTGTCATATCAAAAATAGATGATCTATCTCCGCTATACCTTCTTTAGTCTATAAATAGACACAAGCTTCTTGTCCACTATGCTTTCACTGCTCCCACTGACTACAACAACCCTCTGACAGAGTCATATACATGTGCACTTCTAAAGCTAGTTTAGAACGGCGCTATACTCATCCTCATGCCGTGTCTCAAGTCAACAGCAGTAATGGCAAGTCTGGGTAAACAAGAACCTCCCTATCACCTTCTTTGAGGATACCGAAGTACCTCTCGGGTGCCTGAGATTACCCACCATATCTGCGGAGTGGCTAATAGAAAGTCAAACCCGAATGAATCTTTAGGTTCTATTAAATTTTCAGTAATCGTTTGTGGTTCTGGAATCACTTCCAGTTTTACTATACTCCCACTACTGTTTTCTGAAAAAATCCATTTTGTTAAAACTGTGGCGAGTCAAAAACAATATCACTATTGATCTTCCAGATGGTAGAAAGTTAACCCTCGTCATAGCCCGGGATAACCCACAAACTGCCATTACAGAAACGTGCCTTGAGTTATCTAGAGTCTGGTTTTAAGCATAAGCCGGATAACTCCATATAGCTTAACATCGTTAAGATATGAACCATTCTATATATAATATAGAAACAGAGGCACTGATTTAATTGGAACCAGATTGAAATCATGCAGATGTCTTCAGTGCATGTCAACTAAATGGAGAGAGGCCGATCAATATTACTCAACTTAGGAGTGCATCCAGATATGAGTAACCTGAAAGAGAAGCAAGTTCTCAAAACCATTACTATCAACTGAATACCTGACACAGGTATCTACATTTTCGATCACTTTGAAGAATCCTGATACTTGCAACACATGGTTCTCTATTTTATTCTTGTACCTATAACTTCTCAAAACTTAGACCTTGTATTTATACGAAATACTTGTCTAAAATTAGAGAAGCTACAAGTAAACAGAATATAGTACGAGTACCAACCCATTTGGCCTAATGGACACTGGACAACATACAAGTTGAAAACTGTACTTATGGTTAAGAAGAATTACACCGCTGTTTAATGCTCATTACCTAACCATCAACTGATATAGGTAAATGTTATGGACATAATTTCAAAAAATTATATCTCACTTTATAAATTAAACGTACAGATATATCAGTTTGAAATTGGTGCATAACAGCGGATATTTAAAACCAAATATTTGCCGTCAGGCAAGACCCCAGGCGATTTTCTCAAATATCAGCAATTACAACGAATTCCGATATAATGAGAATATAATCACATAATTCCCAATAACTTACTCCCACTCATCATCTGTAAAACCATACAGATGTGAGAATCAAACCTGGTAAATACATACCCTGGAGTAAGGATCTAATTGGGAAATTAGTTTTCAATTAACAACGCATACTGAAATTGAAACATGAAAATGTTTTGAAGGTGTAGCGGGTATTCCTAGTAACGCCTCTTCCATTATCCATATTCCTGACTGTAACCGTATATTTCTTTGCCATCTCTCCAAATCCTTTTATTTTTCTTTACTCATTACTTTCTGTACATTATTCTTAGGCTAAAAGGTTTTCTTCCTTCCCTACCGTTCGGCACCAGCCTATGGTTTGGAAGAAAACTATCAAATAAGCATAATAGGTGTACTCTCCTAATCTTAGGAGTACTCGCAACTTGAGAGAAGGTAAAGATAAAAGACAACTGAATAAACCTTATTCTATTTCTCCTGAACCAGAATCCATCCTCGAACTGGAACAAGTTCCTTTGAGTTCGTATATAGCTATACGATGGATTATCCAATAAATGTGGATCTTCGTAGAGATACGGGGTGTTCTGGAGAAATCAAAAGGTGAAGTAGGAGTGGCGATGATATACGCGGTTTGGTCATGAATGATAGCAGTCGCAATTTACTTTGCCCTCTTTCTAATCTCTTTATTTGTCTTTACTTATTACCTTCTGTACACCAGATTTAGGCTAATTGGTTATCTTCTTTCCCCACCTTTTGGCATCTGCCTATGGTTTGGAAGAATACTATCCAATAAGAGAAATAGGTGTACCCACTCCTAATCCTAGGAGACTTCATATCCTGAGAGAAGGTAAAAGGAAAAGACAACTGAATAGTCTTATTCATTTTCTCCAGAATCGGAAACCATTCTCGAATCTGAAAAAAGTTTCTTCTAGTTCGTATGTAACTATACGATGGTCATATCCAATACATATGGATCTTCGTAGTGATACGGAATGTTCCGGAGAAAAGCAAAGGGTAAAAGTAGGAGTGGCAATGAAGTATGCAATTCTGACAATTCAAAAGCCAGTGTGTTTTAAGAAGGTCCGGTTAACTTGGTTACTGAGTTATAGTCTACGGTCAGGTCATGGACACTGCCAAAGAGAGAGAGAGAAAAGAAACACTCAGCTTGCACTCTAACCTAGATCAGAATGGTTATCTATTTATCTAATTAGGATGTCTCCCACTGTATCCTCAAATTCTCCTCCAAACCTGAAAGAAGAATTAGTCGGGATCATCTAAAATCACCCGAGGAGTAAACTAACTCATCAGTGGGAATCGAGATCCAACTATCATCGCATGATAACTTGATGGGATCCACTCAAGTTATCACTGTAGGGTTTTTAGGCACACTAGTGAGGTCTCACAAGTGATCAAACATGCCCAATTCAAATTTTCTCATATGCCTACAAACCCTAATACGGATCGTTAACTAGATTTATAGACGATGCAATGCAAGTTAGCGACTTTAACTAAAAGGGTCCTCCACCTCCATAGCTCCGTGATGAAGTCCCTCCGTTGTACCCATCGGATCTCGGACTCTCGCGGTGGTTTCATCAAAGAATTGATCGGGCTAGGTCGTCGACTTCGATGCCGAAGATGATCTACGTCGAGGCAACTCAAGATCAAACTCCAACTTCACCAAGTCATGAAACTTGTGAAGAAAACACCCTATACTACTTGGCAAGTGGTAGAGGATGAAGAAATAGGAAGTGGGTTCACTTTAGAATTGGATTTCTCACTCTTTTTCTCAAGTTGCCATTGATGGTGGCAAGGTTTCTTCATTGTTGAAGATGAAGAAGATGAAGAAAGAATATGATAAGTTATTATTCAAAATAGAAAATAAAATGAATACTTATCATATACCAACCATGGTTAGGTGTAGAGAATAGATTATGGTTAGGTTGAATGGTTAGGGTTAAGCATGAGACAAATATGGTGGACTTGTTCAAAGCTTCATGAAGCTTCAACAAGCAAACAAAGAAAGCCACCATGACTTATTTTGCAAAAAAGAATAAATAAATAAATGGTTAATAAAATGAAAACCTTAACCATTTACTTAACCAAGGTTTAAGTCTTACACAAACCCAAGTTTGCATGTATCATCAAACATGATACAAACAAGTGCACAAAAGTCACATATACAACTTATGAACTTCAAGTGAGAAAATCCATTTAAAGTGAACCAATACTAGTTAATGCAAAGTAATATATCAAATATATAATTATGCATTAAATCATTAAATCAATACTTGATTTAACGATCCGGTCATATCGTATATAACCGACTAATATCCAATGTATCGGCTTATTGAATCAATCCTTGATTCGATAACTAGGTTATATCGCATACAACCATTCGATACATTCATCGCGAGAATAGAATACGGTATCACATACACGCATTATTCTCGGTCCCGCACATATCTCATATGCGCTCCTATTTCGTTTCGCTTGAGCCAGGAAACCTCTGTGTAGGACTCTAAAGACTCGTCAATACGCCGGCAGCAGGTGATGATCATGTCAAACACCCACAAGCCGCAAGCGGTCTGCTAAACCTAACGGCCACCCGGGTATTGAGCGATCAGAAGATCGACGAGCAAGCCCGCTCACACTCCTGTGAATCCAACCAGTAACACTTACCGTACAGTCCGGTCTGTTCGTCTGATATGTCGCATATCTCGCCTAGGGGTGGTAAACGTCAGACCCCAATAGCTCGATAAGTCATGCCGACGTGAGATCCATAACATTCATGAAACTACTGATAACTCTTACTAGTATATCACTGCAACCCTGGCCAGGGATTTCCTGTTATGGCCAGTCGAGCATAGCGCAACATCAACCCCCCAATACCGGGAGAGACGAATCCCCTCCTATCGCTCATTGCCTCCATGTGAATCGGGACTGTACCCAAAAACCACCTGTTTGCACGACTCAGTAGAGCCGTGGTAGGGTGGAAATCAAAGCACAGTGGGAGACGCACAAGACTCTATGACGATCTCGGGTCAACAGACTAAGCTGCACCTGTGTCACCAAGGAACTTCCATCTGACGTGAGGTATAATACCATCTGGGAATTCTCGGCGAGTCCGTTCAGTGTACCCGGTCTCCACTGAGCACCCGCATACCATCTCCGATGTCAAACACCAATGGATATGGGATCATCCATCGCCCATCACATGGGTCGAGAAGATATATGCTAGTCTACTCTGGAATATCGATGCCCCGTCTCGATATTCTCACGACTAGGAACATTGAAGGATGTACTTATTGACTATCCAGACCCCACTAGTATGATCTGCATCATAGTCCTGAAAGTCGAGTACACATCCTAAGGGCTTTATCAACATGTAATCAGAGAGACAGAAAGTATACATGTTAAGATAAAGAGCAACCAGATAGCGTAATATCATGTCGAGCAAGAAAGTATTACCTATATATGTCCCAGCATCCACTACAATATACATCCAATGTACAGTAATGGCCTCTAGGGCATACATATAACTAACAATCTCCCACTTACACTAGGGCCATCTGTAGCAGTAGTTGTAGTATCTAATACTCAACCATCCCCTAAAAGTCTCTCTTTGGGAAAAGGCCTTCGTGAGTGAATCCGCCGTGTTGTCCTCTGAGTGTACTCTCCTAACCTCGATCACCCTGTAGATCAATTATCTCCATGATCAGGTGATGCTGCCTTAGAATATGTCTGGGTCACTGATGGGACCAGGGTTCCAGGGCCAAAGCCACACTTCCATTGTCATACAATGGCAGGAACCTAGTTCATCTTATGAACCAATATACACCCAAACTGCCTCTTTGGTAGTATCTTAAATAGCGATGTTCCAGCCTTTATCGTCTAGTTTGCCACGGTATCTAGCTTGGAACTCTTCCAACATACCGTCCCTTTACTGAGGGTAAAGACAATGCCTGCGACTGACATTCAGTCATCCTTATCACCTTGGAACCTTTCTAGTGATTCTCCCCAGGATCAACTGATACTTTCTCACTATAGCTAGTGAGAATCCTAACATCCATTTAGATCTATCTCATAGATCGAAAACACAGGATTTAGGAGGTATCACTTTGATCCTATTGGAGAATCCTTGTGATAAGAGGAGATTGACCGATCGTAGTATAGGAAACTCTTTTCCTATCAAGAGTATGTTGTCCACGTACAATACGAGGATGACTACCTTACTCTCTACTACCGTTTTGTATATACAAGGTTCATCTACTATTTTTGATGAAGTCAAACACTTTGACTATCACATCAAAACAGACGTTCCAACTCCGCGATGCCTGCTTTATTATGTAAAGCAACTTGCACACGTTTCCGCTGCTCCCACTGTTTACGAAGCCCTCTGTCTGTGTTCTTATAGACGTTCTCTTCTAAATCATTATTTAAAAAAGTAGTCATGGCACCCAACCACCAGATATCGTAGTCATGGTATGTAGCAATGGCAAGTAGGATCTGGATGGACTTAAGCATAGTCCCTAGAAAAGGTTTCATCATTATCCACACCTGGTTGATGACTAAAACCTTTAACAAGTCTAGCTTTGAAAGTCTCAACTTTTCCATCTACACCAAGTAATCTTCTCAAGATATACTTGCTCCTGATGGGGATTTAACCCTTCAGATATAGCAAACAAAGTCCATACTTTGTTGGTGTATATGGATTCCATCTCAGATCGCTAAGCACCCAGCCATTCTTACAGAGCCCCTACTCTTGATGGCCTGCTCGAAACTAGTTAGGCCATCATCTCATGATGCAATTCTCGCTCCCACTGTCATCGAGAAACCGAAGTATCTCTCAGGTAGGTGAAGAACCCTGCTAGATCGGCGGAGAGGCTGAGGTTCGTTGGGGACCTTTGAATCCTTTGGTTCTGTCAAATCATCAGCAGTTTTGTATAGCTGGAACCTTTCCACTTCTACAGAACTGTCCTTGCCTCGATCTTGTCCGGATTTTGCTTTAGACATAGGCCGGACAATCCTAAATCTTAACTTACTTAAGAGATAGGCTCTTACCATACCATATCTCATATGGAGTGGTAGGCACTGATTTGATTCGAACCTAATTCAATAGGTATGCAGCTTCTCAAGTGCACAACACCAAAAGGAAATAGGTAACTCAGTAATACTCATCATAGAGCACACCATATCTAATATTGTGCGATTGCTCCGCCCCGATACACCGTTGTGCTGTGGTGTATTCAGAGGAGTAATACTGAGAGAGAATCTCATTTTCTTTTAGAATAGTCCAGGAATGTCATGCACAAGTATTCTCCTCCCTGATCTTATCATAGGACATAATACTTATACCCGTATTGGTTCTCTACTTCTAGCTTATATTCTGTGAATATCTCAAAAGGTTCGGACTTGTGTTTCAACAGGAACACATGATTGAATCTTGAGAGATCATCAGAGAACGTAATGAAGTATAAAGAACCAGTCCTGGCATGTGCAGACAGGAGACCTTACATACATCATCATGTATCAGTCCCAAGAGTTCATTAACTCTTTCTCTGTTTCCTGCAAACAGGGCTATGGTCATCTAATCTTTGTGACATGACTGGAAAGTTTCACAAGATGTAAATTCAAACTGATTTAAATATGCATCTAAAATGTAACTTCAGCCAGTCGGGTCGCATTGATATGACCTAGTCTACAATGCCTCAAGAAGGATTCGTTCATTTCTGAACTTTTCCTCTTGTGTGTGTTCTGTATACTAGGAACTGTAGTTTGATTTAGAACGTCAATACTTTTAGATAACGTGCCTGAACCGATCAACTTTTGATCTAGGAAATGTTCAAAACATTATCCATCAATACAAAATTTTACCATTTCTTTACTAATAAAGAGACTGATATGATTTTGTATATCAGGTTCGGTATCTAATAGCATTTGTTCAGAATCAATGTATTGGTAATACAGGGTGACAGTGACCAACAGACTTGGCTGCAACACTTGCCCCGTTTTCTGTCTCATGAAACTTATCACCCGTTCTCAGTTTTTCTACCTTTTTGTAGCCCTACGTAACAGATTACATATCTGGGATCCTGATCCGGTATCAAATACCCAGAATGCAGAGGATACTGAGAAATAGTTCTTTGTAATGAACACACCCGAAGGAGATGCATCATATGCACTTTCATTGTTTGGGCGGCATAGGAATTCTGGTATTCCCTATTTCCTGCTCTGTCTTATAACAATTATAAGTTGGAGCGGGACCAACTTGCCCCAGCTCAGTATAAGAAGCGGGTTCGGTCAATACATCCATATTATTATCTTGATTAAGGCGTGATATGGTGGCTACCTGGAGAGAGAGAGAAGAAAACACTCTGCGTGCGCTCTTGCAAGATCAGATTGGTTATATATTTTATCTAATCAGGATGGCTCCCACTATTTTTATCAAATCTTCCTTCAAACCTTAAAAGGAAAGACTAGCCGGGATTAATTACACTCTACAAGTTCGCAAATCTTTCAGCCAGGCCAGTGTCGGTACTTTGAGGGAGGTTCCCCGTACTTTCGCACGGACCTAATTACAGTAAACCTTGTTTTCCCAGAGGCGTAACCCCGTTGATACCTTTCTAGAAACCTACTTAATCGGCTAATTGTAAAGTGCAAAATTCTCCCAGGAGTAACAATTACTCGCAGTAGGTATCGGGATCCAACTATCATATAGAAGGTATGCAATCTCATTGCAAATTTCAACACTTGAAACTCCCGATAATGGTTTTTATCCCTAGCACCTATGACCTTGGCTAAGGTCAACAAATCATAGGTACTAGTCAAGTTCTACCCGTCATTTCGTGATTAATTAGACCCACCCACATGACCCTTGGCTAAGGTCAACAAAGCCACATGACTGTCCTAACTAATCGCATCATATGCTGTGTAGGAAGACATCACTTAGCTACCGCACACTACGCCTCGGCTATGGCCGACAAACGTAACACGAATACTAAGTACTCTACTTCCTAAAATGACGGAGGGTTGCGAATGGTTTTTAAGAAAACCTTTAACGCTTTGAACTTGATCTCATTGCGGAATCAAATGGTTTTTAAATGGAATGTTTTTTTGAAGCTTTTCTAGTTTTGCTAAAGGAGTCACTCCCGGTGAAGGGATCGTCGGCCCTTTCCTCGTCGAATGAGGTGCGGGATATATCATATATATCACTGTGCAAAGCAGAAACTATAGAAGCAATCAAAAGACAAACCGAGAGTTGTAGCATCTGCCAGTTATTGCTAAAGGAGTCACTCCCGGTGAAGGGATCTCGGTCCTTTCCTCATCGAATAAGGTGCAGGATGTTCTATAATGAACACCGCGATGCAAAGCAAGAACTGTAGCTACCTGTTTTTATTTTGAAATTCGATTCCACAACATCAATTAGGTTTATTTTCTTTCATTAATCTCATTAATGAATATCCCATCATTTAAGTCCACCTAAACATCACAGATAAATATAACGTATGCTTATGCCATCCGCATTCGCCTCGATGTCCCGTCTGCACCGTTAGGTTAGGTAACTAATGCCAGAGCAAGGCAGGGCTAGCGCGGGTGTAAAATATAAGCAACGTCTATATAATATATCATATATACTATATAATATATCTATCTGAACAAATCACATGATCACATCACAGATAACGCAGCAGAAAGTATCATATGAAATATTGGATATACTAGGACGTCCGTGTTTTCAATACGAGCCAGTATGAAACACGGATTCCACGGTCGTGATGAATAGCCAATCCCACACCCCTAGACCCCTACGAGAGCGGCAAGCAACCCTACCAATTCTAGGGTTAGGAGACCCGGACTCGACTCCTCGAGATGGTCTCCCACTGGACCCTAGAACCCGGTTACTTGTGGTCCCCTCCTTGGGTCTATCCTAATGCGGAAAAGTAAATAATATAAAAATGGTGACATCATCCGCAACCTGGAAGTACCCCAATAAAAGAATATTACATACAAGTTTTTACATGAATGAAAATGAAAAACACTCATCTCACATAAAAACCCCCGGCTATTCGAACACGACGATCCAATATAACATATCCAGCAACACATAACATTACATGTCATCAACATAAGTAAATATGCGCATCCCAATTGTCGTTGACATATAGCAACGAAACCGGCGATATCACATATTACACTTACGGTCACAGAAAAGAAAGTGTAAAACTACAACAGTTGGAATCCGCAACCTCTTTAGACATCGCATGCCTAATCAATGAAATACTTAGACATCGCATGCCTAACAATTATAAACCCCGCATTTTAGTCTCATTATCGAAAACACTTTTCAATATCATGTCGGGCAATTCAACAGGATTCCCGACATTCTGATCGAATGCTCGTCGCAAACTTTACTAGGCGGCCGCACCCCCGACGCCGTCGATGAAGTGCACCAAGGCGGAACACCGCTGCCGCGAGCACCCGAACGGATGCTTTCGGCGACGGGGTTCTCCTACAGTCACTTGGTCGGGGCTATGGGGCGAGGCTGTCTATTAAGTTTACCCGGCGAGTATCCGCGTACGCTATGTGATTGCGACGGACTTTTGATCACATCAAAATTCCGTGGCAACCGATCAATTGAGACTAAACCGCTATGTTTATAACATTCATTAAGTTATCTCATAACTACTTGTGGATTCCAAATATTGTATCACATTCCGGATAAATAGAAAATGTTAAACTTTCCGATCAAATAATCGAACACCCAAGTTTTCCCGAAACAGCTCAACACATGAAATAAGTTCAAAGACATTCACTTCATGCCTCAGTACCAACGGTCCAGCCGTAAAAGGGTCAAGCCAACGCCTCACATGTGGCACGCCGTACTGCCCCAAACCCTAAGGTTCAAAGGGCAGTTCAAGACGGTCACATAATCGAGTTAAGGTTTGTTGTCTTCTAAAGGGACCATCGCATTACTTGCACTACTTAGAACATCATTAAACTACGGAAAAGTCCAACAATTGGAAATTTTCCGGCAGGAGAAAAAGTGGGTATTTATATCCGGTCGAACTTTTTAACATATTCTAAAATTACCCGGAAAAGCACATGGACAAAGTTTGATAATCCGATCGAATCTACGAACTCCCAATACAACCCAGAAAACTCAACTCTTGAGTTCAGATTAAAAATTCCTAGGAAAATCAGCACTGCAAAGTAGGAATTACTGTGCAAAATTAAATGCAATAGGAGACTATATGGCCGCGGAACCGCCGCATTAGCCATGCTAATGCCGCGGTTCCGCCGCGCTTTTATGGACTTAGGAGTACGGGCTTCACAGTAATTCTTAGAATCTCCTGCTGGTTTTTCTGCATATTTTTAATTCTCAAAAATCCCAGATTTCAAAAAATGTACAGAGAGCATTTTTGAGTTAGGGTTTCGGTTCGATCGGACTTCTAACTCCGTCTGTGCATCGCCTAAGGCTCTAGCTAGGCTCTGATACCACTGTAGGGTTCCTAGGCACACTAGTGAGGTCTCACAAGTGATCAAACATGCCCAATTCAAATTTTCTCATGTGCCTACAAACCCTAATACGGATCGTTAACTAGATTTATAGACGATGCAATGCAAGTTAGCGACTTTAACTAAAAGGGAAGGGGCTACAACCTTTGTAGATCCGGTCCTCCACCTCCATAACTCTGTGATGAAGTCCCTCCGTTGTACCCATCGGATCTCGTACTCTCGCGGTGGTTTCATCGAAGAATTGATCGGGCTAGGTCGTCGACTTCGATGCCGAAGATGATCTACGTCGAGGCAACTCAAGATCAAACTCCAACTTCACCAAGTCATGAAACTTGTGAAGAAAACACCCTATACTACTTGGCAAGTGGTAGAGGATGAAGAAATAGGAAGTGGGTTCACTTTAGAATTGGATTTCTCACTCTTTTTCTCAAGTTGCCATTGATGGTGGTAAGGTTTCTTCATTGTTGAAGATGAAGAAGATGAAGAAAGAATATGATAAGTTATTATTCAAAATTGAAAATAAAATGAATACTTATCATATACCAACCATGGTTAGGTGTAGAGAATAGATTATGGTTAGGTTGAATGGTTAGGGTTAAGCATGAGACAAATATGGTGGACTTGTTCAAAGCTTCATGAAGCTTCAACAAACAAACAAAGAAAGCCACCATGACTTATTTTGCAAAAAAGAATAAATAAATAAATGGTTAATAAGATCAAAACCCTAACCATTTACTTAACCAAGGTTTAAGTCTTACACAAACCCAAGTTTGCATGTATCATCAAACATGATACAAACAAGTGCACAAAAGTATATCACATATACAACTTGTGAACTTCAAGTGAGAAAATCCATTTAAAGTGAACCAATACTAGTTAATGCAAAGTAATATATCAAGTATATAATTATGCATTAAATCATTAAATCAATACTTGATTTAACGATCCGGTCATATCGCATATAACCGACTAATATCCAATGTATCGGCTTATCGAATCAATCCTTGATTCGATAACTAGGTTATATCGCATACAACCATTCGATACATTCATCGCGAGAATAGAATACGGTATCACATACACGCATTATTCTCAGTCCCGCACATATCTCATATGCGCTCCTATTTCGTTTCGCTTGAGCCAGGAAACCTCTGTGTAGGACTCTAAAGACTCGTCAATACGCCGGCACCAGGTGATGATCATATCAAACACCCACAAGCCGCAAGCGGTTTGCTAAACGTAACGGCCACCCGGGTATTGAGCGATCAGAAGATCGACGAGCAAGCCCGCTCACACTCCTGTGAATCCAACCAGTAACACTTACCGTACAGTCCGGTCTGTTCGTCTGATATGTCGCATATCTCGCCTAGGGGTGGTAAACGTCAGACCCCAATAGCTCGATAAGTCATGCCGACGTGAGGTCCATAACATTCGTGAAACTACTGATAACTCTTACCAGTATATCACTGCAACCCTGGCCAGGGATTTCCTGTTATGGCCAGTCGAGCATAGCGCAACATCAACCCCCAATACCGGGAGAGACGAATCCCCTCATATCGCTCATTGCCTCCATGTGAATCGGGACTGTACCCAAAAACCACCTGTTTGCACGACTCAGTAGAGCCGTGGTAGGGTGAAAATCAAAGCACAGTGGGAGACACACAAGACTCTATGACGATCTCGGATCAACAGACTAAGCTGCACCAGTGTCACCAGAGAACTGCCATCTGACGTGAGGTATAATACCATCTGGGAGTTCTCGGCGAGTCCGTTCGGTGTACCCAGTCTTCACTGAGCACCCGCATACCATCTTCGATGTCAAACACCAATGGATATGAGATCATCCATCGCCCATCACATGGGTCGAGATGATATACGCTAGTCTACTCTGGAATATCGATGCCCCGTCTCGATATTCCCACGACTAGGAACATTGAAGGATGTACTCATTGACTACCCAGACTCCACTAATATGATCTACATCATAGTCCTGAAAGTCGAGTACACATCCTAAGGGCTTTATCAACATGTAATCAGGGAGACAGAAAGTATACATGTTAAGATAAAGAGCAACCAGATAGCGTACTATCATGTCGAGCAAGAAAGTCCTACCTATATATGTCCCAGCATCCACTACAATATACATCCAATGTACAGTAATGGCCTCTAGGGCATACATATAACTAACAATCACACTCCAGAAGGTATGCGCATGTCTGGCAAGTTTCCTGTATGTTTGAAACTCCCGATGTGATTTCTACCCCATGCTCTTATGACTTTGACGAAGGCCAACATATCATAAGTCAAATGTTAAGTTCTACCCGTAATTGTCCAGGTTTATTTGAACCCACCCGTACATACCCTTGACGAAGGCCAAAATAGTAGTACGACTATCCCAAACCAACGCATCTATCTATGCAACAGAAAAGTAACAAGCAGCTATCATACACTATGCCATGACGAAGGCCAACAAACATAGCATGAATACTAAGTGCTACCTGTCTGAAATAACGGAGGGCTACGAATGGTTTTTGGCAAAAATCCTTTAACGTAATGAACTTGATATCGTTGAAGGAACCGGATAGCTTTTTACAAATATATAGTGGCGAAAACCTTTGCTAAAGAGGTCACTCCCGGTGAAGGGATCTCGGCTCTTTCCTCGTGGAATGAGGTGCAGGATATTCCAACTGAATATCACGATGCAAAGCAAAAAAAAATCGACTATAGTGAAGTTATTACCCTGACGCAAACTTCTTCCCAAGAGATCATTCCCAGTGAAGGGATCTCGGCTCTTGCCTCGTCGAATGAGGTGCTGGATATTCATAACCGAATACCACTGTGCAAAACAAAAGAAAACGCCCTTTTAATAACAGCTTTTGAAAATTGTTCCAACAATATTGAATAGGTATGTTTTCCTTGCATTGATTTGAATCAGCGCAGTACCATCAATTAATCACACCACAAAGAACGAAAATATGATGTACGTATATGCCATCCGCATTCGCCACTAGGCCCCGTCATCACCCGTTAGGTTACTTAACTAACGACAGAGCGGGGATAAGACTAGCGCAGGTGCAAAACATATACAACATCTACTAGTATATATATAACAATATATAATAATCACTCCAGGCATGATAAACGCAACATCACAGATAAGCAAAAAGCATTACAGAACAATACAGATAATCTGGGAGCCTCCGGTTTCCTTTGAGCCGCAACCGAAACCCGACGTTCCCCTGGTCGTGTGGATAGCCTGTGCAATAAAAACCTAGACCCCTACGAGCGTGGCAAGTTACCCGCCAAAACCAGAAGCGAGGCAGCCCCTTTCATCAAAGTGAATGGGCCACCCAGCACTTCACGGAATCCGGTAACTTGAGCACCCCTCCTTGGATCAACCTGTACCCCTTACGAGTGCGGAGAATAGCCCGCCAATTCTAGAGTGAGGCCCTTTCCTTCTCAACGCCATGAGATGCGGACCCGTTGCCCTCCAGAACCCGGCTATCCGTGCACTCCATCGCGGGGTAATCCTAGTACAGAAAGGAAAATATGTATAATGGTGACATCGACCTCAACCCGGTCATGCCACAAATAAATAATATACAAGCAGGCAGTAACGGCCGTCCACATGTCGGACGCTCGCCCCGCGATATCAAATGTACAAATAAAACTAAACAGTACTATCATTGCAACCAAGCTATCCACCATGACAATTCCGCAACAACACAGCACAACACAGAACATCAACATGAATGTCATGTTCGCAAAACCCGTCTAAAAGAACTATAGCAAATAGACAAGTTGTACCGCTCTAATGACATTCACAGTCCCAGATAGTAATGCATGCACTGTAAACTTTAAACAGTGTTATAAATATCGAGTTCAAAATAACCCCGAATAGTCCCAAACTACTAGATAAAACCATATCGAAACTGGGCTAAACAAGCAATACCACTGAACCAATATTCCATATACTAGCATACACCTAAAAAATCAAGTCCTAGATCAACTACAAAACCGGCATGGCCGAATTTGTAGTCATGTCTCGCCGGCCATGTAGTGGAATTAGGGTATCGTGTTTGGTGTGTGTTCTAGTTGTCATCTAAGTAGTCTTCTGCAGTTGCTAAAATAATTTTATAAGACTCGAAAAAAATTGACAAAGAATGGAATATGGGTTGGTGTTGATTTGGAGTTATTTCGGTTTCGATACGTTAACATCGTCTAAACAACTAGTATGCGGTTAATGGGTTGGCTTTGATACCATGTAGGGTTACGGCGGCGCCCTGACCATCAATCCGTGGCCAAAGGCGGAACAAAAGCTTTAAAAAATCGGCGCTAACAGAACCCTAATTGACGGATCGTACCATTAACCCTATACTAGTAATTTGAAAAGAGTTTAGAAAGGTTATACCGATCGATCTATGTCCTTCAGTATTAAAACTCTGTCCCAAGCTCCTCACGGCTTCCTCGATCAAGTTCGATCTCCGGTCTCCCTCGTCGAAGATGATCCACGTCGAGAATTAGTAATACGGGCTCTCGCCTCAATACCGAAGCGACTCGGGTATCTAGTTTGCTAGCTTAGATAGCCAAGATGAAGTAGAGATTGTGTATGATTATTTTATCTCAAAACACCTAAGGATTCTCAACTCATGAGAGGGTTTGGGTGGAGCTTCAAGAAGAAGCCATGAGGTGAAGAAAGTGTGAGGCAAAGCTTGGCAAACGAAAAAGGTGGTGAAGAAAATGTTTTGCCTTTTCTTTTGTGGTTTTGTTGTGAGTTCTTTTTGATGAGAAACTAAAGAAAATGAATCCTTGCACTAGAAAAGATCTGCCCCCTTCACAAATATCTCACAACCAAAACCAATAAAGAATCAAGCATGGCACAAGGAATCACACCATGAGTCACCAAGAGCACATGCCACAATCAATGCTCAATGCTAAGACTTGCACTCACACTTTCCATCACAACAATATTAAACATTTAAAAACCCTAAATGTTTAATACAATATACAATATCAAAGAAAAGAAATGGAAACCCTAAAGTTATCTTGTAACGAATTACAAGAATACCTCTCATCCGTATATACATACCCGCATTTGTATTCCGACTGAATCCGGATGCAACGAGACGAAAATAATCCAACAATATAATACTAGGATCCGGCTTAAACCAAAGTCCACTAGTATTATCCGTCCGATCATGATCCGTGCACAAGTGCACGAATATGATCGAACCCTTCTATAAAACCATACGACCTCTACAACGTTTCTCCCGAACTAGGGAAACTCTCTATGTAGGACTCTAAAGAATCATCAATACGCTGGCTGTGGGTTTAACCACAAGCACGTCAGTGGCACTAGCTGTACGTAACGGCTACCTAGGTATTGAACGAAAGAGAGACCGACGAGCAATCTCATCCTGAAACCCTACTGAGCCTGACAGTGACAATATCCGTACAGTCCGGTCTGTTCGTCTATGAGTATCGCATATCGAGTTTAGGGGGGTGGATAAAGTCAGACCCCTAATAACGTGACATTTAGTGTCGGCATGAAACCTATCACCAACTGAGAAACTATCGATCCTAGATCGGTAATTCTCGTCTACTTCGGCCGAGGATTTCTGGTAATGGCCACCCGTGCACACCGTGACATCAACCCCCAATACCGGGAGAGACGAATCCTCTGACGATCCACTCACTGCCTCCTTGTGGCTCGGGACTGTACCCAACTACAACCTGTTTGCACGACTCCTTTGAGCCGTGGTAGGGTAGTAATCAAAGCACAGTGGGAACTCATACAAGATAAATGACGATCTCAGGTCGATAGACTAACCTGTACACATGTCACCAGGGAACTGCTATCTGACAATAGGTATAATACCAACTACCATGTTCCCGGCGAGTCTGTCCGGTGTACTCATAACCAAATGAGCACATGTATACATCTTAGGTGAACTAACTAACACCAATGGCTTGTGAGACCGGCCACCGCCCCTCGTCGGGGTCTAGATCTGTATACACTAGTCTACTCTTAGAGTATCGATGCCCAGTCTCGAAACTCCCACGACTAGGGATACTTTAAGGATGTGCTTATAGACCACCCAACTCTCACGTATATGATCGCCATCATACTGCTGGTAGTCAAGCAAGAATCCTAAGGGCTCTATCAACATGTAATAGTGATCTGTAATGTTACCTGAAACATGTATACGATATTAAAGACAAACCAGATAGCATACTATCATCTCGAGTAAGACTGTTCTACCGGTATAGGTCCTCCCTCAATCATTGCAATCACGTGCCTGCGATCCAACAATTGACTTGAGGGCATTATAGCCAACACTTTTTGCTGGTTCTCCGTGTACAACGATAGATTAGTTGTTCATTTCAATTTTGTTTGAAAGCATTGAAATGACCATCTTTTCTATTACAGTGTACTCGGAGAATAGCGAGGAGGTGCTGCCGAATTTTTCTCGAAACGGATGAAAGCACAAGCGAATGGGTGTCTGCTCTATACATTCTTAATGCGACAGAAGCCTTACCCTCGATAGCCAAAACACACACATACAACATGCATACACAATACACACATACACAAAGATATATACAATAGCAACCCTACACCTAAGAGAAATTAAAAATTGAAATCAACGACAAACTTGCCCTTCCCATTCTCTTCTTTATTAATAATCATCCCGTTCTTAGATATCCTAAGTCACCATAAAAATTGAACTTCTATTACTTACAATTTATATGTCATACAGTCTAACATGGCCTATGAGTATATCAGAGTTAAAGACTGGATGTACATGGATTTGCATCAACGCATGAACCCTAAGTTCATCGACGGAGGCGCTGCTTTCATCAAATTTGCACGCGAACATCATAAGGAAATCTTAGGGAAGACCCTTTGTACGTGTGACAGGTGTGGGAATAAGTATTGGCAGAACATAGAAGTGGTAGAATTTCACATCGTTAACCATGGTTTTCCCAGATTTTATTCGACTTGGTTATATCACGGGGAAGGAGGAGAAGATGATGATAATGTGGCGGAAGAAGAATAAGATAACTTATTTCCAGAAGAAGAAATGGAGGATATGGTAGAGCCTTCTCTCGGCGATAGTAATCCTCCTTCCGGTTACGTTCCTTAAGCGGATAACTATGAGAATTACATGAATGTTGCTAGGAGACCAATCTATGAGAATGCAAAGTATTTAATACTATCATGGTTCATCCAATTTTTCCAGATTAAATGCCTAAATAGATAGAGCAACAAGTCATTCACGATACTTCTCAAGTTCCTGAAAGATTCTATGCCGTGGGAAATAATGTGCCTGGAAGCTAGTATAAAACCTAGAAGATGATGTATGATTTGGGTCTGAATTGTGAGAAGATTCATATATGTCCCAATGACTACGTTCTGTACCAGAATAAGAATTCAGATTTGAAAGAGTGTCCCACTTGCGGAGAGGATAGGTATAAACCGAAAGATAGCACGATACTTGTTAGTAATATGTATGCCCTAAAGGCCATTATTGTATATTGTAGTGGATGCTTGGACATATATATATAGAGGTCTTTCTTGCTCGACATGATAATATGCTATCTGGTTGCACTTTATCTTAACATGTTCACTATTTTGAGTTTACTGTCTTTTAATATATGTTGATAAAGCCCTTAAGATGTTAGCTTGACTACCATAACTATGATGCAGATAATACTAGTGGGTCATGTGTAGTCCACAACCACATCCTTAACAGTTCCTAGTCGAGGGAGTATCGAGACAGGGTATCAATATTCCAGAGTAGACTAGTGTATACGTTTTCTTGACCCTGTATTGGGGCGATGGATGATCCCATATCTATTGGAGTTTGACATCAAAGATTGTATACAGGTGCTCATTAGAGACTGAGTACATTAAACAGACTCACCGAGAACTCCTAGATGGTATTATACTTATCGTCAAATAGCAGTTCTCCAGTGACCCTTGTACAAATTAGTCTGCAGACCCGAGATCGTTATAGTGTCTTGTGTGCTTCCCACCGTGCTTTAATTTCCACCCAACCACGGATCTACTGAGTCGTGCGAATAGGTGGATTTTGGATACAGTCCCGAGACACATGGATGCAGTGAACGATAGGAGGGGTTTCGTCTCTCCCAGTATTGGGAGTTGATGTTGTGCTATGCGTGATTGGCTATAACCGTAAGTTCCTGACCAGGGCTGATGAGATTTACTAATAAGTGTTATCAGTAGTTTCTCGATAGGTTATAGGCCACACATCGGCATGACTTCTTGAGTTATTGGGGTCTGATTATTCCAAACCCTAGACTTGATATGCGACATATCAGACGAAGAGACCGGACTGTACGGTAAGTGTTGCTTGTTGACTCTATGGGAGTTTGAACAAGTAGCCGTTATGTCCAGCTAGTACCGCCGACAGTTTGTGGGTATCTGATATGACATTATTTACAGCTAGCGTATCGACGAGTCTTAAGAGTCCCATATAAGGGTTTCCAAACTCAAGCAAAACAAAGTAGGGCACATATGGAGATATGTGCGGGAGCTTGATTAACTACGAGTATATGATACCATATTTTAATCTAGCGTTTTTTTATATTAGTCGGGTTATATGTGATATGACTGGATTATTAACTCAGGTGTTGATTTAATAAATTGACTAAGTACTCATTAAAATTATTTTCTTTATATATATACATACATATATATATAAGTATCATGGTTGATGATACATGGAACAAGACAATGCAAGAATCATATGGAGATAAAATGAATGTTTTGATAAATATAAAATTAATAAGGAAAATATCTAGAGATGAGTCATAGCTTCTAAATGGTTCTAAAAAGATCTAGAAACTATGACTTACTTTTTGTTTTGTTCTTATTCACCCATACTTATCTATTAAATATCTATAATATCTCCAAGGTTCATTCACCTCTTGCTAAGTTCATCCTCTTCATTATCATCTCTCTAGATATTTTTCTAGGAAGAAAAAGAAAAAGAAAGGAATTTTAGTGAGAAACTTCCCACTTCATCAACCCATATTAAAATGGAAAATTAGTATAGGTTGTTGCCTTCACTTGTTCAAAAGCTTCGTGAAGCAAGAGTTTGAGAGTGTGAAGCTTCGTGGTGGATCATAATAGACAACGAAGACTTCAAATGACCTTGTTCCAACTTCATGTGGAGCTATAGAGAAGCTTAAGGACTTCTACACGGAGAAATTAAAGTGACGGACCAGACAAAAAAGGTTGTAGTTCTTATTCACTTAGGTTTTATCCATAGTTGCTCTTTTTGTAACCCTAATCTCTAGTTCGATTCGTGTTCTGTATACATAGCTCTCTAGTTTTTTAAAATTTCTCACATGCTTTAGTGTAAAACCTTAGTAGAGGAGCTAGTGTACACTTACTTGGTATCAGGGCCAAACTAGAGCTTTAGGCGAAGTCTAAACGACGTTAAAGTGTTCGATCGAAGTTTCGAAACCCTAATTTTCAAGCTTTCTGTCCAATTTTTCAAACATTGAAATTTTACAGATTAAAAATTCTAAGAAAATTATGCAGGTAATTTTATGGAGCCCCAAGAAGTAAGAGGCCTTATCTCGTCCAAGTTGCCGCCGAACCGCTGCCTAACCCCTTGTTTGGTCGCAGTTCCGCTGCAAACTTGAAGAGATAAGGGCTCGTGTTTCTTGTGCTGCTCCATTTTGATGTTTTTGGCTTTTTGGGAATTTTTAATATGGCTCAAGTTGTTGAGGACTCTGTGATTTTCTGGTGTTTGACATGTCCATCGAAATGTTTAATATCGTCTAGAAATTATGCATATGTGATATAATTTTTGGAATCCACATTGGTAAGTTTTGTGAAAACTATTTAGTGTTTTGTAAATCTAGCATTTTAGTCTCATTTGATGGATTGCCACAGAGTTTCGATTCGGATCAAAACTTCGTCGCAATCTCGTATTATACGCGAACACTCGCCGGGAAACACTACTAGATAGCCACATCCTATAGCCCCTGTTGGATATATATACCCTGGAGGCCTTCATTGTATAGGATACTGGGGATATGTATGTACATAACAGTCTTGCTTAATATGATAGTACGCTATTTGGTTTGTCTTTATCTCAACATTTTATATATTTTGGGTAGTATTCATATATATATATATACATGTTGATAAAGCCCTTAGGATGTTTGCTTGACTACCGGCGTTGTGATGGCAGCCATACTAGTGGGAGCTGGATAGTCAATAGGCACATCCTTAGATGTCCCTGGTCACAGGAGTATCGAGACTGGGCATCGATACTCCAGAGTAGATTGGTGTATACATATCTAGACTCTGAGGAGGGGCGATGGATTGGTCCCGCAGGCATTGGTGGAGTGCACCAAAGATTGTATACAGATGCTCACTGGGTGTGAGTATACCGGACAGGACTCGTCGAGAACTGACTGGATGGTATTTATACCTAACGTCAGATAGCAGTTCTCTGGTGACATGTGTGCAGATAGTCCGTTGACTTAAAGTCGTTATTTGTGTCGTGTGAGTTCCCACTGTGCTTTGATTACTACCCTACCACGGTTCAAAGGAGTCGTGCAAACAGGTTTTAGTTGGGCACAGTCTCGAGCCACGTGGAGGCAGTGAGTGACTGTTAGGAATTCGTTTCTCCCGGTATAGGGAGTTGATATCGCACAGTGATCGGTTGGTCATTACCATAAGTCCCCGGCCAGGGCTGATTGAGAATTACTGATAGATTGATCGGTAGATTCTCGGATGGTGATAGAGCCATACCGACACGACTTGTAAGGTTAATAGGGGTCTGACGTTTACCACCTCCCTAGATCATACATGCGATACTCTTAGACGAACAGACCGGACTGCACGGATATTGTCACGCACAGGCTCAGTAGGAGTTCGGATGGGTATCCTCATTGGCCTTTTTATCGACATCTACCTGGGGACCGTTACGTACAACTAGTGCAGCTTGCGGTCCGTGGTTAAACCCACTGCCAGCGTAGTAGTCGAGTCTTTAGAGTCCCACACAGAGTTTTCCTAACTCCAGGCGAAATTATATAGAGGTCGTACGGTTTTACGACAAAGGGTTCGGACGCATACGTGTTTAAACGCACGTACGACATTCGGACAGTTTTTACTAGCCGGCTTTGGTTTAAGCCAGATTCTAGTATCGGGTTATTGGATTTATACAGTCTACAGTTTTTCCGTGTTTTCACGGATGCGAGGGACGTTCTCGTTTTTTTCCGAGAAGCTTCTAGAAGGAGGGTGACTAAGGAGGTTAAGGTGGCATTTTCATTTAATGCAAACTGTGACTCATTAGTGTGATTCACTATGTCATTAATGCATCATTTATTACTTAATGACTCATATGGTGAATCACTCTTGTTGAATAAATGAAGCATGGTGAATAATCATTTAAATTCATTTACTTGATAATTCATTATGTTTCATATATTCAAGTGAGAAGCTTTTTTATTCTCATTATCATCTCTACCTTCTCTCTCCTCAAGTTCACTCCTTCTTCAAACCCTAATCCTACCACTCATGAGTTGAGACCAAGGATTAGGATAGACTAAACACTCCACAACCTAACTCTACATCATCTTAGTTACTTTGGTTAGCAACTAGAGAAACAAAGTTACCTCAATTCTTGAGGTGTAGCTTGGATTAGGGTACTCGGGTGGATCTTCTATTACGGAAAGGAGGCCGAGGAGGACGTAGAGATCACAAAGACGAAGGACTAGAATCATTAGGTATAATCTCTTTACATAGTAGCTAAGAACTCTATGGTTGTTGTTAATTATCGTTTAGAAAAGATCTTCGGTTAGTCGATGTTTACTTACAAAACATGATCGTTTTTCATATTTCCGCCTCCCCGCAACTCGTGGGGTGTTGCACATCGACTTACAGTGGTATCAGAGCCGCACTAAACAATAATTAACTCACTTGCAAAGTCGTATGAATTTCAAACGCAAAACGAACCGGAAAAGATATCGTATTCACATAGTTTCTGTCGATTTTAAAATGAGGTCCAAAAATTTTTTGGGTGACTGCAGAATAACCTACATGAAATTATAAGAATACTGCAGAAATTTGGGGGCATGAATCGGCCAATCCACCGCGGAACCACGGCCGATCCCACCGATCCGCCATGGATCCGCGGCCGAGTTGAGACCGATTCACCCCAAATTTCTACAGTTATTCTTCAGTGAATATTTTATATTTTCTGGAATATTTATTTTTTACTCAAATCTCAGGTTTACAGAGAAGCTTTGGAGTAAAATTTAATGTGTTTAGTCGATCGAAATTATACGATATTTGCTTGTTTGATTATAACTGTGAGCTGTATTATGTGTTCGTAAACCTCCCCTAACTGCTAGTATGTCGGTTGGCAGGGGGTTGCACATATCTGTAATGTTTTTTTAACTGTTTATGGATATGAATTCTATTGGAATGTTGTGATGATTAGCCGGGTTATGTGATGGGTTATTGTATTAATTCATTCGATATAATTGTAATAAGTTGTAATATTATTTAGCGGGGCACATCCAGGTTGCGGTTGTAGCCACCGTTGTATTATTTCTTTTTACTGTTTTTTCTCCTAGGATAGACCCAAGGTGGGGTGTACAAACTACCGGGTATTTCGAAGTGCTTAGTGGCCAACTCACGTCGTTGAGGAAGACCGCTTCACTTCGGTTACTTGGCGGGTAGTTTGCCGTACCCGTAGGGGTCTACGGTGGGGTAATGGCTATTCATCACAACTGTGTAATCCGTCTTTTCTTACAGGCTCAAAAGAAACGTGGATTGCTTGCATATCCAATAAAGTTTATCTATGATCTGGAATGCCTATTATTGCGTCTGACGAATGTACAATATCTATATATGATAGCTATTTAGACGTCACTTATGTTTTGCACCCGCGCTAGCCCAGCCCCCGCTCTGCCGTCAGTTAAGTAACCTAACGGGTGATGACGGGACTCCGTGGCGAATGCGGATGGCATAAGAGGACGTTGTATTTTCGTTGTTATCTGTAATGATAGGTTAAAGATGGGACGCATTATTTTTAATGCAAAGAAAAATAAAACCTAAACTGTATCGTTGGAACAATTTCTAAAACCATTCGGTTTTCTTGAAAAAGCAAATTTTAAATGCGGAGCTTAAACCACTCCTTTTAATAAAAGCTATCTTAGTTCCTTCGATCAAATCAAGTTCACTACGTTAACGGTTTTTTGCCAAAAACCAGCCGTAACCCTCCGTCGTTTCAGATAGACAGCACATCGTATTCATGCTATGCTTGTTGGCCTACGTCAAGGCATAGTGTATGGTAGCAGTGTGTTTGCCTATTTGTTGCATAGATAGATGCATTAATATAGGACAGACGTACAGCCTTGTTGGCCTACGTCAAGGGCATGTACGATGTACCTAAATTAATCAGGACAACGATGGGTAGAACTTGACTTGCGTCTTATGACTTGTTGGCCTACGTCAAGGTCTATAAGAGCTTGGGGTATAAAAATCACATTGGGAGTTTCAAACATAAAGGAAACTTGCAGATTTAGCATACCTTCTGGAGTGTGATGACTAGAGTGGCTTCCATCTAGTGCATCATGCAATGATAGTTGGATCCCGATCCCACTGATGAGTAGGATTACTCTCGGGAAACATTCTCACTTAACAATCAATGCTATAAACCAAGTAGGTGTTCAGAAAAATGTTAGAGGGGCTACGCCTCCAGGGAAAAGAGGTTATTTAATTAAGGAACTTCGCGAAAGCGTTGGAAAACCTCCCTCGAAGTACCAACACCAGCCTGGCTGAAAGGTTAAGAAAGTATTGTGACGTGTGATTAAATCCTGACTAGTTCTTCTTTTAGGTTTTGAAGAAGGATTTGAGCAAACAGTGGGAGCCATCATGTTTAGATAAACTAATAACCAATCTAAACTTGCAAGAAGCATATGCTGAGTATTTTCTTTTCTCTCTCTCTAGAAGCTACCATGACAGGACTAAAACTATTACTTGAAAAAAATATACTGACCAGACATAACTATAAAGATTGGCTAAGGAACGTCAACATTGCACAGACTTATGACAAAGTAGCATATGTTACTACCGCTGTTCCTCCCCTTATCCCTGGACCAGATTCCTCAGTTGTGGACAAGGAAGTTCGCAAAACTTGGGATCTGGATTGTGAGCGAGCTAAGTGTATCGTGCTGGCGTCCATGAACAATGAACTCCAGAAACAGCTCGAGAGTATGGATATTGTATCCATCTTTATCCATGTTAAGGAATTATATGGAGAGCACTCCCGTATTGCAAGGTACGAGACCTCAAGGAAACTATTCCAGATGAGGTTAGCTCCAGGATCACCTGTAGGAGAGCACGTCCTCAAAATGATCAGCCTCATTGAGGAACTCGCAAACCTGGGATGCGTGCTAGAGAATGATTTGTATATCGACTTGATTTTGCAGTCCCTTCCCCACACCTTCTCTCAGTTCGTGCTTAGCTTCAACATGCACGAAATGGAAGCTGATCTTCCAAAGCTCCTCAACATGTTGAGGGTAGCAGAGACCTCCTTGAAAAAGGAGAAGACCCCATTTCTGTATGTTGGCCAATCATCCTCTTCTAAATCTAAAGCGAAAGCTAAAGGGAAGAAGAAGATGAAAGCCACCAAACCGAAGGGAGGGGTCAAGAAGGTGCAGGGAAAGAACAAGGCAGGAAGGGTGAAAGCGGATATAAACGAATGCCATTATTGTCACAAGCAAGGGCACTGGAAGAAGGACTGTATGGCTTTCAAGTCAAAGGACACGAAGCAAGCGGTTGCTTCTGCTTCAGGTGTGTTCGTAATCGAAAATTGTCTTTCAGTAAACTCTACATCATGGGTACTTGATACCGGTTCTGGTTCTCACATCTGTAATTCATTGCAGGATCTGAGAAATAGTAGAGTACTGGGGGCAGGTGATATGACTCTCCAGATGGGCAATGGAATGCATGTAGATGCTTTTGCAATAGGGGAGTGTCACCTAGGGTTGACCAGTGGACACGTTTTGGTGTTGTACAGCTGTTTTTGTATTCCCAGTATGCTGTGTAATATTATATCAGTGTCTTTGTTGTCTAATAAAGGATATAATTTTGCGCTTGAAAGTAATGTCATGAACATTCTCCTAAATCAAGAACTGATTGGGTATGGCACACTGGAAAACGGCATATACATACTTAATCAACCACGAATTTTCAATATTCAAAACACACTTAAAAGAAAGGCTCCAGATTCAAATCAAGCCTTCCTATAGCATTGTAGACTTGGTCATATAAACGAAACAAGGTTGACTAAGTTACATAAAGATGGATATCTAGATCCGTTTGAATATTCATCATATGCAACTTGTCAATCATGTATCAAAGGAAAAATGACCAAATCTCCGTTCTCCGGACACGGAGCAAGAGCTACTGAACTCTTGGGACTTGTACACAGTGATGTATGTGGTCCAATGTCTACACATGCACGAAGCGGTCACTCCTACTTCATCACTTTTATTGATGACTTCTCTAGGTATGGACATGTGTTCTTGATGAAACATAAATCAGAAACCTTTGAGAAGTTTAAGGAGTATAAAAATGAAGTAGAGAAACAAACTGGTAAAAGCATCAAGACACTTCGATCTGATCGAGGTGGAGAATACTTAAGTACCAGTTTCCTTGAATACTTAAAAGAGAATGGCATTCTCTCTCAGCTTACTCCGTCTTATACACCTCAGCATAATGGTGTATCAGAAAGGAGGAATCGCACGCTATTAGATATGGTGCGATCAATGATGAGTAGTGCTGAGTTGCCACTTTCCTTCTGGGGATTTTCTCTAGAATCAGCAGCATACTTATTGAATAGAGTTCCAACTAAGTCTGTGCCTACCACTCCATATGAAATGTGGAGCGGGAAGAGACCATATCTCAAGTATATCAAGATATAAGGGTGCCCGACATATGTTAAAAAGCATAAACCGGAGAAGCTCGAGTCACGATCGGTTTTGTGCAAGTTTGTAGGTTACCCCAAACATTCAAGGGGGTACATGGTCTACCACACTGAAGAACAAAAGGTGTTTGTCGCTCGCCACATTGTCTTCTTAGAGAGCGAATTTCTTGTAAAAGAAATTAGTGGGAGCGCAGTAGAGATGAAAGAAATTTCAGAACCTCAAACTGCTACCGAGGACTTAGAAGAACTTCAAATTTCAATAAAACATGACGAACCAACGTCACTCCGCAGATCTAGTAGGCTTTCTCATCCTCCAAATAGATACTATGGTTTTCTTCTAGATGGGGATCGAGAGGATTGCATCATCGATGATGATGAGCCTACTAGTTTTCAGCAGGCTATCACGAGTATTGACTCGATGAAGTGGCTGGATGCTATGAGATCCGTAATGGAATCCATGTACACCAATAAAGTATGGACTTTCGAAGTTGCTCCTCCTGGGGTGAAACCAGTTGGATGCAAATGGATCTTCAAAAAGAAGATTGGTGCACTTGGTCAAGTGGAAACCTACAAAGCTAGACTCGTTGCGAAAGGTTTTCGTCAAAGACCAGGACTGGACTATGATGAAACCTTTTCACCTGTAGCTATGCTTAAATCCATTCAGATCCTGCTTGCCATTGCTGCCTTCCATGACTATGAAATCTGGCAGATGGACGTAAAAACAGCTTTTCTAAATGGACATTTAGAAGAGAGTGTTTACATGGATCAACCAGAAGGTTTCTTAGACAGTGGGAGCAGCGGAAGAGTGTGCAGGTTGCTTAAATCCATCTATAGATTAAAGCAAGCATCGCGAAGTTGGAACATCTGCTTTGATGAGACAGTCAAAGAGTTTGATTTTATCAAAAATGTAGACGAACCATGTATTTATAGGAAGATTGTAGAAGGAGCAGTAGTCTTCCTCGTTTTGTACGTCGACGACATACTACTGATAGGGAATGATGTCTCTATGCTACAATCAGTAAAGCTCTTCTTGTCGCAGAAATTCTCCATGAAAGACTTGGGTGATGCAACCTATATTTTGGGCATTAAGATCTATCGTGATAGATCTAATAGAATGTTGGGACTTTCACAGTCCAGGTATATTGACACTATACTAAAGAGATTTAGTATGGAAGATTCCAAGCGTGGTAACTTGCCTGCTTGTCACGGGGTCACCCTCTCCAAAGAGATGTCTCCGAAGACTGATGAAGAGAGGGATCGCATGAGCATTTTACCCTACGCTTCGGCGGTAGGATCTATAATGTATGCGATGTTGTGTACAAGGCCGGATGTAGCTTACGCACTTGGTGTGGTAAGCAGGTATCAGTCTGACCCAGGTGAGAAACATTGGATAGCGGTAAAGAACATTCTCAAGTACCTGAGAAGGACTAAGGATATGTTCTTGATTTACGGTAATGGTGACCTCCAGGTAGAGGCTCTTACCGACTCCGGCTTCCAAAGTGACAAAGATGATTCTAAATCCATTTTGGATTTTGTGTTTACCCTCAATGGAGGGGCGGTATGTTGGAAGAGTTCCAAACAGGATACCATCTCAGACTCAACTATGGAGGCTGAGTATATAGCTGCTAGTAAAGCCGCAAAAGAGGCTGTCTGGATGAGGAAGTTCATATCTGAGCTTCAGGTGGTTCCGTCCATTGCCAATCCAATACCTTTGTATTATGATAACAATGGGGCCGTAGCATTGGCAAAGGAACCCAGGTCCCATCAGAAATCCAGGCATATCTTAAGGCGTTTTCACCTGATCAGGGAGATCGTTGATCGTCGGGAGATCGAGGTACGGAGAGTGGATACAAAAGACAATACGGCAGATCCATTCACAAAGGACATTCCTCAAGTTCAGTTCGAGAGGCTGTTTGAGATGTTGGGCATGCGGTACACCAGCAACTGGATATAGTGAAGACAGTGGGTACTCATTGCGCCAATTATAGGCCCTAGTGCAAGTGGGAGATTGTTGGATATATATGCCCTAGAGGCCTTCATTGTATAGGATACTGGGGATATGTATGTACATAACAGTCTTGCTTAATAAGATAGTACGCTATTTGGTTTGTCTTTATCTTAACATTTGATATATTTTGGGTAGTATTCATATATATATTTATATACATGTTGATAAAGCCCTTAGGATGTTTACCTGACTACCGGCGTTGTGATGGCAGGCATACTAGTGGGAGCTGGATAGTCAATAGGCACATCCTTAGATGTCCCTGGTCGCAGGAGTATCGAGACTGTTCATCGATACTCCAGAGTAGACTGGTGTATACATATCTAGACCCTGAGGAGGGGCGATGGATTGGTCCCGCAGCCATTGGTGGAGTGCACCTAAGATTGTATACAGATGCTCACTGGGTGTGAGTACATCGGACAGGACTCGCCGAGAACTGACTGGATGGTATTTATACCTAACGTTAGATAGCAGTTCTCAGGTGACATGTGTGCAGATAGTCCGTTGACTTAAAGTCGTCATTTGTCTCGTGTGAGTTCCCACTGTGCTTTGATTACTACCCTACCACGGTTCAAAGGAGTCGTGCAAACATGTTTTAGTTGGGCACAGTCCCAAGCCACGTGGAGGAAGTGAGTGACTGTTAGGGATTCGTCTCTCCCGGTATAGGGAGTTGATATCGCACAGTGATCGGTTGGTCATTACCATAAGTCCCTGGCTAGGGCTGATTGAGAATTACTGATAGATTGATCAGTAGATTCTCGGATGGTGATAGAGCCATACCGACATGACTTGTACGGTTATTAGGGGTCTGACGTTTACCACCTCCCTAAACCATACATGCGATACTCTTAGACGAACAGACCGGAATGCACGGATATTGTCACGCACAGGCTCAGTAGGAGTTCGGATGGGTATCCTCATCGGCCTTCTTATCGACATCTACCTGGGGGCCGTTACGTACAGCTAGTGCCGCTTGCGGTCTGTGGTTAAACCCACTGCCAGCGTAGTAGTCGAGTCTTTAGAGTCCCACACAGAGTTTTCCCAACTCCAGGCAAAATGATATAGAGGTCGTACGGTTTTACGACAAAGGGTTCGGACGCATACGTGTTTAAACGCACGTACGGCATTCGGAAAGTTTTTACTAGCCGGCTTTGGTTTAAGCCAGATTCTAGTATCGGGTTATTGGATTTATACAGTCTACAGTTTTTCCGTGTTTTCACGGATGCGAGGGGCGTTCTCGTAATTTTCCGAGAAGCTTCTAGATGGAGGGTGACTAAGGAGGTTAAGGTGGCATTTTCATTTAATGCAAATTGTGACTCATTAGTGTGATTCACTATGTCATTAATGCATCATTTATTACTTAATGACTCATATGGTGAATCACTCTTGTTGAATAAATGAAGCATGGTGAATAATCATTTAAATTCATTTACTTGATAATTCATTATGTTTCATATATTCAAGTGAGAAGCTTTTTTATTCTCATTATCATCTCCACCTTCTCTCTCCTCAAGTTCACTCCTTCTTCAAACCCTAATCCTACCACTCATGAGTTGAGACCAAGGATTAGGATAGAATAAACACTCCATAACCTAACTCTACATCATCTTAGTTACTTTGGTTAGCAACTAGAGAAACAAAGTTACCTCAATTCTTGAGGTGTAGCTTGGCTTAGGGTACTCGGGTGGATCTTCTATTACAGAAAGGAGGTCGAGGAGGACGTAGAGATCACAAAGACGAAGGTCTAGAATCATTAGGTATAATCTCTTTACATAGTAGCTAAGAACTCTATGGTTGTTGTTAATTATCATTTAGAAAAGATCTTCGGTTAGTCGATGTTTACTTACAAAACAAGATTGTTTTTCATATTTCCGCCTTCCCGCAACTCGTGGGGTGTTGCACATCGACTTACAGCGCCGACCAAGTGTCTTTAGGAGAACCCCATGGCCAAAAGCATCCACTCGGGTGCTCGCGGTCGTGGTGTTCTGTCCAAGTGCGCTTCGTTGACGACCTTGGGGGTGCGACAATCTACTAAAGTTCCCGACGAGTATTCGATCTTATAATCGGGAATCTTGTTGAATTACCCGACTTTACTTTTGAAAAGTGTTTTCAATTCGAGACTTAAATGCAAGATTTATTGGGTTAGGCATGAAATCCGGAATATGAGATAATCCGGATTTATGATGTCTACGGATGATGCAGATTCTAATTATTATAGTTTTTCATTTCTTTTCTATGACCGTAAGTGTAATATGTAGTTGTATCCCTAATCTCATTGCTATACGTCAACGACATTAGGAATACGCATATTTACTTACATTGATGATATGTGATATTATTCTGTTGCTATACTTATATGTTATATAGGATCGTCGTGATTGAATAGCCGGGGTTTTAAGTAAGATGAGAGTTCTTTCTTTTTAATTCATGTAAATAAATGTATGTAATATTCTTTTATTGGGACACTTCCGGGTTGAGGTTGTTGTCTCCATTTGACGTATATTATTTACTTTTCCGCATTAGGATAGACCCAAGGCGGGGAGCACAAGTAACCGGGTTCTACAGTCCAGTGGGAGGCCATCTCGAGGAGCCGAGACCGGTCGCATAACTCTAGAATTAGAAGGGTTGCTTGTCTCACTCATAGGGGTCTAGAGATGCGGGCTTGGCTATTCATCACAACCGTGGAATCCGTGGTTTTCATTACCGGCTTAATTTAAAACACTGACCTCCTAGTATATCTTATATTTTCATATATCTGCTTCCGCTGCTTTCTGTGATGTGATGAGATCATATAACCGCGTGAGATGAATGCTATTTATATATATGATATACTAGTAGACACTATATATGTTTTGCATCCGCGCTAGTCCTGACCCCGCCCTGCTGTAACTTAAGTAACCTTACGGTGAAGACCTGGGTCTCTACGGCGAATGCGGATGGCATGTATGTGTGTTTTATTTTCGTTTCTTCTGTGATGAATAGGAGCTTAAATGATAGGAAACCATCAATAAGATTAATGTTAAGAAAATAAACCTAAAGATGTTGTAGAATCAAATTTGAAACATACTCGGCTTTTTCATGAAAAAGCAAATATTTCAAATGCGAAGCTTAAGCCATTCCTTTTTCAAATTACTCGTTTCTATAACGATATCAAGTTCAATACGTTAAAGGTTTTCAACTAAACCATTCATAGCCCTCCGCCATTTTAGAAAGTAGAGTACTTAGTATTCGTGCTACGTTTGTTGACTATAGTTAAGGCGTAGTGTACGGTAGCTAAGTGATGTCTTCCTATAGACCATATGATGCGATCGATTAGGACATTCGTATAACTTTGTTGACCATAGTTAAGGGTCATACGAATGGGTCTAAATCAATTATGAAATGACAAGTAGAACTTGACTAGCGTTTATAATTTGTTGACCATAGTTAAGGTCATAAGTCGCTATGGGTGAAAACTATATCGGGAATTTCAAGTGTTGAAATTTGCAATGAGATTGCATACCTTCTATTTTGATAGTTGGATCCTGATCCCACTGTGAGTAATAGTTACTCCCAGCAGAATTTTACACTTTACAATTAGCTAATCCAGTAGGTGTCTAGAAAGGTGTTGATTGGTCTATTTTAAAAGAAGTGTTTTCGTAAAGTAACCGCAATCAGGACGGTGTCGCTAATAGCGAGCCGTGATGAGTACGGGTTGTCCGCAGGGAAACTTGAATCTTTATCTTGCCTTAGACGAGTTGATTGAAGAGGGATGATTGGTTGTAGTTACGGATATGCTACGGATGTAAGAATTATAAAGAAGGGGCTTACAGAGTTCATAGGACTTGGTAGTAATGGATGAACAATTAAAAATGACGTCTTTTAAAAGTTTAAAACTAGATCGATAGTGATGAATGTAGATTAGGGTTTTTGGAAGAAACTAGGGTTTCCACACTATTAACCCTTGTCCTTGCAATGATCTCTATTCATGTCTAGCCCTTATCAAAACAAGTGTTAATTAGATCTCGAATCGTGGTCGTGACTATGAATGAATTGACAGCGCGCCCGATAAGGATGTTAACATTTTTTTTGCTATAGTTTATAGAATTTAAAATATATAAAAGAGCTTAAATGATTTTATCATCCATTGATCTACCCTATTATACGAACCCTAGCAAGCTAAGAATTACTCGCTCATATTTTGAGATCTAAAAGAAAGGTTAAAGAATGAAAACAAGATTAAGATGCAGAAATTAAATGCAAAACGTAAGTGCAGAAATTAAATGCGGAAATTAATTGCAAAAAGAATAAAAAAACACTACCTTTATTAATCAACTATTTCATATAACTCTCATTTTGAAAGTAGATTATAATGAACCCTAGTTTTTGCTCTCGGTCTCTCTCTCTTGTTGGAGGTTATGACTATCTGATGATCACCTGGATGCGTGGTTTGCTTTGGACTTCTTGATCACTTCGGTTTGATTCTTTTAGATGTGAAGCTCTCGGTCCTATTTATAGTTCCAGAAGCTAGAAACCCTAGTTGCCAGATGTTAGGATATGCTGATACGATCTCACACACCAAATCTCAAATCCTACGGCCACAAAGGTGCCACGGATCCGCTGCGAATCTATGTGTTTGGCTGCCGCACCATGGAGCAATAGTGGGATTACGTCTTGAGATTTTTTCTGCTCTCTGATGTTGACATTTGTAGATCACTTCGATGTCTGGATTTTGGAAATCTTACTCTGAGTCTTTGTCATTGCTAGATCTTATATTTTCCCTCAATATTTTGGCAGATTTGATTCCGACATCTCGAATCTTTTGATCTCCAGATCTGAGCTAATATCTATACAATATCTCAAGTCATAGTGTTAGTAATATTTGTTATTATTTTGAGATATTATCCTAAGCATTTGTATGAAATTATATTTTAAGAATATTGATTAGAATTGTTTGATATGATATGTATATTTTAAATACTAATATTTCATATAAATATTATATGCATGTATTTTCCCTCATTATGTTAATTCTAATGTAGAAACATATGATAATAACTTTTCACAAATAAACCCACATATGTTCTATATTTATAAGAAACACCTTTTAGTATTTAACACTGGTATGGAAAATGTTCATATCAAAGTGCAATATTTTAGACTAATCAAATATCCCCAAACTTGACTTTAATCGTCCCGAGCAAACTAGTTATTAAGACGAAGAAGAAAAAGAAAAAAGAAAAACCTAGCACACTTTCGTTGGCAACACGATTGCACTAAGCACGTGCAACAAGCCTTTAAACCTCTAGGTGTCCCTAGTAGGAGTGTTATCTCCTAAGGGTTTTCAGTGGATTACACACACAAAATCCCATAATAAAAGGAGGAGGATGAAAGTTATATACAAAGATAAAGAACATATAAAAGAAAGAACTTGAAAATAAGAGTTTCAAAATACACTAGCTTTTCAGTAGTCATGAGCCTATCTTAATAGTCATGAAAAGATGTCAGAAATCATATCATCCCTTAATAAAACTTCGCTTTTAGTCTTCCTCCGTTCATTTCTTCCAAACATCGATCATATACCCCTACGTGTGTGTAAAAGACATCCCTACACTTAGAAAATTCAATTCAAGCTATCATAGTCTTGTCTATCTTCCTTAGTACTTCTTAGTCGATGAATATTTCAGATGGAATTGCTCACACATTCTTCATGCGACCGTTAATACTTTTTGAGATACTAACCAACCGATTACCAAATGTGCTCACTCAATTAGGCGTAATTAGCAATATTCTAGTCTTGCAACACATAAGTCTTAGCAGTGGCTCCCATACCACTTAGTCTAAGGCACTAGGTGATAAAACACCCTTACTATATTTTTTTATGCTGCCTTCAGTAATTACAAAACCAGTGTTCATTTATTTTTTTGGTTATATATTTATTTTCCTTCATACTAACGCTTTTAGACAAGAGCATTTCAAGGTATCTTCTACTATCCTAAGTTTCAAGATGTGTGCAAGTACATATAGTAGGGTATCAACGTTCAGATATTTGGACTCAATAATAGGGACTATTTTTCAGATTTATTTCTATTCTCAGATTAGTGATTCCCTTCATCTTACTAATCTTTGGGACAATGGCTCATGACTACCTATTACTAGCTTCGTTTTAAAAACATCTAATTTTCTTGCTTTTCTTAAAATTTTCCTTCCTATCGTATGTATTTTTCATTTTCTAACTTTTATTATCAAATTTTTTTGTGCTTTTATTTAGTATAATGCAAAATTTAATGCGTAAATAAGCATAAATCTCCTCCAAACCTATTTGCAGCAGTGTCTTCACTGATGTCCTCTTTAAGCTTAGAATCCTGTAGACTTGGGAAGAAAAGTCAGTAACGGGGACAAGAATTAATGACATTGAAAACCTCTCCCAAACTTATTTTTGGCTCACAATTTTGTAAATTTTTTATTTATTTTCAAGAGCCAAAATATTTTTCTCCCCCCAAACTTGAGTAATTTTTTTTAAGCATTTAAAATTATAAAGGGGGTAAGGTTATTGGTCAATGCAAAGCTTTACAAAGACCAAAAGTCAACACCAACCATTCGAATATTTTATCAATGTAACACCATGGTTGGTGGAAGATCATAGATGTGAAGAAGTGGGAAGGTAGGAGGCATAATCGATCGAGTTTACGTCTCGGATGGTAGAGACAATATGGTGATCGCGCACTACTCGCATTCTCGTTCTTGATAAGAAGAAGGGGTGGCGGTTCAACTTCTTTGGGTGAGGGTTGATTCATCACAACTCCATCGATATTCCGAATGATAGTCTCATCGGAAAGGAAGTTATCATACTCGGATAGCTCGAATAAATCATTCGACAAGTTAAAGGGTTCAGACTTAGGTGTGGACTTATCGACAGAAGGGTCTTAACGTGTATAATAAATAGTAGGATCGGTATCGTGAAGGTCCTCGAATTCGCAACTGTCGAAAGATATCTTTTCGACAGAGCATACATGAGCATAGGGTTTGGAGGGTTGACTTCCTAGCTTGTAGATGTTAAGCTCAATTTTCATCTTCCCAAAAGACAGGTTCATTGAACCGTTGCGACAATTGATTATAGCGTTGGAAGTTGCTAGAAAAGACTAATCTAGAATCACCGGAATTTAGTTCCGTGGGTTTGCTACAGGCTGTGTATCTAAAACAATAAAGTCCATAGGGAATATAAATTCTCTGACCTTGATTAACATGTCCTCTAGCTCACCCCTAGGTTGGGTGATAGATCGATCGACCATTTGGAGAGTGCAATGCACAGGTTTCAACTCTCCCATACCTAACTGCTCGTAGACAAAATACGGGAGAAAGTTAACACTAGCACCTAGATTGAGTAGAGCACGATTGATACTTTTACCCACAATAGTTATCGATATTGTAGGACAACCGGGGTCCTCACGTTTCTCAGGCAATTGTTGGGTAAAAGTCGTGCTCACATTACTCGTGAAGAACACCTTTTTATGTACTTGAGTTTTCCTCTTCCTAGTGCACAAGTCCTTAAGGATTTTCGCATAAGATGAAACTTATTGAATAGCATATAGGAGAGGAATATTTATGTTAACTTGCTTAAAAATTTTCATAATCTTCTCCATTTGTGCATTAGGTTTGTTGGCCATCAACCTGTTTGGAAAAAGGAGCTTTATCAATAAGGCTTGGGTCCAACATTGGAGGAGAAGTTTGTGGGGATGGAATGGATCACAGAATTGGAGTTGGGATCATTTTAGGTTGACTCAAGGAAGTGGGCTGAGGGTTTGAGCCTAGGGAAGAACGGAGAATAGGCTCGGACGAAGAGGGTGGACTAGATGAATTAGGGTTAGAAGAAGTAGCCAAGGGTTCATTTGATTCAACATCATCAACGTGTTTACCGACATGATTGTTCAGCACTCTTTCAGATCTCAACGTGATTACGGCACTCACATTATGACTTTGTGAGTGGCCATGATTCGGTAGAGGTTGAGATGGAAGTTTCCCTTTCTCTCTCTCACTCATCACGGCATTTAACTGTGCAAGTTGTGCTTCTATCGATTTTATGCTTTCACCGTTGGAAGCTGTGTGCTGCACTAATATTTGGATAGAAGATGTTAAATTAGTCGTCGTTTGCGTGGAATGTTTAATAAACGATTCCAAGCTTCGTTCGAGTGCAGAGGATTTTTCGGTACCGGTCATTAGGAAAGAATTATTGTAAGGTGCAAAATTGTTGGCCGGATTTTGAAAAGATTGTGGTTGAAAGGGGTGCTGAATTTGTTGTAGTGGTTGCTGTTGTTGTGGAGGAGGCCTTTGATAGTTATTTTATCTTAGGAACAGATTTTGAGTTTGAGCTTAGTTTTGGTTCCAAGCAAAATTAGGATGATTCCTCCATCCCTGATTGTATGTGGAAGAATAAGGATCGTTTCTAGGTCGTTGCTGAAAAGAAGAATTAGTTTGTTCTTGGCCTTGAAACGGAGGATTCAAAGGGCATTCTTCCGTTAAGTGTAATGGGTCAGAACAGCAACCACACACGGTTTTTCGGAGCGTAACTTGGTTTAGGGAGGCCGATGAGAATTTGTTTTCCATAGCTTTGAGTTTCTTTTGCATCGCTGCCATTTCGTCTTTCACCGCGATGGAAACATCGAGCTGATGGATGCCTGTCCTAAATGAAGATGATGTTGGTCTAACGCTTTTCCAATGTAAAGTTTGTTCAGCGAGATCTTCCAGGAAATGCCAAGCTTTTCCATCGTCTTTAGACATGAAATGAAATTGACAAATGGTTTATAGCATCTGTTTTGTCACTGGATGAACAACCTCATATATAATGCGGCATAGTTGCCATCTATCGATTCCGTGATGAGGAAATTGGACAAGCAGATCTTTAAACCATTCAAAGCATTTCCAAAATGGTTCGTTGGGAAGTTAGGTAAACTGGTTAATATCGCTTCGAACACGGACGGTCTTATAATTGGGATAAAATTTCTTAAGGAATGCTATAACGAATTCATTCCATTTGGCGATAGAGTGTGTGGCAGTGCTATAAAGCCATTTTTCTGCTAGATCGCACAAGGTAAAAGGGATAAGACGTAATCTCATAGCATCCACAGAAAGTTGTGTAGTGTCCATCATTGCACATACGTTTTCGAATTTGGTTATGAAAACATACGCGTTTTCGGATTCTAGCCCGTGAAATTAGGGCAACAGGTTGATGAAGTGGGGTTTAATTTCAAAAGTATCCCTATTGGCTGGTGGAATAGACAGACACGTAGGAAGGGGACCGCGATCGGGTAGCATTTTTTGTTAGTTATATGTATGCCCTAGAGTCCATTACTATACATAGGATGTATAATGTAGTGGATGTTGGGACATATATAGGGAGGACTTTCTTGCTCGACATGATAGTATGCTATCTGGTTACTCTTTACCTTAACGTGTATACTGATTGTCTCTCTGTTACATGTTAGTAAAGCCCTTAGGATGTGTACTTGACTACCTGGACTATGATGCAGATCATACTAGTGGGGACATAGTAGTCCATAAGTACATCCTTCAAGGTCCCTAGTCGTGGGTGTATCGAGACGGGGCATCGATATACCAGAGTAGACTAGCGTATACCTTCTCGACCCATACAGATGGGCGATGGATGATCCCATATCCATTGGTGTTTAACATCAGAGATGATATACGGGTGCTCAGTGGAGACTGGGTACACTGGACGGACTCACCGAGAACTCCCAGATGGTATTATACCTTACGTCAGATGGCAGTTCTCTGGTGACACTGGTACAGGTTAGTCTGTAGACCCGAGATCGTCATAGAGTCATGTGTGATTCCCACTGTGCTTTGATTTCCACCTTACCATGTCCAAGAGGGCGTGCAAAACGGTGGCTTTTGGGTCCAGTCCCGAATCACATGGAGGCAATGAGCGATAGGAGGGGATTCGTCTCTCCCGGTATAGGGAGTTGATGTTGCGCAGTGTTCGATTGGCTATAATCGGAAATCCCTGGCCAGGGTTGCTGAGATTTACTGGTAAGTGTTACCAGTAGTTTCTCGAACTGTTATAGACCTCATATCGACACGACTTATCGAGCTATTGGGGTCTGACATTTACCACCCCTAGGCGAGATATGCGACATATCAGACGAACAGACCGGACTGTACGGTAAGTGTTACTGGTTGGATTCACAGGAGTGTGAGCGGGTTTGCTCGTCGATCTTCTGATCGCTCAATACCCGGGTAGCCGTTACGTTTAGCAGACCGCTTGCGGCTTGTGGGTGCTTGATATGATCATCACCTGCTGCCGGCGTATTGACGAGTCTTTAGAGTCCTACACAGAGGTTTCCTGGCTCAAGCGAAACGAAATAGGAGCGCATATGAGATATGTGAGGGACCGAGAATAATACCAGCATGTGATACTGTATTCGGTTCTCGCGATTTGTGACATTGATCGGTTATATGCGATATAACCGGGTTATCGGATCAAGTGTTGATTCAATAAGTTGTTACTATTGATATTAGTCGGTCATATGCGATATGACCGGATCGTTAAATCAAGCGTTGATTTAATGATTTAATGCATAATTATATATTTGATATATATTACTTTGCATTAACTAGTATTGGTTCACTTAAAAAGTATTTTCTCACTTGAAGTGCACAATGTATATGTGATATATTTTTTGTGCACTTGATTGTATCATGTTTGATGATACATGCATGTTTGGGTGTATGTTTAGTTTAAACCATGGTTATGTTAATGGTTAGGGTTTTTATTTACTTATTCATTTATTTATTTATTCATTTTGGAAAGATAAAGAGAATGGTGGCTTATTTTGTTGTTTTGTTGAAACTTCATGAAGTGTTGAAAGCTTGACCATTCTTGTTCTTTTCTTAAACCTAACCATTAAACCCAACCCTAGTTTATTCTCTACACTTGACCATGGTTGTGATATGATAAGAATTACCTTATTTTCTATTTTCCAATAATACATATCATATCATATCATCATCTTCTTCTTCTTCTTGAAGAAGAAAAAAGCTTGCTAGCTTCAATGGTGATTTGAGAAAAAGAGTGAGAAATCCAATTCTAAAGTGAACCCACTTCCTATTTCTTCATCCTCTACCACTTGCCAAGTAGTATAGGGTGTTTTCTTCACAAGTTTCATGGCTTGGTGAAGTTGGAGCTTGATCTTGTGTTGCCTCGACGTAGATCATCTTCGGCATCGAAGTCGACGACCTAGCCCGACCATTTCTCTGATGAAGCCGACGCTAGAGTCCGGGATCCGATGATCGCAGCGAGGGGACGTCAACGCGGAGCTATGGAGGTGGAGGACCGGATCTACAAAGGTTGTATTTCCGTTCACTTAGTTAAGTTGTTAACTAGTTGCATGTTTCGCCTAAACTCTAGTTAACGATCCGTATTAGGGTTTCTCGGCACTTATAAAATTTGAAATTGGCATGGTTAATGCCATGTGAGACCTTATTGGTGTGCCCAGGAACCCTACAGTGGTATCAGAGCCTAGCTAGAGCCTTAGGCGATGCGTAGACGATGTTAGAAACCCGATCGAACCCCGAAACCCTAGAATTCAACCCTCTCTGGACATTTTTTCAAAACTGGGTTTTTTCCAGATTAAAAATTCTTAAAAAATTATGCAGGAAGTTCTAAGAATTACAGTGCAAAACGACCACCTGAATCATCTAAAACGCCGCGGAACCGCGGCAGGAGCCTGGCTCCGGCGGCGGTTCCGCGGCCATATGGTCTCATCCTCCATTAATTTTTGCACCGTAATTCGTATATTTATGTGCTGTATTTTCTGGGAATTTTTAAATTGCACTCAAGAGTTGAGTTTTCTGGGATGCTTTGGGGCTTCGATGATTCGATCGGAATTTTTGATTTTGTCTATATGTTTTTCCGGGTAACTTTGGAATATGTTAAAATGTTCGACCGGATATAAATACCCACTTTTTCCCCTGTCGGGAAATTTCCAAGTGTTGGATCTTTCCGTGGTTTAATAACGTTCTAAGTAGTGCAAGTAACGCGATGGACCCTCTAGAAGACAACAAACCTTAACTCGATTATGTGACGGTCTTGAACTGCCCTTTGAACCTTAGGGTTTGGGGTAGTACGGCGTGCCATATGTGAGGCGTTGGCTTGACCCTTCTACGGCTGGACCGTTGGTACTGAGGCATGAAGTGAATGTTTTTAAACTTGTTTCATGTGTTGAGCTGTTTCGGGAAAACTTGGGTGTTCGATTGTTCGATCGGAAAGTTTGACATTTTCTATTTATCCGGAATGTGATACAATATTTGGAATCCACAAGTAGTTATGAGATAACTGAATGAATGTTATAAGCATAGCACTTTAGTCTCACTTGATCGGTTGCCACGGAATTTTGATGTGATCAAAAGTCCGTCGCAATCTCGTAGCGTACGTGGATACTCGCCGAGTAAACTTAACAGACAGCCTCACCCCATAGCCCGGACCAAGTGACTGTAGGAGAACCCCGTCGCCGAAAGCATCTGTTCGGATGCTCGCGGCAGCGGTGTTCCGCCTTGGTGCACTTCGTCGACGGCGTCGGGGGTGCGGCCGCCTACTAAAGTTTGCGACGAGAATTCGATCAGGATGTCGGGAATCTTGTTGAATTACCCGACTTGATATTGAAAAGTGTTTTCGATAATGAGACTAAAATGCGGGGTTTATAATTGTTAGGCATGCGATGTCTAAGGAATTCATTTGATTAGGCATGCGATGTCTATGGAGGTTGCGAATTCCAACTGTTGTAGTTTTACACTTTCTTTTCTGTGACCATAAGTGTAATATGTGATGTCGCCGGTTTCGTTGCTATATGTCAACGACAATTGGGATGCGCATATTTACTTACGTTGATGACATGTGATGTTATGTGTTGCTGGATATGTCATATTGGATCGTCGTGTTTGAATAGCCGGGGGGGTTTTATGTGAGATGAGTGTTTTTCATTTTCATTCATGTAAAAACTTGTATGTAATATTCTTTTATTGGGGCACTTCCAGGTTGCGGAAGATGTCACCGTTTGTATATTATTTACTTTTCCGCACTAGGATAGACCCAAGGAGGAGGGCACAAGTAACCGGGTTCTGGAGTCCAGTAGGAGACCAACTCGAGGAGTCGAGTCCGGGTCTCCTAACTCTAGAATTGGTAGGGTTGCTTGCCGCTCTCGTAGGGGTCTAGGGGTGTGGGTTTGGCTATTCATCACGACCGTGGAATCCGTGTTTTATACTGGCTCGTATTGAAAACACGGACGTCCTAGTATATCCAATGTTTCTTATGTTTCTTCTGCTGCGATATTTGTGATGTGATCATTTGATGTGTTCTGTGATAGATACTGTATATAGTATATATGATATATTATATAGACGTTACTTATGTTTTACACCCGCGCTAGCCCTGCCCCGCTCTGCCGTTAGTTACCTAACCTAACGGTGCACGAGGGGACATCGAGGCGAATGCGGATGGCATAAGTGTACGTCGTATTTATCTGTGATGTTTAGGTACTTAAATGATGGGACTTCATTAATGAGATTAATGAAATAAAAGAAACCTAAAGATGTTGTAGAATCGAATTTCAAAAATAAAACAGGTAGCTACAGTTCTTGCTTTGCACAGCGGTATATATGATATATCATGCACCTTATTCGATAAGGAAAGGACCGAGATCCCTTCACCGGGAGTGACTCCTTTAGCAATAACTTGTAGATGCTACAACCCTCGGTTTGTCTTTTTGATTGCTTCTATAGTTTTTGCTTTGAACAGTGATATATATGATATATCCCGCACCTCATTCGACGAGGAAAGGACCGACGATCCCTTCACCGGGAATGACTCCTTTAGCAAAACTAGAAAAGCTTCAAAAACACTCCATTTTAAAATCATTTGATTCTACAACGATATCAAGTTCATTACGCAATAGGTTTTCAGAAAAACCTGTCGTAGCCCTCCGTCATTTCAGATAAATTGTATATAGTATTCGTGCTGCATTTGTTGGCTTTCGTCAAGGTGCAGTGTGCGGTAGCTATATGCTGCTTATCTGCTGCATACGATGCGATTGGATTAGGGTAGTCGTGCGGCTTTGTTGGCTTTCGTCAAGGGTCGTGCGGGTGGGTTTAATTCAATCAAGAAATGACGGGTTGAACTTGACTAGCGGGCTATGGTTTGTTGGGTTTCGTCAAGGTCATAGCACGTTAGGGGAAAAATTATCGGGAACTTCAAGTGTTGAAATTTGCAATGAGATTGCATACCTTCTATGAGATAGTTGGATCCCGATACCCGCTGCGAGTAAGAGTTACTCCTGGGAGGGTTTTACACATTACAATTAGCCGATCAAGTAGGTGTCTAGAAAGGTGTTAACGAGGTTACGCCTTTGGGAAAACGAGGTTTACATTAATTAGGTTCGTGCGAAAGCACGGGGGACCTCCCTCAAAGTACCGACACTGGCCTGGCTGAAAGATTGGCGAACTTGTAGTGTGTAATTAATCCCGGCTAGTCTTTCCTTTTAGGGTTTGAAGGAAGATTTGATAAAAACAGTGGGAGCCATCCTGATTAGATAAAATAAATAACCAATCTGATCTTGCAAGAGCGCACGCTGAGTGTTTTCTTCTCTCTCTCTCCTAGTAGCGACCATATCATGCCTTAATCAAGATAATAATATGGATGTATTGACCGAACCCGCTTATTATACTGAGTTAGGGAACGTTGGTCCCGCTCCAACTTATAAATGTTATAAGACAGAGCAGGAAATTGGGGAATACCAGAATTCCCGTGCCGCCCAAACGAAGAGAGTGCATGCTGATGCATCATCTTCGGGTGCGTTCGTTACAAAGAATTGTTTCTCAGTATCCTCTACGTCCTCGGTATTTGATACCGCATCAGGATCCCAGATATGTAATCTGTTACATAGGGCTACAGATAGGTAGAGAACTGAGAACGGGTGATAAGTTTCATGAGGCAGAAAACGGGGCAAGTGTTGCAACCAAGTCTGTTGGTCACTGTCACCCTGTATTACAAATACATTGATTCTGAACGAATGTTATTAGATACCGAACCTAATATACAAAATCATATCGGTCTCTTTATAAGTAAAGAAATGATAAAATTTTGTATTATTGGATAATGTTTTGAACATTTCCTATATCAAAAGTTGATCAGTTCAGGCACGTGATCTAAAAGCATTGATGTTCTAAATCAAACTACAGTTCTTAGTATATAGAACACACATAAGAGGAAGAGTTCAGAAATGAACGAATCTTTCTTGAGGCATTGTAGACTAGGTCATATCAATGCGACCCGACTGGCTGAAGTTACATTTAGATGCATATTTAAATTAGTTTGAATTTACATCTTGTGAAACTTGCCAGTCATGTCACAAAGATTAGATGACCATATCTCTGTTTATTGGAAACAGAGAAAGTGTTAGTGAACTCTTGGGATTGATACATGATGATGTATGTAAGCTCCCCTGTCTACACATGTCAGGACCGGTTCTTTGTACTTCATTACATTCTCTGATAGTCTCTCAAGATTCAGCCATATGTTCCTGTTGAAACATAGGTCCGAAGCTTTTGAGATATTCATAGAATATAAGTTAGAAGTAGAGAACCAAAAAACGGGTATAAGTATTATGTCCTATGATAAGATCAGGGAGGTGAATACTTGTGCATGGAATTTCTGGACTATTCTAAAGGAGATTGAGATTCTCTCTCAGCATTACTCCTCTGAATACACCATAACACGTTGGTGTATCGGGGCGGAGCAATTACACCCTATATGATAAGGTGTGGTCTATGATGAGTACTACTGAGTTACCTATTTCCTTTTAGGAGTTATGCGCTTGAGAAGCTGTATACCTATTGAATAGGGTTCCAATCAAATCAGTTGCCTACCGCTTCATATGTGATATGGAAAGGGAAGAACCCATATCTTAAGTTGGTTAAGATTTGGGGTTGTCCGGGCTATGTCTAAAAGTATAATCTGGACAAGCTCGAGGCAAGGTCTGTTATGTACAACTGGAAAGGTTCCAGCTATGCAAAGCTACAGCAGATGATTTGGTAGAACCAAACGATTCAGTAGATTCCAACGAACCTCAGCCTCTCCGCCGATCTAGTAGGGTTCCTCACCCACCTGAGAGATACTTCGGTTTCTCTATGACAGTGGGAGTGAGGATTGCATCATGAGATGATGACCCAACTAGTTTCGAGCTGGCCATCAGAAGTAGGACTCTGTAAGAATGGCTGGATGCTTAGTGATCTGAGATGGAATCCTTATACACCAACAAAGTATGGACTTTGGTTGCTATATCTGAAGGGTTAAATCCCTATCAAGAGCAAGTATATCTTGAGAAGATTACTTGGTGTAGATGGAAAAGTTGAGACTTTCAAAGCTAGACTTGTTAAAGGTTTTCGTCATCGACCAGGCGTAGATAATGATGAAACCTTTTTCCAGTGGCTATGCTCAAGTCCTTCCGGATCCTACTTGCCATGGCTACATACCATAACTACGATATCTGGTGGTTGGGTGTCTTGACTGTTTTTCTAAAATGATGATTTGGAAGAAAGCGTCTATAAGTACACAGCCAGAGGGCTTCGTAGACAGTGGGAGCAGCGGAAACGTGTGCAAGATGTTTTATGTAATAAAGAAGGCATCGCGGAGTTGGAACGTCTGTTTTGATGTGTTAGTCAAAGAGTTTGACATCATCAAAATGGTAGATGAACCTTGTATATACAAAAGGGTAGTAGGGAGTATGGTCGTGATCTTCGTAGAGTACGTGGATGACATACTCTTGATAGGGAAGGAGTTTCCTATGCTACGCTCGGTCAATCTCCGCTTATCACAAGGATTCTCCATATAGGATCAAAGTGATACCTCCTAAATCCTGAGTTTTCATCTATGAGATAGATGTAATTGGATGTTAGGATTCTCACTAGCAGTAGTGAGATGGTATCAATCGATCCTGGGGAGAATCACTGGAAAGGTTCCAGGGTGATAAAGACGACTGAATGTCAGTCACAGGCATTGTCTTTACCCTCAGAAAAGGGACGGTATGTTGGAAGAGTTCCAAGCTAGATACCGTGGCATACTAGACGATAAAGGCTGGATATATCGCTACTTATGATACTACCAAAGAGGAAGTCTAGATGTATATCAGTTCATGAGATGAACTTCGTTCCTGCCATTGTGTGACAATGGAGTTGTGGCTTATGCCAAGGAACGCCCGTCCCATCAGTGATCCAGATATAATTCTAAGGCAGTATCACCTGATCATGGAGATGGCTGATCTCCAAGGTGATCGAGGTTAGGAGAGAAGACTCAGAGGATAACATGACGGATCCACTCACGAAGGCCTATTCCCAGAGAGAGACTTTTATGGGATGGTTGAGTATGAGATACTGCAACAACTGCTACAGATGGCCCTAGTGCAAGTGGGAGATTATTAGTTATATGTATGCCCTAGAGGCCATTACTATACATAGGATGTATATTGTAGTAGATGCTGGGACATATATAGGGAGGACTTTCTTGCTCGACATGATAGTATGCTATCTGGTTACTCTTTACCTTAACGTGTATACTGATTGTCTCTCTGTTACATATTAGTAAAGCCCTTAGGATGTGTACTTGACTACCTGGACTATGATGCAGATCATACTAGTGGGGACATAGTAGTCCATAAGTACATCCTTCAAGGTCCCTAGTCGTGGGTGTATCGAGACGGGGCATCGATATACCAGAGTAGACTAGCGTATACCATCTCGACCCATACAGATGGGCGATGGATGATCCCATATCCATTGGTGTTTGACATCAGAGATAATATACAGGTGCTCAGTGGAGACTGGGTACACTGGACGGACTCGCCGAGAACTCCCAGATGGTATTATACCTTACGTCAGATGGCAGTTCTCTGGTGACACTGGTACAGGTTAGTCTGTAGACCTGAGATCGTCATAGAGTCTTGTGTGATTCCCACTGTGCTTTGATTTCCACCTTACTACATCCAAGAGGGCATGCAAAACGGTGGCTTTTGGGTACAGTCCCGAATCACATGGAGGCAATGAGCGATAGGAGGGGATTCGTCTCTCCCTGTATAGGGAGTTGATGTTGCGCAGTGTTCGATTGGCTATAACCGGAAATCCCTGGCTAGGGTTGCTGAGATTTACTGGTAAGTGTTACCAGTAGTTTCTCGAACTGTTATAGACCTCATATCGACACGACTTATAGAGCTATTGGGGTTTGACATTTACCACCCTTAGGTGAGATATGCGACATATCAGACGAACAGAGCGGACTGTACGGTAAGTGTTACTGGTTGGATTCACAGGAGTGTGAGCGGGCTTGCTCGTCGATCTTATGATCGCTCAATACCAGGGTGGCCGTTACGTTTAGGAGATCACTTGCGGCTTGTGGGTGCTTGATATGATCATCAACTGCTGCCGGCGTATTGACGAGTCTTTAGAGTCCTACACAGAGGTTTCCTGGCTCAAGCGAAACGAAATAGGAGCGCATATGAGATATGTGCGGGACCGAGAATAATACCAGTATGTGATACTGTATTCGATTCTCGCGATTTGTGACATTGATCGGTTATATGCGATATAGCCGGGTTATCGGATCAAGTGTTGATTCGATAAGTTGTTACTATTGATATTAGTCGGTCATATGCGATATGACCGGATCGTTAAATCAAGCGTTGATTTAATGATTTAATGCATAATTATATATTTGATATATTACTTTGCATTAACTAGTATTGGTTCACTTAAAATGGATTTTCTCACTTGAAGTGCACATTGCATATGTGATATATTTTTTGTGCACTTGATTGTATCATGTTTGATGATACATGCATGTTTGGGTGTATGTTTAGTTTAAACCATGGTTATGTTAATGGTTAGGGTTTTTATTTACTTATTCATTTATTTATTTATTCATTTTGGAAAGATAAAGAGAATGGTGGCTTATTTTGTTGTTTTGTTGAAACTTCATGAAGTGTTGAAAGCTTGACCATTCTTGTTCTTTTCCTAAACCTAACCATTAAACCTAACCCTAGTTTATTCTCTACACTTGACCATGGTTTTGATATGATAAGAATCATCTTATTTTCTATTTTCCAATAATACATATCATATCATCTTCTTCTTCTTCTTCTTCTTGAAGAAGAAAGAAGCTTGCTAGCTTCAATGGTGATTTGAGAAAAAGAGTGAGAAATCCAATTCTAAAGTGAACCCACTTCCTATTTCTTCATCCTCTACCACTTGCCAAGTAGTATAGGGTGTTTTCTTCACAAGTTTCATGGCTTGGTGAAGTTAGAGCTTGATCTTGTGTTGCCTCGACGTAGATCATCTTCGGCATCGAAGTCGACGACCTAGCCCGACCATTTCTCCGATGAAGCCGACGCTAGAGTCCGGGATCCGATGATCGCAGCGAGGGGACGTCAACGCGGAGCTATGGAGGTGGAGGACCGGATCTACAAAGGTTGTATTTCCGTTCACTTAGTTAAGTTGTTAACCAGTTGCATGTTTCGCCTAAACTCTAGTTAACAATCCGTATTAGGGTTTCTCGGCACTTGTAAAATTTGAAATTGGCATGGTTGATGCCATATGAGACCTCATTAGTGTGCCCGGGAACCCTACATTTTTCTTAGAGAGAGATGCGCGGTGGATTCTGCGCACCTATGGGTGGTGGCAGGGTGGTTGTCACGATCCGAAATTGGCACGTGACGGCCCTAATACTACGCAACGCCTAAAGACGTAACGCAGTAAAAGAAAGCCAAAACGCAGAAATCTAAACCAAGAAAATACGGAAAAGATAATATAAGTTTTTTGAAACATTTGAAATCACAACCCAAATTCTTTAAGAGTCCTACTTTCTTTCTTTAAAATTTTAGCAAAACCCCTTTTTGTAAAGACTGGCCCAAAGGTGGAAAACAATCACATCATAAATATACGACGCCGTAGCGAAGAAATAAGAGACAATAGGAAGGAAACTGTATATAAAAGACAATAAATCCACAAATAATATACAATATCGTCCTCACCAAGTCTCTAAGTCAACAACATACTAGTAGATGGAGAGTACAAGATACAACGAATGTACAATATGAAATACAGATAATCATCTAACCCACCTAAGCAAAATGGTATACTGTGAGCCGATGCGATATCTGTAGCAAAAGATGATAGATGAATAGCTGAATAGCCTGCCTCGACTACTCTGGGGAACAACCTGAAACACCTGTGGCACAACGGGGGTGAGTTGCCTACTCGTGAATAGTAGATAACATATGCAGGTAATCGCAGGAATGTACGTACAGTATGAATCTAAGATATGCGATTACAGTAATAATATGTCATGTAAATGCCGAATAATGGAAAGTACACTAGCAGGTACAATCAATATGTAAAGCAATAATAAGATGACAATAATATGCAATAACTATGCAATAGGGATATGAGAAAGTAGATATGCAGCAATCATGAGGGTACAATAACAGGTACTACCAATATATGAAACCGTGCATAAGTGAATAGGTATGAGGTATGGAGTGAAATAGGTCGTTCCCACGGAAACCTGACATCGTGGTAGGGTCACAATCCATTAAGACATTCAAATCCCAATTCCACAAATCCGCCCCCAAATTGGGCTCTCATATCAAATAGTCTTACATCGCTCCAATGTACAATATCGAGTAATCTCCTATATCCTGAATGAATCACCTAGTATCCCAAATCACATCTCAAGTAAGATTCTAGCATCCTAAATATTTATATATGCAGAAATAAATATGATGGGGTCAATACACATATATTAGCGTCCCACTCCACTAATATTGGTGTAAGGGTATATATAACAACGGCTAAATCCTCTGTTATATATACAAAGGTGTTAAAGAAATATCATGAAAACCATGTGCCAAGCATCGACACAGAAATCCTGATCACGTATCATACGCTATCCCGAAAGCACGAGTGCCTAGCTCTGACCCTCGCATTTCAACGTATGCATACGTACATGACTCCCAACGGTGTCTCCATGATCCCCCGCCGAGTCATGGGTACCGTCACCGGTAGGTACTCGCCCGCCTCCAGGCTGAATCGGCAAAGTCCATTGATCTTCTTGCCGAGGGGAACCATACCGGGCCCCACCATGTACCCTCATACGGCAACCACACCTCGTATGGAGTATATAATCAGAACCGATAAATCTCATGGTGGCTGCGCAAATATCATATCAAGGAAACCGGGTTTTTCAATGTATGCATAATTTCATGAACTCCCGCGGTTCCCAAATCCAGAAATCATCATGTGAAATCAAAATAACAATGCGCAAATCCAGGAATACATATATGCGATATATCTAAAATGCGAGCATATAAATGAAAATATGTAGCTGAAACCAGATGTATGCGAAATCAATAAGGTACAGCTAAGTATAGGTGTCTACCTACAAGTAAACGATGTCGTATACCTCCTGGGTATAAGTAAAGTATGAAGGATACCCCCCTGGGTATAAGTAAAATATGAAGGATACCTCCTTGGTATAAGTAAAATATATGCAAGGTATACCTGTAGCTGTATGCAAGGTGTAGATGTATCTATCACTAATGGTAAGATACACTATAGGTATACCGATAAGCTAGATGTCATGTATGATAAGCAATATAGTATCAATAAGGGGTTTGTGTGTGACATGGAAATTATTGACGGTGTGTGTGTAGCATACAATCCGTGCTCGTGCAACATGAACCGTCAATAATATGTGCAGTGTCCTACGGCTGCTAGTCACAGTATAATTATATCAAGGAAATAAGGTAAAGGCCCAATTCTAATAATGACGTAGAATATGCAACAGGTATTGAATCCTAGCCCAGACGCATAACGCCATGCGGGCGATTCCCCTGTCGATGTTAAATCTACTCACCTACGCTCCGTGCTAGGTGGATCCTACCATCTGCTCCCCCGTGTAGCAGTGTCCGTAGTCCCTGCCTGCAACCCTGCAAATAAGACATGGAAATCATATATAAGCCAAATATTCCACAAAACGCGATATCGAACCCAAACGAGAAACTCGCGTCGCGAACTAAATGCGCGTGTGCACGATACGCTAAAATGTGTGTATACACGTCTAAAACTACCGCGATACGCCGCGACACGCTGGATCACAGAACCCACTCACGTATCGCGCGTATCGCGCAAACACCACGAACTAGAAATACGATATATTGTCCCAGATTTTCCTACAGGTCAAATCTTACAAAACTAAACATGCCAAAACACTACAAATCAGAACAGACAACAGTAGCCAAAACCCCAAGACCCCACCCTACTTCCTGGCCGCAATTTGCGGCCAGATGGATTAAATTGGCGGCCAGCTTTGGGAAAGGGGGGCTCGTGTTCTGGTGGTGTGGTTCTGACCTAATAAGCATGTTCCAGTTTCCTCAATTTTGTTCTGAAGGGTCCGGGTCAATAGCAGATCTCAGATTGCCAATAAATCACTTTAAAAACGCTAATTCGCACTAAAAGGAAACCCTATGGTATTTTAGTGTAATCTGGGTCGAATTTAAGTTAAGGTGACCTTAAAAACACTTAAATGGGTAGGGTTTACCAACACAATCATCACTATATCAAACTTCCTCACAAAACACCATAATTAGCACTAAACTAACTAATTAACACAAATCGGCGCTAATTAGCATACAAGCTAAGCAAAAGAGAGATGGGTTCAGAAAATATATCCTAGAGAACCCTAAGTAGCAAGTGAAGAAGTGTATGGAGGAGGTGAGAGCTTGCTACCACTGCTGGAGCTGCTGCTGCTACAGCTGCTCCTGATGCTGTTACTGCTACTGCTGCTGAAGTTGCTGCTGCTGCTGCTGCCTTGGCTACTGATGCTGCTGCCTTGGGCTGCTGCTGCTATTGCATCTCCTCATGCTGTTGCCGGAGCTGCTGGTGCTGATGCTAGTGTGTGCTGCTCATGGAGCTGCTGCTGTTGCTATCTTCTGGTGATGCTCTCTTCTGCTGCTGCTAATGGTGTTGCTGTTGCTAATGAGGCTGCTGCTGTTGCTAATGAGGCTGCTGTTGTTGCTGTTAATGTGTGGGTGTGTGTTTGTGTGAGAGAATGAGAGTGAGAGAATGAGAGAAATGAGTGAGAATGAGAGAACACAAACAAGTCAACCCCCTTCTCTCTCTCTCTCTCTCTTCATTAATTGAAGGCATGGGCAAGCCACCATGCCTCATAATGCACCCTCTCCCTCTCTCTCACCAAGTCAACACAATAACAATCAAAATAAAACCCCTTTTCAAATTCATTTTATTTTTGAAAAGAACCATATAAAATAAAAACCCACAAGCACCTAATAAAATATTAAACTAGATTAGGGGAAATGGTTGGTTCACCATGTTGCTAATCATGGTTAAACCCCAAAAACAACCCTAGTTATCATGCACAAGTGTGTGCAAGCCTAGGAAAAATTTAATAAAATATTCATTAAATAAGATAAAATAATTAAAAACCAATTTGGTAAACTTTTTATTAAAAACCATATATTAAAATATAATTAGCCACTAAACACATTCTAAGGTGTTACAGTGGTGTTGTGAAAATCTGATGGAGAACTGCCCATCTCGGTTGATGTGGTGGGTGGAGGAGAAAAAGAAGATGAAAAAGTACTGACTTCGGAGTTGATAGCAAAAACACGGACTAGATGGGCACTATAGTCCCGTGTCCAGCAGATCATGCACTAAGCGGGTTTAGTGGACGTGGAAGCGTGTGTGAGAACGATTTTTAAAAGGTTTGTTTTGAAAAAGTGTCAGACGTGAGGCTTGACTCAACAAATCATAAAAATACACAATCAATCTTAGAACTATGGTCACCTAGGTCAAGCACTAGACCGCTCCTAGACTTCCAAGGACAAGCCGCAGGATCAATCCTCTACCACCTCTTTATCACTCTTATGGCTAGGTAAGTGCTAGATAAGTGGGAGGTATCCGCTATACGAATCACCGAAAATAGCGGGCCTAATTAAGTAACCACTTTCCTTAGTCACACTTGCTTAGAAACTACAAGAGAAATGTGGATAAGCGATAGATTACCTACGAGCCTCCTCTGTCCTAATTGAGCGCGACGGTCCTTAAAGGCTTGGTCTAGATAATTTTTAATTAATATAGGGTGAAAGTATGATCGTTTTTTGATTTGTGGGGCCTAGGAAGGGTGATGAAATCCCCACCTAATCTGAATTTGGGTTATTGCCCCTTAATGTCCCGGTAAGATATGCACAAACAAACCAATATCAAAACATGCAGAAAGATTTTTGAGCGACGATATTTGCAAAGAATCCTGCATAAAAAAAATCAGAATATTGGATTTTAGACGAGAGAGAAAGATCAGGGAAAGATACCAGAGAAGTTTAGCAACGCAACTTCACCAGAGAGCCGCGCTTCCGCCGCAAAATGCTTGCTATTGCCGCGGTTCCGCCACACTATGGTGAGTTCATCTGCTGATTTTTCTTCAGCGGTCCTTTTTGCTCCTCTGGACTATTTTGAAAGTCACTGAATCTCTGATTCCTTGCCCCAGTTATTCTAGATTCCCTTGCAAAACTCGCACAATAATCGTTAAATATACAAGATGCGGTTTGGATTATTTTATGGTATGGATTTAATAAGAATTCAACCCGAATAGCAAGAAAAAATTACAGCCGTTTCCCCGGCAACGACGCCATTTGATTGGTCTGTTTTCTAAAAGAAGTGTTTTCGTAAAGTAACCTCAATCAGGACGGTGTCGCTAATAGCGAGTCGCGATGAGTAAGGGTTGTCCGCAGGGAAACGTGAAGTTTATCTTGCCTTAGACGAGTTAATTGAAGAGGGATGATTGATTGTAGTTACGGATATGCTACGGAAGTAAAATTTATAAAGAAGGGGCTTGTAGGGTTCATAGGACTTGGTAGTAATGGATGAACAATTAAAAATGACGTCTTTTTATCTTTTAATAGTTTAAAACTAGATCGATAGTGATGAATGTAGATTAGGGTTTTTGGAAGAAACTAGGGTTTCCACACTATTAACCCTTGTCCTTGTATTGATCTCTATTCATGTCTAGCCCTTATCAAAACAAGTGTTAATCATATCTCTAATCGTGATCGTGACTATCAATGATTTGACAGCGTGCCCAATAAGGATGTTAACATTTATTTTGCTAAGGTTTATAGACTTTAAAATGTATAAAAGAGGTTAAATGATTTTATCATCCATTGATCTACCCTATCCTACGAACCTTAGCAGGCTAAGAATTGCTCGCTCATATTTTGAGATCTAGAAGAAAGGTTAAAGAATGAAAACATGATTAAGATACAGAAATTCAATGCAAAAAGTAAGTACAGAAATTAAATGCGGAAATTAATTGCAAAAAGAATAATAAAAACACTACTTTTATTAATCAACTATTTCATACAACTCTCCTTTTTGAAAGTAGATTACAAAGAACCTTAGTTTTTGCTTTCGCTCTCTCTCTTTTTGGAGGTTATGACTAGCTGATAATCATTTGGATGTGTGGATCGCTTTGGACCTCTTGATCACTTCGGTTTGATCTTTTTAGATGTGAAGCTCTCGGTCTTATTTATATTTCCAGAAGCTAGAAACCCTAGTTGCCAGCTGTTAGGATATGCTGATACGATCTCACACACCAAATCTCAAATCCTACGGCCACAAAAGGGCTGCGGATCCGCCGTGAATCTATGTGTTTGGCCGCCTAACCGCAGCGCAATAGTGGGATCACATCTGGAGATTTTTTCTGCTCTCTGGTGTTGACATTTCTAGATCACTTCGATGTCTGGATTTTGGAAATCTTATTCGTAGTCTCTGCTGTTGGTAGATCTTATATTTTCCCTCAATATTTTAGCAGATTTGATTCTGATATCTCGGATCTTTTGATCTCTAGATCTGAGCTAATATCTGCACAATGTCTCAAGTCATAGTGGTAGTAATATTTGTTATTATTTTGAGATATTATCCTAACCATTTGTATGAAATTATATTTTAAGAATATTGATTAGAATTGTTTGATATGATATGCATATTTTAAATACTAATATTTCATATAAATATTATATATATGTATTTTCTCTCATCATGTTAATTCTAATGTAGAAACATATGATAATAACTTTTCACAAATAAACTCACATATGTTCTATATTTACAAGAAACACCTTTTAGTACTTAACACTGGTAGGGAAAATGTTCATATCAAAGTGCAACATTTTAGACTAATCAGGTGTCAATGGGGTTATGGCTCTTTGAAAACGAGATTTATTTTAATTAGGTCCGTACGACAGCACGGGGAACTTCCCTCAAAGTACCGACACTGGCCTGGTTGACCGGTTAGGGAACTTGTAGAATGTAATTAATATTAGCTAGTTTTCTTTTTAGGGTTTGAAAGAAAATTTGATAAAAGTAGTGGGAGATATCGATTAGATAAGATAAATAAACCAATCTAATCATGCAAGAGCTTTCGCTGAGTGTTTTCTTTTCTCTCTCCTAATGGCAGATACCAATGATGGGACTTAAGTTTCTACTAGAGAACAACAAACTGACGGGACCTAATTATAAAGACTGGTTGAGGAACGTGAACATTGCCCTTAGCTATGATAAGGTTGCATACGTCCTTACTGCACCCGCCCCTCCCCTCCCAGGCCCCTATTCCTCTTTCGCGGATAAGGAGATCCGCAAGACATGGGATATCGATTGCGCCACAGCGAAATGCCTCACGTTATCTTAGATGGACAACGAACATCAAAGGAAATATGAGAAGATGGATGTACCATCCATCTTTTTCCATACAAAAGAGTTGTATGGGGAGTAATCTCGTGCTCTTCGTTATGAGGCCTCATGAAAGTTGTTTCAAATGAGGATGGCTGCTGGCACATCTGTAGGAGATCATGTCCTAAGATGATAGGGTTCATTGAAGAACTCGGGGACCTGGGATGGACATTGGAAAATGAACAATATATTGATATTGTTCTACAGTCTCTCTCCCCCCGGATATGCTCAATTTATAGTGAACTTCAATATGCACAATTTGGAGAAATCACTTCCTAAACATCTCAATATATTAAGAAGTGCAGATAGCACGCTCAAGACAGTGAAAACTCCCACTATATTTATTGGGCAATCTTCCTCTTCCGTCCCAAAAGCTAAAACTAAGGGAAAGAAGAAGAAGAAGAAACCCACCAAACCGAGAGGTGGAGTTAAAAAGGCGAAGGGGAAAGAAAAATCAGAGGCTGCAGCATCAGGAAAGGGAGAATGCTTCTACTACCACAAGACGAGGCATTGGAAAATAAACTGTACTGAGTTCCTCGCCGATCTCAAGAAGAAGAAGCATGCCGATATTTCCGCTTCTGGTGTGTTTGTCACCGAAAACTGTTTTTCAATAAACTCTGCATCCTGGGTATTAGACACCGGTTCAGGATCTCACATCTACAATTGTGTGCAGGGATTGCGAAATAGCAACGTTTTGAAGAAAGGTGATCACACTCTCCGCATTGGAAATGGTTCAAGTGTTGATGCTGCATCAATGGGAGAGTATCACCTAGGGTTGCCTTCAGGGTGTATATTGATTTTGAATCCCTGTTATTTTGTATCGACTATGTTATGTAATATAATATCTGTATCTTTGTTAGACAATGAAGGATATCATTTTGTATTGCAAAGTAATGTTATGAACATTATCCTAAATCAACAGTTGATTGGGTATGGTACATTGAATAACAGAATCTATATCCTAAATCAACAGACAGTTTTTAACATCCAGTACACAAACAAAAGAAAGACTTCAGATATAAATGAAGCATTCATGTGGCATTGTAGACTTGGTCATATTAACGAAACAAGATTAACTAAGCTACATAAAGATGGATATTTAAATCCGTTTGAATGTAAATCTTATGCGACTTGTCAGTCTTGCATCAAGGGTAAAATGACCAAAACTCCGTTTATTGGACACGGAGAGAGAGCTACTGAACTCTTAGGTCTTATACATAGTGATGTATGTGAACCAATGTCTATACATGTAAGAAGAGGTTATTCATACTTCATAACCTTTACTGATGATTTCTCGAGATTTGGACAAGTGTTCTTGTTGAAACATAAATCTGAAGCTTTCGAAAAATTCAAGGAGTATAAAATTGAAGTAGAAAAACAAACTGGATTGAGTATCAAGAAACTTCGATCAGATCGAGGAGGAGAGTACTTAAATACAGAGTTCCTAAATTTCCTAAAAGAGAATAGGATTCTCTCTCAGCTCACTCCTCCGTACACACCATAACACAGCGGTATGTCAGAGCGGAGGAATCATACCCTATTAGATATGGTACACTCAATGATGAGTGATGCTGAGTTACCACTTTCTTTTTGGGGGTATGCATTAGAGACTGCAGTATATATATTAAATAGGGTTCCGACCAAATCCGTGCCTACCACTCCATATGAGATATGGTATGGGAAGAGACCATCTCTTAAACGAGTTAGGATATAGGGCTGTCCTGCTTTTGTTAAAAAGTAGAATCCAGACAAACCCGAGACACGATCGGTTTTGTGTAAATTTATATGATATCCTAAACATTCATATGGATATCTTTTCTACCACAAGGAGAAACAAAGAGTGTTTGTTTCTCAATATGCCATATTTTTAGAAAATGAATTTTTTACAAATGATTCTGTTGGCAATACGGTAGAACTGGAAGAAATTCCAGCGTCGCAAACAGTTACTGACGATTTGGTTGAACCTGAAGTTTCGATAGAACCCAACGAGCCTCAGTCACTCTGTAGATCTAGTAGAAAATCTCATCCACCAGAGAGATACTATGGTTTCCTCATTGATGGTGAAAGAGAATATTGCATCATGAATGATGATGATCCTACTTGTTTTCAGCAAGCTATCACGAGTAGTGACTCAGTGAAATGGCTGGATGGCATGAGATCCGAAATGGAATCCATGTACATCAACAATATTTGGACTTTTGATGTTGCACCTTCTGGAGTAAAACCTGTAGGGTGCAAATGGATCGTTAAGAAAAAGATTGGTGTGGATGGACAGGTAGAGACCTAAAAAGCTAGACTTGTAGCGAAAGGATTTCGTCAAAGACTAAGAATGGACTATGATGAGACCTTTTCTCCAGTAACAATGCTTAAATCCATTCGAATCGTACTAGCTATTGCTGCTTACTAATACTATGAATTCTGGCAGATGGATTAAAACCGCATTTCTAAATGGTGATTTGGAAGAATGCGTTTTTATGGATCAGCCGGAAGGCTTCATTGACAGTAGGAGCAGCGAAAAGGAATGTAGGTTGCTTAAATCCATCTATTGATTAAAGCATGCATCACGGAGTTGGAATATCATCTTTGATGATACAATTAAAGAGTTTGATTTTATCAAAAACGTAGACGAACCTTGCATTTATCAAAAGATTGTAGGGAGTAAAGTCACATTCCTCGTATTGTACGTGGATGATATTCTCTTGATAGGAAATGATGTTCCTATGCTACAATCGGTCAAACTATTCCTATCATAAAGGTTCTCCATGAAGGACTTGGGTGATGCCTCGTGCATTCTAGGCATTAAGATCTATAGAGATGATCTAATAGATTGTTGGGATTTTCCCAATCTTGGAATATAGACACCATACTAAAGAGATTTAGTTTGGAAGATTCCAAGCGAGGTAATTTACCCTCTTGTCTTGGAATCGCCCTCTCCAAAGAATTTTGTCCAAAATCTGATGAAGAGAGGGCTCGCATGAGTGGTATACACTACGCTTCAGCTGTAGGGTCTATCATGTATGCGATGTGATGTACTCGTCTAGATGTTTCTTACGCACTAAGTGTAGTAAGCAGATATCAATCCAATCCATGGGAGAAACACTAGATGGCTGTGAAGAACATTCTTAAGTACTTATGAAGGACTAAAGAAATGTTCTTGGTGTATGGTAACGGGGATCTCCAAATGGAGGTTTTTACCAATTCCAGCTTCCAGAGTGATAAAGATGACAACAAGTTTATCTCGGGTTTTTTATTTACCCTCAATGGAGGGGCGGTTTGTTGGAAAAGTTCCAAACATGACACCGTTGCAGATTCAATGATGGAAGCTAAGTACATTGCTGCAAATGATGCTGCCAAGGAAGTTGTCTGGATGTGGAAGTTCATCTCAGAGCTTGGAGTGGTTCCAACCATTATTAATCCAATACTCTTATATTGTGATAATAATGGGGCTATGGCATTAGACAAGGAACCCAGGTCCCATCAGCGTTCCAGACATATCCTGAGGCAATATCACCTGATCCAGGAGATAGTTGATCATCGTAAGATCGAAGTGCAGAGAGTAGACACGAAGAACAATACCGCGGATCCACTGACCAAGGCCCTTCCACTTGCACAATTTGAGCGACTTTTTGAGATGTTGGGTATGAGATACGCCAATAATTGGCCTTAGTGCAAGTGGGAGATTGTTAGGAATATGTATGCCATAGAGGCCATTATTGTATATTGTAGTGGATGCTTGGACACACACACACACACACACACACATATATATATATATATTCAAATATATATATAAAGGACTTTCTTGCTCGACATGATAGTATGCTATCTGGTTGCACTTTATCTTAACATGTTCATTATTTTGAGTTTACTGTCTTTTAATACAGGTTGATAAAGCCCTTAGGATGTTAGCTTGACTACCATGACTATGATGCAGATCATACTAATGGGGCATGTGTAGTCCACAAGCACATCCTTAACAGTTTCTAGTCGAGGGAGTATCAAGATAGGGCATCGATATTCCAGGGTAGACTAGTGTATACGTTTCTTGACCCTGTATTGGGTGATGGATGATCCCATATCCATTGGTGTTTGACATCAAAGATTGTTTACAGGTGCTCATTAGAGACTGAGTATACTGAACGGACTTGCTGAGAACTCCTAGATGGTATTATACCTATCGTCAAATAGCAGTTCTCCGGTGACATTTGTACAGGTTAGTCTGTAGACCCGAGATTGTCATAGTGTCTTATGTACTTGCCAACGTGCTTCAATTTCCACCGAACGACGGCTCTACTAAGTCGTGCGAATAGGTGGATTTTGGGTACAGTCTCGAGACACATAGAGGCAGTGAACGATAGGAGGGGTATCGTCTCTCCCGGTATTAGGAGTTGATGTTGTGCTATGCGTGATTGGCTATAACCATAAGTTCCTGGCCATGGCTGATGAGATTTACTAATAAGTGTTATCATTAGTTTCTCGATAGGTTATAATCCACACATCGGCATGACTTATCGAGTTATTGGGGTCTGAAGAGACCGGACTGTACGGTAAGTGTTGCTGTTACGACCCGCAGGATACGGAACGTGACTGGCACTTAAGTTACAAAACGTCTCAAGGCGTCCGTAAAATAAGTAAGCCAAAGCCCGGAAATCAAAACCAAATAAGCAGTAGAGTGAAGGAAAAACCAATCAATTGAAAACGAATTCATCAAATAAGTCATATCAAGCCTTTTTAAAGCAATATCCATTTTTCCGAAAATTTCGGCAGAGTCTCCTTTATAAATACTGGCCTCCAAAGTGGGTATAACAAGAATATATATGAATACAAAAATATAGGGCATCCCTAAGCGGGAGCTAGCTCTTCGCCACAAGGCGGTCACAAATTCCATGCAATGTAAATTAGTAATGTGCATAAATAACATAAGAAGCACAAGTAAAACATCATGTCGACTCAAGTGAGCTCGACCCTAAAATACAGCATAAAAAGCCCACAAATCTCACAGTCACGTCTCTAGGTCAATATACAACAATACTGGTAGATACAGTAGATGGAGTACACTAGATACAATGAATGTACAAGGCGGAAGACAAAATATCAACGTTCATGAAACGACGTAAATCCTAAACAAAAATATCAACGTTCACAAGCTAGGAACAACGTGCACAAGGTGCGCGGAACACCCACGAAAATCACAAAAACTAACTATAATTGTCATTTTGAACGCCCGGCCTCGCATGATCCTTTTTCAATCCACCGGCCCGGCTGCAAAGCTAAAACCCGATAAAACCAAAAATCCGCTTTCACACACCCTAAAATTCATAGGAGATGCCAATACAATCATCCAGATATCACAAATAATTCATCACATAATTTTATAAAGAATCTAGTAAGCATTTGCATTCCAAAATCGGTGCAAACACCATCGCTTTGCGACAAAAGACTACTATCAATTAAAACATCCAACCGCACAACTAGTTAGCCACAAACACTATAATCACAACACATTAGCAATGCTTCAAATCCTATTTTCAAACACCAATTCCTTTCTTGATTTTTCATACTTAGCAAAAACCAACCCAAACTATACATGAAACACTAAATTAACACTAATTTGAAGTCCAATAAGCAAGTTAACCCCTTAGATTTAGGTTAGCAAAACACTAGAAAGCAAAATAAATTAATTAACCTAATAATGGTTTTCTAAACCCTAGTTTAAACTCAAGCCATGAACTTTAAAACCTAGACTAGAAATTTGCTAAACTTGTAACACTAAAACCATTTAATTAAAGGATTTTAACCAAAAGAATTTAATTAGGTAGAAATTATACCTCAAGATCTATGGATCCAGCAAGAAAAATTTCCTCCAAAGATGGCCTCCTAGCATCCAAGATCCATGTAAGAAAGGCTAAGAAGAATGGGATGAAGAATAGGCTCGAAATTTTGAGGTTTGATTTGGATTTTTGGAGCAATTTTGAGGAGATTTTGAAGGAAGAAGAGGGGAGATTTGGGGGTTGTTTTTCTGCAGAATTTTTAGCTGAAAGGGAGTGGGGAGAGGTGTGGGGGAGTTGGGGAAAAAGATCCAAGTCAACCCTCTCATATTACCATAATACCCTTACTTCAAATAAATATATATATAACCCTTTTTAACCCATTCCTCACATGATTTAAAGTCAAAAAGAGGGGGGAGTGGCTGCTGTTCTAGCAGTGGTGGGGCCGGCCAAGAAGTGAGGAATGAGTGTGAGCGACTTTACAAAAAAATTCTATGCAAAAAGACCCTCCACAAGTCCAAAATTGCAAGTTTTAGTTCAAATAATTAAAATTTTAGTTTCCTTCGATTATAACTAAATAGAACTTAAAATAAAATACTAAAAAATTATATTACAAACTAGATTTTAGTTAACATGATTCTAAAGAGTAAAATTAGCCAAAAGAAATTTGTATTTATCGCTACTTTAATGTATTTTTACCGGCTTAAAATAATATTAAAAATTGAAAAATAGGGAAATTTTTTTAAATGACCAGAAATTGAAAAGTAACTCATTAGCTACTAAAAACTAGCAATTACCTATCCAAATTAGGTATAATTAGGCCTAAACTGCAAAATAACTATATTGACGATTTACGGAAAAATACCAAATTTTCACCGATTTTCGGGAAAACACCAAAACGACTTTTCAAGGCGTTACAATCTTCCCCCTTAAAAAAATTCGGTCCCCGAATTTAAAAATATAGCTACACGTACCTTCAAAGAGATGGGGATATTTCTTCCTCATCTCGTCCTCGGTCTCCCAGGTGACCTCCTCGCTGCCCGGGCCACGCCAAAGGACCTTGACGGTCGGTATAACTTTCGATCTCAATTTCTTCACCTGCCGATCCAGGATGACCACCGGCTGCTCTACAAAAGAAAGGTCATGCTCTAGCTGGACTGTCGGCTACTGAATCGCATGCGAAGGGTCGTGAAGGTATTTGCGGAGCATCGAAACATGGAATACGGGGTGAACATCGGGAAAGCTGGGTGGAAGAGCCAAACGATACGCAACTGCGCCGACACGCTCGAGGATCTCGAAGGAACCTACAAATCTGGGACTAAACTTTCCTTTTCGCCCAAATCGCATTACGCCCTTCATCGGAGAGACCCTCAGAAAAATATGATCGCCAACTGCGAACTCTAGTCTGCGACGGCGTCTGGCCGCATACGATTTCTGCCTGCTCTGAGCCGCTCTCATCCTGTCTCGAATCAACTATATCTTCGCGGTCGTCTCCTCAACAAGCTGCGGCTTCAATATACTGCTCTCGCTGAGCTCTGTCCAACAGACGGGCGATCTGCATCTCCTCCCATACAATGCCTCGAAAGGTGCCATCTGAATAGTATCCTGTAAACTGTTGTTGTAGGAGAACTCCACTAAGGGTAAATGATGATCCCAGCTACCTCCGAAATCTAAAACGCACACTCGGAGCATGTCCTCAAGAGTCTGAATAGTCCGCTCTGACTGGCCGTCGGCCTGCGGATGAAATGCTGTGCTGAAACTCAAATGGGTGCCCAATGCCTCCTGAAGTCGCTGCCATAGTCGGCTGGTAAACTGGGTGCCTCTGTCGGACACGATACACGTCGGGACTCCATACAGTCGTACAATCTCGTCGATGTATATTTGGGCATACTGAGCAAAACCGAAAGTCGTCTTCACTAGCAGGAAGTGAGCCGCTTTCGTCAATCGATCCATGATCACCCAAATGGAGTCGTACCCTCGACTGGTCCTGGGTAGACTCATAATGAAGTCCATAGAAATCTGCTCCTATGTCCACTCCGGAATGGGTAAAGGCTTCATGTCTCCCGCGGGCCTCTGGTGCTCGGCCTTGACTTGCTGACAAGTCAGGCATCTCGACACGAAATCAGTGACGTACCACTTCATTCCATCCCACCAGTAGACATCTCGCAAATCGTGGTACATCTTGGTGGAGCCCGGATGAACGCTGTATGTTGATCTATGCGCCTCTTCAAGAATCTCACGTCGTAGTCCCTCAGAACCTGGTACGCACAATCGAGTCCCAAATCGCAGTACTCCTTGATCATCGATCACGAACTCGGAATCTCTGCCCTGCCTAATCTGCTCCATGATCTCTGAAAGACGGTCATCGCTGGGCTGTGCCTCTCGAATACGGTCAAGTAACTGCGGACGTGCATGAACATGCGCAAGCTGTCCCCCTGTCGGAGTGAACTCGAACTCAACCCGGCTGTCGAATAAAATCTGCCAATCTGCCGACGACTGCCTCTGTACTACGTGCAAACAAGATAGACTACCCCCCGGCCTCCTGCTCAAAGCATCCGCCACTATATTATCCTTGCCCGGGTGATACAAAATCTCACAATCGTAGTCCTTTACTAGTTCCATCCAACGGCGCTGTCGGAAATTCAGGTCTCGCTGCTGAAATATATACTTTAAGCTCTTGTGATCAGTGAATATCTGACACGACTCGCCGTATAGGTAATGTCGCCAGATCTTAAGATCAAAGACCACTGCAGCCATCTCCAAATCGTGAGTGTGGTAGTTCTGTTCATGTTTCTTCAACTGCCGTGAAGCATACGCGATCACCCTGTCATGCTGCATCAATACGCACCCTAGCCCCACTCGTGAAGCGTCACAATAAACCATGAATCCGCCTGATCCTGAAGGCAATGATAACACCGGCGCCGTAGTCAAACAAGTCCGTAGCTGCTGGAAACTGTGCTCGCACTCCTCCGTCCAATCGAAAGGAACTCCCTTCCGGGTCAATCCAGTCAAAGGTGCAGCAATACAGGAGAAATCCTGAACGAATCGCCTGTAGTATCCAGCCAGGCCTAGGAAACTGCGGATCTCCATAACTGATGTCGGTTTGGGCCACTGCTGAACAGCCTCGATCTTCTTCGGGTCCACACATATGATATCTCTCGTAATCACGTGACCCAAGAAACCAACGCTGTCCAGCCAGAATGCACACTTGGAAAAATTTTGCGAAAAGCTGGTGCTCCCTCAATGTCTGCAACGTAATCTGCAAGTGCTGCTCGTGCTCCTCTCGGCTCCGGGAATACACCAAAATATCATCAATGAACACTATGAGGAACAAGTCGAGATACGGCCTGAATATACGGTTCATCAAATCCATGAATGCTGCTGGGGCGTTGGTGATTCCGAATGACATCACCAAAAACTCATAGTGGCCGTAGCGTAATTGGATCTCAAAAACTATCTATTACCGCAATCAAGAACGGCGTCGCTTGGTAGCTAGCCGGTGAGTACGGGTCGGTCCACAGGGATGTTGTGAATCTCCTAATCGCTCTTACGGGTTAATTCCGAAGGGTGTTCGGATTGATTATTAAATCTAAAAACTAAATCTATCTATACTAAGATTATCTAGATCTAAATCTTGCTAGGGTTAGGTTTAGGAATGGTTTGGAAATGTAAATAAATCTCAACGCTTTCTATACCCAAATGAAGATCCATGAGGAGTTATGGTAGTTATCAATAAAGGGAATTAGATCCATTCGGGAAGGTGTTCCTTCCTCTAGGTTCTTGTCCTTCCTTTAGAGATCCTTACCCTAACCTCCATGGAAAACACGCGCAACCGGGCCTTTATACTACGGTATCACCGCTACCTCGAGGGATAGGGTGCCGCAGGGCGTGGTGTGTGCGTGTATGCATGGAGTTCTATTGATTATATGTGATGGGTAAGAAAGGCTCATCTCTCAAAAGCCTTCCCTAAAGCTAACATCTAAGGCAAGGAATTAAAATCTAAACTAGAGCAATTAAATAAAACTACTTACAGATGGCTCTCTCCAAACATCAACACAGGGTTGTCAGATCTGAATTCATGAAATGAAAAGAGGCTCCGATGCTCTCCAAAAGAATTCTAAAATTTATTAATGAAGGGAGGCATAGCTAATACAATGATGTAGAGTTCCTATTTATAGAGGATAGGAAACCCTAGGTTACAATTGATCCGCATGTCTATATTTACCAAAATAGCCCTATAAAGACCAGTCAACGCCGCAAAGATTTATGGTAAAAATTTTATTCTCCAACTGCTCTACTATGCTGCGGAACCGCGGCCTGAGGCATGGTTTGGCCGCGGTTCCGCGGCCAAACAAGAGGATTGCGTCATCAAATTTGGTGTGCTGGCTCCTGCTGACTTTTACTTCCTACTTTTACAGGTCTTTTCTCAGATTGGCTTCTACATCTTCTCCAGATCTCCAGTGAACAATTGCGGTAGATTTTTAACCGTTCGCTTTGTAATCTTGGACCTTGCGTTGCCTTGTACTGATCTTTTGTTTAGGCTTGATTAAGATCCTTCTGTTTGTTGGTTGTAGTTCCACTTTTGCACCATCTTTTACCTTTTTCACTGTTTTAGATCCAAGAACCTGTAACCTGTAATATGTAGCAGACATGCGTCAAAAGCACCTGTTTATTTATTAAACGAGTAAGAATGGGGAATATAATAATGCAATATTATGGTATGAACAAATACCTCCAAACTTATCTTTTGCTCGTCGTCGAGCAAACTTATTTTTTATTCTCTACAAAAAACCTAACCGCACTTTCGCAGGAAAATGCGATTGCACTGAGCTCGTGCAACAAGCCGTTAAACCTCTAGGTGTCCCTAGTCGGAAGAGTGTTGTCTCCTGAGGGTTTTCAGCAGATACTACCCACAAAATCCTATCAATTCGGCCTTTCGACTTTTGTTCTCCAATTAGGTTTTCTAACAAGGAATTCTATTATCGTCGACTCGTAAATTATCCACCCATATTCTTCACACTTCTTCATCATCTAACTTAAGATCGTATATGTTATGCAGACCTACTTAGCTTTCGGCATTCCTTAAGTTTTCCTTCTAGGGTTCCATCTCCACTTAGGAATTTCTATCAACTCTACTAAAGATACAAGTTCTATTCTTCACTCCTTTCTCTCATCTAAACTCCAATCACATACCCCTACGTGTGTGTGTAGAAATCACCCCTACACTTGGAAATTCAAATCAAGCAATCATACTCTTGTCCTTTTGTCCAAAGCAATTATTAATTGGTGAATTTTTAAATGAATTTTGCTTACACATCCTTCATGCGACCGTTAATACTTCTTGAGGTACCAACGACCGATTACAAAATGTGTTTGCACATTAAAGCGTAATTCCTAGTCTTGCAACACCCAAGACTTTAGCAGTGACTCCCAAACCAGTTAGTCTAAGGCACCAGGTAATGAAGCACCCTCGCTAAATATTTTTCTATTTTGGCAGCCTTAAGTAATCACAAAAACCAGTGTTAATTTTTTTTTATTCACTTTTTTTTCATCGTACTAAAGACTTTAGACAAGAGCATTTCAAGGTCTCCTCTACTATTCCAAGTTTCAAGGTGCGTGTTGGTGCAATTTGTAGGGTATACATTTTCATAATCTAGACTTAAGCTAGGAATTATTTTTCAAACTTATACTTTAATAAAAACATCAATACTCTTCCCTTGTTTTAACTTAGCTCAAGAAGTGAACTCAAAATTTGCCTATTTCTAAATAAACCGCAAAGACATATACTTTCTACCGTTAAATTTTAAGAAAGGTTATTTTTAGGGTTTTTAATTTACTACGTTTAAGATCTAGTTGTTCCTAGCTAGTTAACCTGTTTGTCAAACTTTAGTCAAATATGGCCAAAATTGAATACTTTAATTTTTATAATTTTTGAGATTTTTCAATTTTTATGGGTTTTCAAATAAATATGCAAATGCAAAAAAATATGTACATATGAATGCGAAGGAAGAAGACGTACCGAGCATACCCCAAACTTGAACTTGACAGTGTCTTCACTATCATGCTACACCAAGAGAGTTGAGAATGTCGGCATTCCCCTGTTTATTTATTTATTTATTTTTTTAATTTTTAATTTTTTTATATTTATTGTTAAAAGAAAAACAAAAATATATATACAACAAAGTTCCCCCTAAACTTAAGCTTGGCTTTACATAAGCCAAAGGTTAGCACCAACCATTCAAAAATCTTATCGTGGTAATGGTAGGGTTGGTGAAAGAATGGGGTGTAAAGGAAAGGAATGAGAAACATACGAGACCGTGTGGAGAGAAAGGGAGAATATGGTCTCGGTGGAGGAGAAGAAGGGCGGAAAAGAGAAAGAAGTGGAGTACGATCTTGAGGGTGTAAATCGAGTGAGTAAATTAGCGCAATATATGATGACCGAAGTGTTAAAAGTGATTGGGCTAATCTATCAACTCGTCGTGAAATGGGGTCAAATCTCTCAAGATTCGCAAGAAAGCATGGGTACGTCGAAATTGGTATTGGAGATGAAAGCGTAACGGTCTCTTGCACGGTCGGAACGATAGGACGGACGAAAGGGAGTGAATTAGGGATAGGCTCATTCTCACCGAAGTAAACTGTCTCGAATTTGAAAGATTTCATCAATGGTTCGAAACGACTGTAAGCAACCAAGTCTGATGGTTTAACTAACTCATCTGAAAATTCAAAGGACTCAAACTCGGGCGGTGAGACTTCAACATCGTCCGAAAAAGTGCAACACTCGTAAGTGTCATCTGCTGTGAGAACTGTGTCAGATTCAAAGGAAAAGTTTTCAAGCTCACAGTCGTTAAGCGTGATCTTGTGCGTCGTCGGAACGATGGAAAGGAGGGGGGTGATATAACAGTTAAAGGTTCAAAAGGATGAATTGGAAAATCCGACACATCAAACAAAAATGGTTCAACCTCAATATTATCCTCAAGACACTTTTCAATACTATCCTCATAAGTCTCCTCAATAGTTAACTCATCCATGCCATTATCATCAAAATCAAGACGCATATGAAGTTTGGGAGAAACATTTAATGACTCAGAATGATGACTTGGACATAAAATTTCAATCAAATCTTCTAGTTCATCATCCAAAATATTCCCGGCGTCTAAATCCTCAATCAAGTGAAAATCAATATTTTCTGACACCTCATCAAAAGCATGGATATTTATCGATTTAGGTTCTAGAGTGGAGGTGTAAAGATCGAAAGGATTAAGTGTGGTTTCACTCGAAAGAGGTTCTTCACAATCTGGCAAATCAAGCACTACAAAATCACACAACTCGCTTTTATTTTCAACTGGTGAACTATTTGGGATAATCGATAGAAAACCGGAGTTGTGGGCTTCAAGTGGGTATGGATAGGTTTGATTTGGGAAAGTGTAGAACTCGCTCGCTCCTCTCAAATTCTCACTCTGTCCAACCGCCTCCTCATACATTGAAAAATTTGTAGCTAGTTGGAAACTAGCTACCGGTTCAGTAGGTTGCATAAGGGTGGCTATGGACGCATCCACATTCCTAACCATTTTGTTTGTTGCTAAGATATAAGCTGCCAACGACTGTTCCAAACTAGACATGGGTGGTGAGGGGGTTTCGGGAAAGGATTCGAAGTTGTTAAAATAAGTAAGCAAAAGCCCAGAAATCAAAACCAAATAAGCAGTAGAGTGAAGGAAAAACCAATCAATTGAAAATGAATTCATCAAATAAGTCATATCAAGCCTTTTTAAAGCAATATCCATTTTTCCGAAAATTTCGGCAGAGTCTCCTTTTTAAATACTGGCCCCCAAAATGGGTACAACAAGAATATATATGAATACAAAAATATAGGGCATCCCCAAACGGGAGCTAGCTCTTCGCCACAAGGCTGTCACAAATCCCACGCAATGTAAATCAGCAATATGCATAAATAACATAAGAAGGACAAGTAAAACATCATGTCGACTCAAGTGAGCTCGACCCCAAAATACAGCATAAAAAGCCCACAAATCTCACAGTCTCATCTCTAGGTCAATATACAACAATACTGGTAGATACAGTAGATGGAGTACACTAGATATAATGAATGTACAAGGTGGAAGACAAAATAAACATATAACCCACCTATGAGCAAAAATCCTCAATCCACGCAAAAGGAGGAAGTGTGTCCGCCGCAACAGTACCGACGGATCGGACCTGCAAAAAAATCTGTGGCACAACGGGGGTGAGTTGCCAACTCGTGATTAATAAATAACATCTATAGAGGCTATCGTAAGCATGCACACAAGTATCCTAGCATCTACAATACAGGTATGGCAGGATATACTAGTAGGTATGTATGCAACATGAATGTACTAGTAGGTATGTATGCAACATGAATGTACTAGCATGTATATATGCGACATGAATCAACTTGTGATCTGAATATGTACATATAACAATCATTCTTTTCTTTTTGGAAACTCTTTTTAAATATTAGCATAATATCAATAGAATCAACAAGAATCCGTGTCCAGCATCGACACCTCAAAACTGTCTCAATCTCATGTATCCATATCATAGTATCTCTGGCCTCAGCCGTTCGGCTGACCCATCTCAAATGTCAATATCTCATCATCTCGCGGCCACGGTCGGTATCCTTTGGAAATCCGCCGTGCCAAAAAGTCATCGGTAGGTAGTCTATCCCCTGCCAGGCTCAACGTCAGCAACACGACCTTCTCTCCCCGGGGTACCTTACCGGGCCCACCATGTACCCGAGACGGTTCATCCATCTTCTCGAAACGGGTCTCGAAAACCACAGCAAACTCATGGTGGACGACACTTACATCACTAGAAAACCGCAATTTTTTTATATTTTAAAAGGGGTAATAAGTTTTAGAAATTTTGCGGCTTTCCCCCGAAATCCAGAAATATCATAAATCTCAAGAAATCCTCATAAGTGCATATGTCAATGATAATGAATGCAGATGGTATCACTAATCAAATTGCAATGTATGATTAATAGACTAGGCATGAACAAATGATGTAATGAGATACATGCATATGAATAGCAATTCTACAATTTTATTTTAAGGATTTAATGCAATAGCACCGGTTTACGCATCAATGTGGTGACAATATTCTAGATTATAAGTTACCTAGTGTCGTGGCATGGCAATTACCAGGGCGTGTGTGTACGCATGAATAGTGCTCGTGCTGCATATAAAAACCCTGGCAATGGTGCTGGTGTCCTATAGAATGGGTTCGCATATGTATGTCAAAATAAAGCATGGATATAGTTACCAATATCACTAGAAATCTTTAACTACTTAAACTATCGGGCGACTTGCTCCATCTAAACGATAGTCCCCCGTAGATGTTACATCTACTCACCGGAATCCCCAGCTAGCTAAGTCCTATCACCGCTTTCCCTTTTCGTGCCGTGTCCGAAGTCTCCGCGACCGAATCTGGAATTTGCACCAATAAAAAACATACGGTTAAATATCATGAAACGACGCAAATCCCAAACAAAAATATCAACGTTCACAAGTTAGGCACAACGTGCACAAGGTGCGCGGAACACCCACGAAAATCACAAAAACTAACTATAATCGTCGTTTTGGACGCCCGGCAAAGCTAAAACCCGATAAAACCAAAAATCCGCTTTCACACACCCTAAAAGTCATAGGAGATGCCAATACAATCATCCAGATATCACAAATAATTCATCACATAATTTTATAAAAAATCTAGTAAGCATTTGCATTCCAAAATCGGTGCAAACACCGTCGCTTTGCGACAAAAGACTATTATCAATTAAAACATCCAACCGCACAACTAGTTAGCCACAAACACTATAATTACAACACATTAGCAATGCTTCAAATCCTATTTTCCAACTCCAATTCCTTTCTTGATTTTTCATACTTAGCAAAAACCAACCCAAACTATAGATGAAACACTAAATTAACACTAATTTGAAGTTCAATAAGCAAGTTAACCCCTTAGATTTAGATTAGCAAAACACTAGAAAGCAAAATAAATTAATTAACCTAATAATGGTTTTCTAAACCCTAGTTTAAACTCAAGCCATGAACTTTAAAACCTAGACTAGAAATTAGCTAAACTTTTAACACTAAAACCATTTAATTAAAGGATTTTAACCAAAAGAATTTAGTTAGGTAGAAATTATACCTCAAGATCTATGGATGTAGCAAGAAAAATTGCCTCCAAAGATGGCCTCCTAGCATCCAAGATCCATGCAACAAAGGCTAAGAAGAATGAGATGAAGAACGGGCATGAAATTTTGAGGTTTGATTTGGATTTTTGGAGCAATTTTGAAGAGATTTTGAAGGAAGAAGAGGGGAGATTTGGGGGCTGTTTTTCTGCAGAATTTTCGGCTGAAAGGGAGTAGGGAGAGGTGTGGGGGAGTTGGGGAAAAAGGTCCAAGTCAAACCTCTCATATTACCATAATACCCTTACCTCAAATAAATATATATAACCCTTTTTAACCCATTCCTCACATGATTTAAAGTCAAAAAGAGGGGGGAGTTGCTGCTGATCTAGCAGTGGTAGGGCCGGCCAAGTAGTGAGGAATGAGTGTGAGAGACTTTACAAAAAAAATTTATGCAAAAAGACCCCCCCACAAGTCCAAAATTGCAAGTTTTAGTTCAAATAATTAAAATTTTAGTTTCCTTCGATTATAACTAAATAGAACTTAAAATAAAATACTAAAAAATTATATTACAAACTAGATTTTAGTTAACATGATTCTAAAGAGTAAAATTATCCCAAAGAAATTTGTATTTATCGCTAATTTAATGTATTTTTACCGGCTTAAAATAATATTAAAAATTGAAAAATAGGGAAAATATTTTAATTGACCAGAAATTTATAAGTAACTCATTAGCTACTAAAAACTAGCAAATAACTATCCAAATTAGGTATAATTAGGCCTAAACTGTAAAATAACTATATTGACGATTTACGGAAAAATTCCAAATTTTCACCGATTTCGGGAAAACACCAAAACGACTTTTCAAGGCGTTACAATCTTCCCCCCTTGAAAAAATTCGGTCCCCGAATTTAAAAATATAGCTACGCGTATCTTCAAAGAGATGGGGATATTTCTTCCTCATCTCTTCCTCGGTCTCCCAGGTGACCTCCTCGCTGCCCGGGCCACGCCAAAGGACTTTGACGGTCGGTATAACTTTCGATCTCAATTTCTTCACCTGCCGATCCTGGATGATCACCAGCTGCTCTGCAAAAGAATGGTTGCGCTCTAGCTGGACTGTCGGGTGCTTAATCGCATGCGAAGGGTCGTGAAGGTACTTGCGGAGCATCGAAACATGGAAAACGGGGTGAACATCAGGAAAGCTGGGTGGAAGAGCCAAACGATACGCAACTGCGCCGACACGCTCGAGGATCTCGAAGGAACCCACAAATTTTGGACTAAGCTTTCCTTTTCGCCCAAATCGCATCACGCCCTTCATCAGAGAGACCCTCAGAAAAACATGATCGCCAACTGCGAACTCTAGTCTGCAACGGCGTCTGCCCGCATACGATTTCTGCCTGCTATGAGCCGCTCTCATCCGGTCTCGAATCAACTGTATCTTCACGGTCGTCTCCTCAACAAGCTGCGGCCCCAATATACTGCTCTCGCTGAGCTCTGTCCAACAGACGGGCGATCTGCATCTCCTCCCATACAATGGCTCGAAAGGTGCCATCTGAATAGTATCCTGGAAGCTGTTGTTGTAGGAGAACTCCTCTAAGGGTAAATGATGATCCCAGCTACCTACGAAGTCTAAAACGCACGCTCGGAGCATGTCCTCAAGAGTCTGAATAGTCCGCTCTGACTGGCCGTCGGTCTGCGGATGAAATGCTATGCTGAAACTCAAACGGGTTCCCAATGCCTCCTGAAGTCGCTGCCATAGTTGGCTGGTAAACTGGGTGCCTCTGTCGGACACAATACACGTCGGGACTCCATGCAGTCGTACAATCTCGTCGATGTATATCTGGGCATACTGAGCAAAACCGAAAGTCGTCTTCACTGGGAGGAAGTGAGCCACTTTCGTCAATCGATCCACGATCACCCAAATGGAGTCGTACCTTCGACTGGTCCTGGGTAGACCCATAATGAAGTCTATAGAAATCTGCTCCCATTTCCACTCCGGAATGGGTAAAGGCTGCAACTCTCCCACGGGCCTCTGGTGCTCGGCCTTGACTTGCTGACAAGTCAGGCATCTCTACACGAAATCAGTGACATCCCTCTTCATTCCGTCCCACCAGTAGACATCTCGCAAATCGTGGTACATCTTGGTGGAACCCGGATGAACGCTGTATGTCGATCTATGTGTGATTAATCCAAAAATTGTAGTTTTACCGTAATCAGAAACGGCGTCGCTTTGCAGCTAGCCGGTGAGTACGGGTCGATCCGCAGAGATGTGTAAATTTCTGTTTTTGTGTTTTTACGAGTTGATTCCGTTGGTTGTTTAGTTTTTTGTCGATTGATTTAAAAACTAATTTATGTGATATGAAAGAACTCGTTAGGGTTAGGTCAAAGGTAGGGTTGATGAGATCAATATTTTCACCCCTTTCAATGCCGTTTGATTAAAGCTTTTTAGAAAATCACAACAATTATTAGCAAAGGGGATTAGGATGATCGGGAAGAAACAAAGTTTCTTCCTCTAGATCCTTGTCCATCCTTTCCTATTAATTGCTGCAATCTTCATGGACGTCATGTATGTCCGGCCTTTTAGACTACGGTTCACCGTTACCTCGTAGGTAGGGTGCCGTAGGGGGCGGATCATACATGTGTGCATGAAGGTTTCGTTTTGAAAATATGTTGACATTGAAGGAGGTGAGAGATATCCATCTCTCACTCCCTCCCTTGTTCCTAACCCTAACGGGCGAGGATTTTACTCGCTCATTAGGGAATTATTAAAAAGTGACATTTTTGTTGTTTATGTTTTAAAGTGTTACTCTTACGACAGATTAAAATTAGCTCAACTAGTGAACTACAGCAAACAAATGGATAACTAGGGCAAGTAATGATATTAAACTAAGGCAGGAATTAAATAAATTAAAAACTTACAAGAAAAGTTGATGCTCTAAATCTCCCAACAAGTCTGAACTTTTATTGATTGAAAAGAGGTATACATTTTACAGATTTTTAGTACAATTTATAAGCAACCAGTGAAGCTAGGGTTACAGACTCTCGTAGACATGCAATTACAGATTTGCCCCCTAAAGATCCCAACATCCGCACCGTCGCACCGACACAAGAAGTCGGTGCCGACAAGGGCACCATACGGCCGCGGAACCGCGGCAATTATAGGCCTTTGGCCGCGGTTCCGCGGCCCTTTGGTGGCTTCATGCCACCATCTTCTGTGGTCTTCATTCTGGGTTCTTGGGCTTATTTGTTCTTCACTATTTTTCTCTGTTTGACTTCTAGGTCTTTTCCAGATCTTCAATGAAAACTTGTAAGGCGCTTTTGACCGTTCACTTTCGTCTTTTGGATCTTGCACTGTTCTTCGTCTCGGCTTGAGTAAGATCCGTCTGCTTGTTGGTCAAAAGTCCCTTTTCTGTAGCATCTTTCGTCTTTTTCACTGTATTTGTTCCAAGAGCCTGTATCCTGTATCATGCAACAAACGAGCGTCAAAAGTACCTGTTTACTTATAAAATGCATAAAAGTGGGGCGTATGAATTGCAATATTATGATATGAACAAATACCCCCAAACTTATCTTTTGTTCGTCCTCGAGCAATCTTATTTATTCTAACCTAGCCGCACTTTCGCAGGGAAACGCGATTGCACTAAGCACGTGCAACAAGCCGTTAAACCTCTAGGTGTCCCTAGTAGGAGGAGTGTTGTCTCCTGAGGGTTTTCAGCGGATTACACCCACAAAATCCTATCAACTTGGTTTTTCGACTTTTGTTTTCCAATTAGGTTCTCTAACAAGGAATTCTATTATCGTCGCCCCGCAAATTATCCACCCATATTCTTCACACTTCCTTATTATGTAACTTAAGATTGTACATGTTCTGTAAAATTACTTAGAATTCAGCATTTCTTAAGTTTTTCTTCTAGAGTTTCATCTCCACTTAGGAATTTCTATCAACTCTATTAAAGATACAAGTTTTATTTTTCATTCCTTTCTTTTATCTAAACTCTAATCACATATCCCCACGTGTGTTTAATTTTCACCCCTACACTTGGAAATTCAAATCAAGCAATCGTACTCTCGTCCATTGTCCAAAGCACTAAACTTTCGCTTACACATCCTTCATGCGACCGTTAATACTTCTTGAGGTACCAACAGCCGATTACAAGATGCGTTAGCCCTTTAAAACGTATTTCCTAGTTTTGCAACACCCAAGGCTTTTAGCAGTGACTCCCAAACCAGTTGGTCTAAGGCACTAGGTGATGAAGCACCCTCGCTAATTAATTTTCTAGCCCTAAGTAATCACAAAAACCAGTGTCCATTTTTTTATTCACTTTTTTTTCTTTTTATTTTCATTGTGCTAAGGACTTAAGACAAGAGTAATTCAAGGTCTCTTCTACTAATCCAAGTTTCAAGGTGCGTGATTGTGCATTTTGTAGGGTACATGTTTTCAGAATCTAAACTCAAACTAGGAACTATCTTTCGAACTTATACTTTAATAAGAACATTAATACTCTTCCCTCGTTTTGGCTTGACCCACGAAGTGAGCCCAAAATTTGCCTATTCCTAAATAACCTACAAAGACATACACTTTCTACCGTTAAACTTTAAGCAAGGTTATTTTTAGGATTTTTAATTTAGTAAGTCTAAGATCTAGTTTTTCCTAGCTAGTTAACCTTTTTATCAACTCAAGTCAATTAACCAAAATTGAATACAACAATTTTTATAATTTTTGAATTTTTTTCAATTTTTATGGGTTTTTCAGTTTTCTAGTTTTTTGTTATTTTTTAAATTTTCAAATCTTTATGAATTTTTTATATAAAGATGCAATGCAGAAATTAAATATGCAAAAGGAACTGAAATATATACAATATGCAATGCAAAAGATAACATTTCTCTCTCCCCCAAACTTGAGCAAAGCAGTGCCCTCACTGCCCGGCCCCACGTCACGCTCGTGAGCGTGAACGTGATCGTTCCCCTCTAGCCAAAAGTGTTTGGATTCCCCTCTCAATTTCCGACAACCGACGGTCGTGCTCTCGTGCAGTTGCCCGAAACTCATCCCTCAAAGAGTCTATTCTTCTCACTGTTCTTCGCATCAATCGCGCATGCTCCTGGGGAGTTAGTTCTTCCCCGCTCGAAGTCGAGCTCGAGCTAGGGGTGTGTGCAGGTACATTTTCTGCCGGTTCAGTTCGTGTCCAAATATCCGTGAGTCTAGAGTAGGACGACGAGACGCCCTCTAAAAGTGGTCGAACCGGGACACCGTCTATCATATATGAGTCAAATTCCTCGGCTGGGAGGAAATAACTGCAGAGTTGGGTAACGAGCATGGGACATGGGTATACGGTACCTCGTTTCCCCGTACCTATGGATTGGAGCAAAACCGTGCACATGTCGAACCTAGGATTTTTCGTCATCAGAGTGTGGACGACATGTAACGAAGGGGTGAAAAAGGTCGTGTTATGAGAACTTCCAAAAATATTGTTTTGTGCCCACCGGCACACAGTTAAAACGTTTGCGAAAAGGGTCCGTGCTTGGATGCCCTTACGCGGTTCTCGTGCACAGTCATTACCCATTAGTGGCATATAATCTTCAAAGCGCAGTGGGTGTTCATGTGCAGGTACACGTGATATGAGTGTAACCTCATGTATCATGTCCCTATCGATCTGAATTTCACGATTTCCCCAATTCAGTTTAATGTAACCTAAGTTGTCAAGGCTATTATCTTCCATGGATTCGTAAAATAGGGCAACTAGGTTAGGTAGAGCAAACGCAGATGCATGATTATAGAGGAGGAAATTCCAGCCCCTTTGTGCGATTTCGTGTGGGAAATATCTACCGTAAATCTCGTGTGCGAAAACAGGGGAAAAATCCCTTTCATACTGCATTTTATGTGCCATTTAGATGTTTACAGTAAAAGTATATGCAGTAACAGAGACTAAAGGCTCAGATTTACCTCCCCTAAAAAATTCAGGGGGTGAAGACATAAGGCGGCGGCTGCGCGGCGGGAGGCGGGAGAAGCGGCGGAAGCGCGGCGCTCTGGTGGAGTTGCGGCGATATTTTTCTGCAGAGGCTAGGGGGCGGCGTCTAGGGTTTGATGAGATGAAAAGTTTTTAGGGTAAACACACAGGGGGCTCGGGTTCCTTTAAATAGGGGGTGGGAGGGTGATTTGCATAAAACACCCTCTAAAACGAGGGTTTTATTTGTAAAATCAGCTCTTAATCTGCAGATTTGCAATAAGGTCCAAAAAAAATTTTTTATAAATTTTTTTTTATGGTATTTTGGAAATATATATACAAATAATATACATACCCCCAAATTTATTTGAAATAGTGTCTTTGGGAAACGAAATTTGGGGGTGAAAGCGGAGGAAAATCACTCAGTGTAGATCGGCTCCTGCAAGAGCAGGAGCTCCTCCGAAGGGTCCGCTGTGAAGAACGGTTTCAGTCGATGCCCATTCACCTTGAATAAGGTACCGTCTTCAGGATTTTCAAGATCAACCGCACCGTGCGGATAAACGGTGCGGACTACAAAAGGTCCTCTCCATCTGGACCGGAGCTTACCGGGATGAAAGTGTAACCGAGTGTCATAAAGTAGAACCTGTTGACCAGGTTCGAAAGTTTTTCGCAAAAGGTGTTTATCGTGGAACACCTTGGCTCGGTTTTTAGCAGTTATGGCATTATCATATGCCCCATCCCTCAGCTCCGCCAACTCATTCAATTGCATCTTTCGATTGCTGCCCGCATCTCCTAAAGACAAATTCAGCTCTTTGATAGCCCAAAATGCTTTATGCTCGATCTCCACTGGGAGGTGGCAAGCCTTCCCGTACACAAGCCGGTACGGAGATATACCAAGATCGGTCTTATATGCAGTACGGAAAGCCCATAGTGCATCTATCAGTTTAAGTGACCAATCCTTACGGTTTTTGGAAACCGTTTTCTCCAAGATTTGCTTTATTTGCCGATTTGAAACCTCGGCTTGCCCGCATGTTTGAGGGTGATATGGCGTTGACAATTTGTGGGTGATAGAGTATTTGCGCATTAAGGACTCGAAAGTCCTATTGCAGAAGTGAGAACCATTATCACTTATTATCGCCCGAGGGTGCCCAAATCGAGAAAATATGTGTTCTTTAAGAAACCGAACGACAATTTTATTATCGTTCGTTAGGCTGGGCATAGCCTCGACCCTCTTAGAAACATAGTCAACCGCCAACAGAATATACACATTTTCAAAAGAGTTAGGAAATGGTCCCATGAAATCTATGCCCCAAACATCAAAAATGTCCACAACCAAAATAGGTTGGAGTGGCATTTCGTTTCTCCGCGAAATCCGGCCCAAGTGTTGGCACCGGGAGCAAGCTTTGCAGTATTCAAATGCATCCTTGAAGAGTCGTGGCCAATAGAAACCACACTGCAAAACTTTTTCGGCTGTCTTCTTTGGGCCAAAGTGCCCGCCACATGCTTGATCGTGGCAAAAAGACAGCACACTCTTGACCTCACTTTCGGGTACACACCGACGAATGATTTGGTCAGAACAGTATTTAAAAAGATAGGGCTCATCCCAGTAAAAATGCTTTACTTGGGATAAAAATCGAAGTTTATCCTGTTTCGACCAATCATTGGGTATCAGGCCGGTGGCTAAGTAATTCACAATATCGGAGAACCAAGGTTCGCAAGAAACGGTCAAGAGTTGCTCGTCGGGAAAAACATCAGTGATTGGAAGATCGAGCGTGGGGGAAGAAGGAAGTCGTGATAGGTGATCAGCTACTACGTTTTCACATCCTTTTTTGTCCTTAATGACCAGGTCAAACTCTTGTAATAAAAGGATCCAACGTATTAGCCTTGACTTAGCATCTTTCTTCGCAAAAAGGTGGCGAAGGGCTGAATGATCTGTATATACAACGACTGGAGAGCCGATTAAATAAGGCCGAAATTTTTCGAGTGCAAACACAACAGCTAAAAACTCTTTCTCTGTTGTTGTGTAGTTGAGTTGGGCCTCATTTAGTGTTTGGCTAGCATAATAAATCACGTGCAGCATCTTATCAATATGCTGTCCATGAACAGCGCCAATAGCAAAGTCTGATGCGTCGCACATGATTTCAAACAGGTGCGTCCAGTCGGGAGATGAGAGGATGGGTGCGGTGATGAGGGAATGCTTCAAAGACTCGAATGCTTCAATGCAAGTGGAGTCGACTGCAAAAGTTGTGTCCTTAGCCAGTAAGAGAGTCAAGGGTCTAGCAATCTTGCTAAAGTCCTTGATGAACCGTCTGTAGAAACCGGCGTAGCCAAGGAAGGCTCTAATATCTTTGACGCATTTTGGGGGAGGGAGGTTAGAAATCACTTCGATTTTTGCTCTATCTACCTCAATGCCGTTTTGTGAGATGACATGTCCTAAGACAATGCCCTCTCGCACTATGAAATTGCACTTCTCCCAGTTCAATGTTAGGTTCTTATCCCTGCAGCGGGTAAGAACAGCGTCAAGATGGCGTAAACACTCGTCGAAGGAGTTGCCAAAGATGGAGAAATCATCCATAAAGATCTCCAAGAACTTTTCAACCATGTCTGAAAAGATCCCCATCATACACCGCTGAAATGTCGCGGGTGCATTGCATAACCCAAAGGGAATGCGACGATAAGCAAACGTGCCAAAGGGACAAGTGAATGTTGTCTTGTCTTGGTCCTCTTTGGCGATGGGGACTTGGTTGTAACCGGAATAGCCATCGAGAAAGCAATAGAACTCGTGCCCTGCCAATCGCTCGAGCATTTGGTCAATGAAAGGTAAAGGAAAGTGGTCTTTCTTTATTGCGGCATTGAGTTTCCTATAGTCTATGCAGACTCGCCACCCAGTTTGGGTGCGAGTGGGAATCAACTCATTTGCCTCATTGGTAATGACCGTAATGCCCGATTTCTTTGGCACGACGTGGATTGGGCTAACCCATTAGCCATCCGAGATAGGGTAAATGATACCGCTATCCAGACACTTGACAATTTCCTTCTTAACAGCCTCTTTCATGATGGGGTTGAGGCGCCTTTGTGGATCTCGTGCTGGCTTGGCATCATCCATTAAGTGTATATGATGTTCGACTATGAGGGGACTAATCCCTTTAATGTCCGCCATAGACCAGCCGAAAACTTGCCGATTATTATATAAGACCATCAAAAGTGCCTTCTCTTGCTCAAGAGCTAGAGAAGCTGATACAATGACAGGTAAGGTCTCATTATCACCTAGATAAGCATATTTTAGGTGTGTCGGCAAAATCTTTAATTCGAGTTTAGGAGGTGAAACAATAGATGGTAACAATGGGGTCGTTGTTTCAAACTCGAATGATTCCATCAAAGGTTCGAACCGAGTGTACGCAACAGTGTCGGATGGTTCAACTAACTCATCCGAAAAAGCAAAAGACTCCAATTCAGGTGATGAGTCTTCAAAGTCATCAACGAAGGTAAAGCACTCAAAATCATTATCCGCTGTGAAAGCTGCGTCGGATTCTAGGAGGAACGCACTGGTGGCGTTAACATTGCTGTGATCGAACAAAAAATTCTCGAATTCACAGTCCTCCTCCGCGATCTTATTGATCGAGCAAACATCGAGTACGCTAGCATTAGGCTCAGCAGGCTGACTTCCCAACTTGAAAATATTGAGCTCAATTGTCATATTGCCGAAAGATAGGTTCATTGAACCATTACGACAATTGATCACTGCGTTGGAAGTAGCCAGAAATGGTCGACCAAGTATTACCGGAATTTGGTTCCGGGGGTTAGCAACAGGTTGTGTATCCATCACTATAAAGTCAACGGGGAAAATGAAATCCCCTACTCTAATTAACACATCCTCCAGCTCTCCCCTAGGATGGGTTATTGACCGGTCGGCCATTTGGAGGGTACAGTGAGTGGGCTTAAGCTCTCCAACGCCCAATTGCTCGTACACAGAATAGGGTAGCAAATTGACACTCGCGCCAAGATCTAATAGTGCTCTATTGATGTTCTTGTCCCCAATTGTTATCGAAATGGTAGGACACCCGGGGTCCTTTTGCTTTGGGGGAAGGGAATTTACAAGAGCATCACTAATAGCACTAGCCACAAAAACTTTCTTTGGCACTTGCGACTTCCTCATTTTGGTGCATAAGTCCTTTAAAATTTTTGCATATGAAGGAACTTGTTGGATTGCATCCAAAAGTGGGATATTTATGCTAACCTGTTTGAACAACTCAACAATCTTCTCCATCTGTGGAGTTGGTTTATTGGATCTCAACCTATTAGGAAAAGGAACATTTTGAAAGGTGGTTGAGTCCAACTTTTGTGGATCAGATTGTCGAGTTGGAACGGCGCCCCGTGTAGATGTGTTCGTGTTGTTAGAAATGGGTCCGTTCGAGCTAGAAGAGGTAGAGCCATGTGAAGGGTGGAGAATAGGCTCTGAAGAAGAAGAAGAAGAAGAAGAAGATGAAGATGAAGAAATCCCACCGGCAGGGGTGTCATTGTTCATGCCCACATTTTTCTGCAACACTTTTCCCGATCTCAACGTGGTCACGGCATTTACGTTATGATCCTGCTGTTGATATGCAGCATGTGCGTGACCGGGGTTGGGCAGTGGTTGAGACGGGAGTTTTCCTTTTTCGCGCTCGCTCAAAGCTGCATTGAGTTGTGCAATTTGTGCCTCAATAGATTTGATGCTTTGATCATGTGAGGTACTATTTTGCACTAAAGTTTGAATAGAAGTCTCAAGTCTTGCTGTAGACTGTGTAGATTGCTTAAGGAACGCATCTAGACTTCTTTCGAGCGAGCTAACCTTATCATTATTAGGTTGAACATAATTATTTGGCTGGTAAGCATTGTTAGGCACAAAATTGTTCACCTGATTAGGGTAAGGTTGTTGTTGAAATTGTTGCGGTTGAAATTAAGTTTGTGAGGGTGCTTGTTGTTGTTGTTGTGGAGGAGGAGGTCTTTGAAAATTGTTATTTCCTTGGAATTGTTGATTTTGGTTCCAAGCGAAATTTGGGTGACTCCTCCACCCCGGATTATATGTCGAAGAGTACGGATCGTTCCTTTGTCGTTGCTGAAATGCAGCATTGACTTGATCCTGTCCTTGAGTGGATGCATTATAAGGACACTCTTCGGTTAGGTGCGATGGATCCGCACAACAAGCACAGACAGTTCGTGGGGGCATAGCAGGGGCAGGAGAAGGCGATGAGATTTTGGTCTCAATCGCTTCTAGCTTTTTCGTAAGAGCGGCCATCTCAGCCTTCGTGGCAATCGACATCTCTACTTGATGTATGCCTGCACTAGATTGACCACTAGAAGATGATGTGGTCTTGTTACTCTCCCACTGTATTGTTTGCTCACTAAGATCCTCAAGAAACTGCCATGCTTCATCACTAGACTTAGAGAGAAAATGACCTTGACTTATGGTTTCTAGCAACTGCTTCGTTGCCGAGTTCAATCCCTCGTATAATGTTTGGCAAAGTTGCCAACTTTCTATCCCATGATGAGGGCATTGAACTAGTAGGTCCTTAAATCTCTCGAAGTACTTCCAAAATGGTTCGGAAGGAAGTTGTGAGAATTGAATAATTTCATTTCGGATTCTGGAAGTTTTGTGATGAGGATAGAACTTTTTCAGAAAAGCCTTCACAAACTCGTCCCAATTTCTTATGGAATGTGATGCGGTGCTATATAGCCACTTCTCGGCTAGGTCACATAAGGTTAAAGGAATGACCCTTAGCCATATAGCGTCATCACTCAATTGGGTCGTTTTCATCATAGCGCACACATTTTGGAATTTATTAATAAAGATGTATGCATCTTCAGATTCCAAACCATGAAATTTTGGCAGCATATTGATGAAATGTGGTTTTATCTCAAAATTGTCCCCATTTGCCGGTGGGGGTGAAAGACAAGTAGGTAAAGAAGTGCGGATGGGGTAAAAGAGATCCAGGAGCGCAACTCGTGCGGGCGCTTCAACAGGCGGCTGGTTCGGGTTATTCGCACCTAACGGAGGTGGAATCCTTCCTGTTGGTAAGGTATTGTTGGGGTCGAATCCCGACATGCCTTCGGTGAAAGAATTTGAAGTTGATGGTAAGAAAGTGGACGGAGTGTCGACTTTAGTGTCGAAAGGTTCGTCGGTCGGTACCAACGAAACACGGACTAATCGGGCGTCAGTATCCCTAGTCCAAAGTGACATACACTAAAGGGTAGTGCAGTCAGAAAAAAGAAAAAGACAGAATGTGGAGGTAAGATAACGTCAGTGAGGGAAGGTGGTGGAAGTGAGTTGCAAGTTTTCTTAGCGGCAAGTTGCAAGTTTTGAAAAGATTTTTTCTCTTTTTTTATATATGTGAGAGTTTTGCAAAAAGGTTTTTTAATGGGGACTCGTGACACAAATCAACCACATATGCACAATCAGGCCTAGATCTAGGGTCGCCTAGGTCTGCTAGACAGCTCCTAACTAGGGCTAGAAATAGGACCTCAAACCGCCTCTTCACGGACAAGTACGGCCAGGTAAGTGGGAAGGAACCACCACTACAGTGGGCCTAATTAATAACCACTAGCCTAGACACCGCAATGTCGGTTAGGATAAACGGCCGATGCCTATACTAGTCCTTTTCCTATTGAGCTCGATGTCCTTAGGTCTGAGTCTAATCTTTTTTTTATTAATTGTGGTCAATGCACATGCTTTAGGTGTTTTCTGGGGTCCTGGGAAGGGTGATGAAATCCCCATCCAATCTGAGTTTGGTCAATTAGCCCCTTAGAATCCGATTAAATTATGCAAAACAGTTAAATTCACTTGCAATCAAATTTTAGCGCGGCGCAAAGAACCCTGCAGAAAATCTGTTATTTAGAAGGGGAGATGATTTTTGCGCAAAGAAATCCTGCAGAAAGTTTTTACAGAGAGATATATGGGAGGTTGAAGAGGGGAGAAAGAGAGAGCAAACCATGTAATTTTTATGTGTTGACGTGGCAGACACGCGGCGGTTCCGCGGTCTAGGGGCCTCCTTTGCGGCGGAAACGCGTTCGTCTAGAGGGATCACTCTCTGGAAAAAATTGTACTGCTCCTTTGTGCCTCTTCTCCTCTGTTGTGATGCTCACTTTCCTGATTTGACCTCTGTAAAATTCCAGATCCGAGAGTCTTTGCTGTTCCTGCAAGATTCAAACCATAAAACCCTTCAAAAAGATAAAAATCGATAAAATGTTTTTGTATTTTTTATATTTTCTGATTTTTATAATTTTTAGAATTTATATCAACCCGAAATCATAGAAAACAAAAATTACGCCATCCCCGGCAACGGCGCCATTTGATTAATCCAAAAATTGTAGTTTTACCGTAATCAGAAACGGCGTCGCTTTGCAGCTAGCCGGTGAGTACGGGTCGATCCGCAGAGATGTGTAAATTTCTGTTTTTGTGTTTTTACGAGTTGATTCCGTTGGTTGTTTGGTTTTTTGTCGATTGATTTAAAAACTAATTTATGTGATATGAAAGAACTCGTTAGGGTTAGGTCAAAGGTAGGGTTGATGAGATCAATATTTTCATCCCTTTCAATGCCGTTTGATTAAAGCTTTTTAGAAAATCATAATAATTATTAGCAAAGGGGATTAGGATGATCGGGAAGAAACAAAGTTTCTTCATCTAGATCCTTGTCCATCCTTTCCTATTAATTGCTGCAATCTTCATGGACGTCATGTATTCCGGCCTTTTAGACTACGGTTCACCGTTACCTCGTAGGTAGGGTGCCGTAGGGGGCGGATCATACATACGTGCATGAAGGTTTCGTTTTGAAAATATGTTGGCATTGAAGGAGGTGAGAGATATCCATCTCTCACTCCCTCCCTTGTTCCTAACCCTAACGAGCGAGGATTTTACTCGCTCATTAGGGAATATTAAAAAGTGACATTTTTGTTGTTTATGTTTTAAAGTGTTACTCTTACGACAGATTAAAATTAGCTCAACTAGTGAACTACAGCAAACAAATGGATAACTAGGGCAAGTAATGATATTAAACTAAGGCAGGAATTAAATAAATTAAAAACTTACAAGAAAAGTTGATGCTCTAAATCTCCCAACAAGTCTGAACTTTTATTGATTGAAAAGAGGCATATATTTTACAGATTTTTAGTACAATTTATAAGCAACCAGTAAAGTTAGGGTTACAGACTCTCGTAGACATGCAATTACAGATTTGCCCCCTAAAGATCCCAACACCCGCACCGTCGCACCGACACAAGAAGTCGGTGCCGAGAAGGGCACCATACGGCCGCGGAACCAAGGCAATTATAGGCCTTTGGTCGCGGTTCCGCGGCCCTTTGGTGGCTTCATGCCACCATCTTCTGTGGTCTTCATTCTGGGTTCTTGGGCTTATTTGTTCTTCACTATTTTTCTCTGTTTGACTTCTAGGTCTTTTCCAGATCTTCAATGAAAACTTGTAAGGAGCTTTTGACCGTTCACTTTTGTCTTTTGGATCTTGCACTGTTCTTCGTCTCGGCTTGAGTAAGATCCGTCTGCTTGTTGGTCAAAAGTCCCTTTTCTGTAGCATCTTTCGTCTTTTTCACTGTATTTGTTCCAAGAGCCTGTATCCCGTATCATGCAACAAACGAGCGTCAAAAGTACCTGTTTACTTATAAAATGCATAAAAGTGGGGCGTATGAATTGCAATATTATGATATGAACAATGTGCCTCCTCAAGAATCTCACGTCGTAGTCCCTCAGAACCTGGTACGCACAATCGAGTCCCAAATCGCAGTACTCCCTGATCATCGATCACGAACTCGGAATCTCTGCCCTGCCTAATCTGCTCCATGATCTCTGAAAGACGGTCATCGCTGGGCTATGCCTCTCGAATACGGTCAAGTAACTGCGGACGTGCACGAACATGCGCAAGCCGTCCCCCTGTCGAAGTGAACTCGAACTCAACCCGGCTGTCGCATAAAATCTGCCAATCTTCCGACGACTGCCTCTGTACTACGCGCAAACAAGATAGACTACCCCCGGGCCTCCTGCTCAAAGCATCCGCCACTATATTAGCCTTGCCCGGGTGATACAAAATCTCGCAATCGTAGTCCTTTACTAGTTCCATCCAACGGCGCTGTCTGAGATTCAGGTCTCGCTGCTGAAATATATACTTTAAGCTCTTGTGATCAGTGAATATCTGACACGACTCGCCGTATAGGTAATGTCGCCAGATCTTAAGTTCAAATACCACTGCAGCCATCTCCAAATCTTGAGTGGGGTTGTTCTGTTCATGTTTCTTCAACTGGCGTGAAGCATAAGCGATCACCCTGTCATGTTGTATCAATACGCACCCTAGCCCCACTCGTGAAGCGTCATAATAAACCACGAATCCGCCTAATCCTGAAGGCAATGATAACACCGGCGCCGTAGTCAAACAAGTCCGTAGCTGCTGGAAACTGTGCTCGCACTGCTAGTGTATTGACGAGTCTTAAGAGTCCCATATAGGGGTTTCCAAACTCAAGCGAAATGAAGTAGAGAACATATGGAGATATATGCGGGAGCTTGATTAACTACGAGTATATGATACCGTATTTTAATCTAGCATTTTTTGATATTAGTCGGGTTATATATGATATGACCGGATTATTAAATCAAGTGTTGATTTAATAAATTGAATAATTACTCATTAAAATTCATTTCTTTATTTATATATACATACATATATATAAGTATCATGGTTGATGATAATATGGAATACGGCAATGCAAGAATCACATAGAGATGAAATGAATGTTTTGATAAATATAAAATGAATAAGGAAAATATCTAGAGATGAGTCATAGCTTCTAAATGGTTCTAAAAAGATCTAGCAACCATGACCCACTCTTTGTTTTGTTCTTATTCACCCATACTTATCTATTAAACATCCATAATATCTCCAAGGCTCATTCACCTCTTGCCAAGTTCATCCTCTTCATTATCATCTCTCTAGATATTTTTTCTAGGAAGAAAAAGAAAAGGAAAAAGAAAGGATTTTTAGTGAGAAACTTCCCACTTCATCAACCCATAATAAAATAGCAAATTAGTATAGGCTGTTGCCTTCACTTGTTCAAAAGCTTAGTGAAGCAAGAGTATGAGAGTGTGAAGCTTCATGGTGGATCATCATAGACAACGAAGACTTCAAGTGACCTTGTTCCAACTTCAAGTGGAGCTATAGAGAAGCTTAAGGACTTCTACATGGAGCAATTGGAGTGAAGGACCGGACAACAAAGGTTGTAGTTCTTATTCACTTAGGTTTTATCACTAGTTTCTCTTTTTGTAACCCTAATCTCTAGTTCGATTCGTGTTTTGTATACTTAGCTCTCTAGTTTTTTAAAATTTCTCACATGCTTTAGTTTAAAACCCTAGTAGATGAGCTAGTGTACACTTACAATACTTTACCATAATACAGAGGTTGCAGAGGCTATTCAAGTGTAAGAAGACAGTGGAGGCAATGATTTAGCATCACCATGCTGCTCCAAATGAAGGCGGAAGAATGAGTCGTCCAAGAGATTCGCCGGCAGAGAGGGATTTCGACAGAAGGCACTCAATATTCAGTTGTAATCCTCGCAATATCAGTCTGGGACTGGCTAGTGATGGATTCTGCCATTTTAAATATATGGGAGGATGCCACAGCACATGGCCCGTTGTAATGATGGTTTATAATCTGTCACCGTAGTTGGCTATGCATCAGTCATACTTTATGATGCCTCTTTTTGTTGACAGACCGAAATCACCGGGAAACAATATCGGCGTCTACTTCCGATCATTAATCGATGAGTTAAAATCTTTATTCACTGATGGTGTGGATTCTTATGATGCTAACACAGATACTGCCTTCACGTTGCATGCAGTTTTAAGGTAGAAAATTAATGACTTTCCTGCGTATGGAATGCTATCAGATTGGTCCGTACATGGTTACAAAGTATGTCCTTACATCCACCAAGATACAACATCGAGGCGGTTGGTTTATAGCAAAAAGGTTTTTTATTACGGTCATCGGCGTTTCCTACCACTATACCATCCCTACAGGCTTGATAGTGCTCATTTTAATGGTCATCAAGAGCTTCATGGGCCTCCAGCCCCATTGTCCGGAGATGACATGATTGCTCAGTGGGATGGTTACTGTTTACCGCTAAAATAAAGATGAATTGGGATAGGACGTCTGGCCTGAATTTGGGGGAAGATGCTATTTGGAACATATTCGTCCATCTCTTCGAAGATGCCAAGTTGATTTATCGAACCGTATATCGGAGGTTTAGACAGATACGACCGATATAGTGTGACTTATCATATATCCCTCTTTGAGGGGTTTTGATTGTGGGGATGCTCTTCCCTGCAGGCGCAAGCCCTTCCAATTAATTACGCTATCGCATTGCGATAACACCTTTCACATGCTCCAGCAGGTCACTTCGTGTCGTATTATATATATCTTTTATTATGGTTTCTCATGGATTGTATACGGAAACTAGTTTATGTCGTCGCCCCGTAGGGCGTGAATTAGTCCAAATCCGTATATATATATATATATATATATATATATATATATATATATATATTATAAATTTGGGGTCGAACTTAGGACGCAGTTCGAAATATATCATCTGAAGATCGTTAGTCATCTTTGAGAATAAGATCAACTCAGGAATATGGTTAAGGATCGTTAATCCTATTTTAGATTAAGATCAACTTAACAAGTATAGATTAAGGATTTTTTGTCATCTTTGAGACTAAGTTCACTTTGGTTTATTGATATTTTGATCAATATATTGCATATAAGAAGCGAAAGTATTGATACTTAATTTAATTTTAATTAAGTAATCAAAAAATGGTTTGTTGTTCAAGTGCTCAAGTGCTTATGGAATGCACATGCCACTTAGTTTTATTTGAGAAGAGTGTACACACGCTTTGCAAGTGGCTACGTATTGTTTTGAATCAGGATGTTGAGCACATCTATATAACGTGGCTCGCATTTATTATAGGTTCAGATTTATATCTGTGCGCATGTATTTTACGCGCGCATGTATTTAGCAGGTCAATGTACATATCATGTGACACTCGCACATCATGGGTAGTTTTCAATAAGTGCGCACACATGTATATCACGTGACACACATGCCTTTATAGGCGGCATCTAACAAGTGCGCACGCATGGATATCACGTGATGCGAATGCTTTCATAGGCAGCTTCCATCAAGCACGCATACGTGGGTATCACATATTGCGCACATCTCCAGGGGCATTATTTTCCCAAGGAAAACAATTATTTATTAAGTGCGCACTAATTTGGGTGCGTACTTGTTTCCATCAGAAAACAGAAGCTTTCACCAAGAAGCAAAGGCTTCTGTTTTATGTTCTTTTTTACTTCTTTTATCTTTCCAAGAAGCAAAAGCTTCAATTTTTTTATCTGTTTTCAAGTCATATGCATGCGTTTTATGGCACTCATCTTATTTTTCATGGATCTTAGGATCAATCTCTTGCAAAAAATAAACTTTATGAATGAGGGATGTTAGTTATATGTATGCCCTAGAGGCTATTACTGTACATACGATATATATTGTAATGGATGCTGGGACATATATAGGGAGGAATTTCTTGCTCGACATGATAGTATGCTATCTGGTTGTACTTTATCTTAACATGTACTCTGATTGTCTCTATGTCACATGTTGATAAAGCCCTTAGGATATGTATTCGACTACTGGGACTATGATGAGATCATACTAGTGGGGCCACGGTAGTTGACGAGTACATCCTATAACTGTTCCTAGTCGAGAATGTATCGAGACAGGGCATCGATACACCAGAGTAGACTAGCGTATACGCATCTTGACCCATATGATGGGCTATGGATGATCCCATATCCATCGGTGTTTGACATCAAGGATGGTGTACGGGTGCTCAGTAGAGACTGGGTACACTGGATGGACTCGCCGAGAACTCCCAGATGGTATTATACCTCACGTCAGATGGCAGTTCTCCGGTGACACTGGTACAGAGTAGTCTGTTGACCCGAGATCGTCATAGAGTCTTGTGTGATTCCCACTATGCTTTGATTTCCATCATACCACGTCCAAGAGGGCGTGCAAAAAGGTGGCTTTTGGGTACAGTCCCGAATCACATGGAGGCAATGAGCGATAGGAGGGGATTCGTCTCTCCCGGTATAGGGAGTTGATGTTGTGCTGTGTTCGATTGGCTATAACCGGAAATCAGTAGTTGCTGAGATTTACTGGTAACTGTTATCAGTAGTTTCTAGAACTGTTATAGACCTCATATCGACACGACTTATCGATCTACTGGGGTCTAACGTTTACCACCCCTAGGCGAGATATGCGACATATCAGACGACGAGACCGGACTGTACGGGAGTGTTACTGTTTGGATTCACAGGAGAATGTACAGGCTTGCTTGTTGATCTTCTGAGCGCTCAATACCTGGGTGGCTGTTACGTTTAGCCGACTGCTTGCAGCTTGTGGGTGTTTGATATGATCATCACCTACTGCCGGCGTATTGACGATTCTTTAGAGTCCTACACAGAGGTTTCTTGACTCAGGCAAAACGAAGTAGGAGCACATATGTGATATATGCGGGACCGAGGATAATACGATATGAGATACCGTATTCTATTCTCGCGATATTTGATATCAGCCGGTTCATCGGATCAAGTGTTGATTCGATGAATCGGTACGGATAAATATTAGTCGGTTATATGCGATGTAGCCGGATTGTCGGATCAAGTGTTGATTCGATAATTTAATGTATAATAATATATATGATATATTAAATTACATTAACTAATATTAGCTCACTAAAAGATTCTTTTTTTCACTCGGGTAATACATTGATATATATGCGATATATGTTTATTGTATTATTTTATTTTGTTACGATAAATATTATATATGTGATATATAATATTGTAACATGATATGATAACTAATGCAATATGTTTAGTGGAGTTTAAACATGATTAGGGTTTGGATTAGGGTTAAGACTTCTAGTATATTCTAGAAGGTTTCTTTTTGTCATGATAAAGATATTTGTCTTGATATTTTTGTGTGACTCACTCTTAACCCAACCCAAACCCTAGCCCTTGGTTAATTCTCTACAATGGTTTAGTAAACCATGGTTGCATTATTCATCATATTAATCCTTTCATTATTCATCACAAAAGAAATGAATCACTATTCTTCTTCTTCTTCCTCTTTTGCAAAGCTTTCTTGCTTTGATTTTGTGATGAAAAATGAGTGAGAATTAGAAAAAAAATGAGAGCAAAAATCCTACTTCATCATCCTCATCTATCCTTGCCATTTAGATGAGGGTGTTCACTTCGTTTAGTGAGTGTAAGCTTGTGTTAACGAAACTTCAAGGTAGATCATCTTTGTATCGTAGATCGGAAGCAAGACTGCATCTTTCTCTTCGTGGAACCTCTCGAGAGTTCGGAACACGTTGATCGCAGTGAAGGGACTTCAATACGGAGCTATTGAAGTGAAGGACCGAATCTACAAAGGTTGTAATCCCTCTCACTTATTGTTAAAGTGTTTAACAGGTTAGTTTTCGCATAAACTCTAGTTTAAAGATCCGGCTTCGGGTTGTTCGACACGGCTAAATTTTTAATCGGGCATGGTTGATGCCTTGTAGAACCTTGTGAGCGTGCCTAGCAACCCTACAGTGGTATCAGAGACAAGCTAGAGCTTTAGACGAAGTCTAGACGAAGTTTAAAGTCCGATCGAACCCGAAAACCCCGACACGAACCCTTCTCTGTACATTTTTTTAAAATGTGTTTTTTCTGAATTAAAAATGCTCAGAAAAACAAGCAGGAAAAAATAAGAATTACTGTGAAGTACGGTCCACTAAGTCAATATTTTGACCGCGGAACCGCGGCCAAACCATGGATTTGGCGGCGGTTCCGCGGCCAAAATTTGACTTAGTCCTTGGAATTTCACTTAATTATTCTTAGGTCCTTTTTTGTTATTTTTTTCTGGGAATTTTTTAATTCCACTCAAGTGTTGAGTTTTCTAGGGTTGTATTGGGGAATTGTTGATTCGATCAGATAATTTGACTTTGTTTAGTTTGTCCGGATAATTTTAGAAACTGTTAAAAAGTTCGAACGGATATCAATAACTCACTTTTTCCTCGGTCGGAAAATTTTTCAAAAGTTGGATTTTTTCTCGAGTTTAAGAACGTTCTAAGTAGTGCAAGTAATGCGGTGGACCCTTTAGAAGACAACAAAGCTTAACTCGATTATGTGACCGTCTTGAACTGCCTTTTGAACCTTAGGGTTTGGGGTAGTACGGCGTGCCACATGTGAGGCGTTGGCTTGACCCTTCTACGGCTGGACCATTGGTACTGTGGCATGTGATGGATGTTTTTAAACTTATTTTAAGTGTTGAGATATATTGGGGAAATCTTGGGTGTTTGATTATTCGATCGGAAAGTTTAACATTGTCTATTTATCTGGAATGTGATACAATATTTGGAATCCACAGGTAGTTATGAGATAACTAATTTGAATGTTATAAATCTAGCAGTTCATTCTCAATTGATCGGTTGCCACGGAATTTTGATGTGATCAAAAGTCCGTCGCAATCACGTAGCGTACGCGGATACTCGCCGGGTAAACTTAATAGACAACCATGCCCTATAGCCCCGACCTAATGACTGTAAGAGAACCCCGTCACCAAAAGCATCCGTTCGGGTGCTCGCGGCAGCAGTGTTCCGCCTTAGTGCACTTCGTCGACGGCATCTGTGGGTGCGGCCGTCTACTAAAGTTTGCGACGAGCATTCGATCAGGTTGTCGGGAATCTTGTTGAATTGCCCGACTTGATATTGAAAAGTGTTTTTGATAATGAGACTAAAATGCGGGGTTTATAATTGTTAGGCATGCGATGTCTAAGGAATTCATTTGGTTAGGCATGCGATGTCTAAGGAGGTTGTGGATTCCAACTGTTGTAGTTTTACACTTTCTTTTCTGTGACCGTAAGTGTAGTATGTGGTGTATCACCGGCATCGTTGCTATACATCAACGACAATCGGGATACGCATACTTACTTACGTTGATGATATGAGATATTATGTGTTGCTGTGATATGTTGTATTGGATCGTCACGTTTGAATAGCCGGGGGTTTTATGTGAGATGAGAGTTTTTTCTTTTTCATTCATGTAAAATTCTTTTGTATGTAATATTCTTTTATTGGGGCACTTCCGGGGTAAGGATGATGTCACCGTTGTATATTATTTACTTTTCCGCATTAGGTAGACCCAAGGCGGGGAGCACAAGTAACCGGGTTCTAGGGTCCAGTGGGAGACCATCTCGAGGAGTCGAGACCGGGTCTCTTAACCCTAGAATTGGCAGTGTTGCTTGCCGCTCTCGTAGGGGTCTAGGGATGCGGGTTTGGCTATTCATCGCGACCGTGGAATCCATGTTTTATACAGGCTCGTATTTAAAACATGGACATCCTAGTATATCCAATATTTCATATATGTTCTTCTGCTGCAATGTTCTGTGATGAGATCATATTACTGCCTGAGACGAATGTTTATATTATATATTTGAGATATATGTTATATTGCAGATTTCGTTTCAAAAGAGATGCTTGTGAAGCATAATAAAATGGAACTTCATTAATGAGATTAATGAAACTAAAAGAAACCTAAAGATGTTGTAGAAGCTTGTTTAAAAACTGGTAGCTCTAGTTCTTGCTTTGTATAGCGGTGTCCCTTGTAGAACATCCAGCATCTTATTCGATAAGGAAAGAGCCGAGATCCCTTCACCGGGAGTGACCTCTTTAGTGAAACTAGCAGATGCTACAAACTCGGTTTGTCTTTTGATTGCTTCTATAGTTCTTGCTTTGCATAGTGATATTTATGAAATATCCTGCACCTTATTCGATGAGGAAAGGGCCGACGATCCCTTCACCGGGAGTGACCCCTTTAGCAAAACTAGAAAGGCCTCAGAAACACTCCATTTAAAATCACTCGATTCTACAACGATATCAAGTTCATTACACAAAGGGTTTTCATAAAAACCTGTCGTAGCCCTCCGTCATTTCAGATAAGTCCTACTTAGTATCCGTGCTACGTTTGTTGGCCTGCATCAAGGCGTAGTGTGCGGTAGCTAACTAGTATTTATCTGTTTATGCATATGATGTAGATTGGATTAGGATAGTCGTGCGACTTTGTTGGCCTGTGTCAAGGGTCGTGCGGGTGGGTTTAATTCAATCAAGAAATGACGGGTTGAACTTGACTAGCGGACTGTGGTTTGTTGGCCTGCGTCAAGGTCATGGGACGCTAGGGGTAAAATATTATTGGGAATTTCAAGTGTTGAAATTTGCAATGAGATTGCATACCTTCTATGAGATAGTTGGATCCCGATACCCGCTGCGAGTAAGAGTTACTCCTGGGAAAGTTTTATACATTAGTCGATCAAGTAGGTGTCTAGAAAGGTGTCAACGGGGTTACGCCCCTGTGAAAACGAGGTTTACTTTAATTAGGTTCGTGCGAAAGCACGGGGGACCTCCCTCAAAGTACCGACATTAGCCTGGCTGAAAGATTGGCGAACTTGTAGCGTGTAATTAATCCCGGCTAGTCTTTCCTTTTAGGGTTTGAAGAAAGATTTGATTAAAACAGTGGGAGACATCCTGATTAGATATATTAGATAACCAATCTAATCTTGCAAGAGCATACGCTGAGTGTTTTCTTCTCTCTCTCCAGGTAGCGACCATATCACGCCTTAATCAAGATAATAAAACGGATATATTGACCGAACCCGCTTGTTATACTGAGCTGGGGAACGTTGGTCCCGCTCCAACTTATAATTGTTATAAGACAGAGCAGGAAATAGGGGATTACCAGAATTCCCGTGCCGCCCAAACGAAGAAAGTGCATGCTGATGCATCATCTTCAGGTGTGTTCATTACAGATAACTGTTTCTCAGTATCCTTTACGTCCTGGGTATGAGATACCGGATCAGGATCCCGCATATGTAATCTGTTACATGGACTACAGATAGGTAGAGAACTGAGAACGGGTGATAAGTTTCATGAGATAGAAACGGTGCAAGTGTTGCAGCCAAGTCTGTTGGTCACTGTCACCCTGTATTACCAGAATACATTGATTCTGAACGAATGTTATTAGATACCGAACCTGATATACAACATCATATCGGTCTCTTTATTAGTAAAGAAAGGATATAATTTTGTATTGTTGGATAATGTTTTGAACATTTCCTATATCAAGAGTTGATCGGTTCAGGCACGTTATCTAAAAGCATTGACGTTCTAAATCAAACTACAGTTCTTAGTATACAGAACACACACGAGAGGAAGGGTTCAGAAATGAACGAATCCTTCTTGAGGTATTGTAGACTAGGTCATATCAATGCGACCCGACTAGCCAAGTTACATTTAGATGCATATTTAAATTAGTTTGAATATACATCTTATAAAACTTGCTGGTCATGTCACAGAGATAAGATGACCATAGCTCTGTTTATATGAAACAGAGAAAGAGTTAGTGAACTCTTGGGATTGATAAATGCTGATGTATGAAGGTCCCCTGTCTACACATGCCAAGACCGGTTCTTTGTATTTCATTACATTCACTGATGAACTCTCAAGATTCAGACATATGTTCCTGTTGAAACACAAGTCCGAAGCTTTTGAGATATTCACAGAATATAAGTTAGAAGTAGAGAACCAAAATACAGGTATAAGTATTATGTCCTTTGATGTGATCAAGGAGGAGAATACTTGAGCACGGAATTCCTGGACTATTCTAAAGGAGAATGAGATTCTCTCTCGGCATTACTCCTCCGTATACACCATAGCACGATGGTATATCGGGGCGGAGCAAAAGCACCCTATGTGATATGGTGTGCTCTATGATGAGTACTACTGAGTTTCCTATTTCCTTTTGGGAGTTATGCACTTGAGAAGCTGCATACCTATTGAATAGGGTTCAAATCAAATCAGTTGCCTACCACTTTATATGTGATATGGAAAGGGAAGAGCCCATATCTTAAGTTTGTTAAGATTTGGGGTTGTCCGGCCTATGTCTAAAAGCAAAATCCGGACAAGCTCGAGGCAAGGTCTGTTATGTAGAACTGGAAATGTTCCAGCTATACAAATTGTCGCTGATGATTTGGTAGAACTAAAGGATTCAATAGTTTCCAACGAACCTCAGCCTCTCCGCCGATCTAGTAGGTTTCCTCACCCACCTGAGAGATACTTCGGTTTCTCTATGACAGTGGGAGCGAGGATTGCATCATGAGATGATGACCCAACTATTTTCGAGCTGGCCATCAGGAGTGGGACTCTTTAAGAATGGCTGGATGCTTATCGATCTGAGATGGAATCCTTATACACCAACAAAGTATGGACTTTGGTTGCTTTATCTGAAGGGTTAAATCCCCATCAGGAGCGAGTATATCTTGAGAAGATTACTTGGTGTACATGGAAAAGTTGAGACTTTCAAAGCTATGCTTAAGTCCATCCAGATCCTACTTGCCACGGCTACATACCATGACTACGATATCTGGCGGTTGGGTGTCATGAATGCTTTTCTAAATGATGTTTTAGAAATGAGTGTCTATAAGTACACAGCCAGAGGGCTTCGTAGACAATGGGAGCAGCGGAAACGTGTGCAAGATGTTTTATATGATAAAACAGGCATCGCAGAGTTGGAACATCTGTTTTGATGTGGTAGTCAAAGAGTTTGACTTCATCAAAATGGTAGATGAACCTTGTATAAACAAAAAAAAGGTAGTAGAGAGTATAATGATGATCCTCGTAGAGTACGTGGATGACATACTCTTGATAGGGAAAGAGTTTCCTATGCTACGCTCGGTCAATCTCCGCTTATCACAAGGATTCTCCATATATGATCAAGGTTATACCTCCTAAATCCTGGGTTTTGTATCTATGAGATAGATCTAATTGGATGTTAGGATACTCACTAGTTGTAGTGAGATGGTATCAATCGATCCTGGGGAGAATCACTGGAAAGGTTCCAGGGTGATAAGGACGACTGAATGTCAGTCGCAGGCATTGTCTATAACCTCAGTGGAGGGATGGTATGTTGGAAGAGTTCCAAGCTAGATACCGTGACATACTAGATGATTAAAGGAAACATACATCGTTACCAAGGATGCTACCAAAGAGGCAGTCTGGATATATATAAGTTCATGAGATGAACTTCGTTCCTACCATTGTGTGACAATGGAGTTGTGGCTTTAGCCAAGTAACTACCGTCCCATCAGAAATCCAGATATAATTCTCAGGCAGTATCACCTGATCATGGAGATGGTTGATCTCCAGGGAGATCGAGGTTAGGAGAGTAGACAAAGAGGACAATAGTGCGGATCCACTCACAAAGGCCTTTTTACCAGCAGAGACTTTTATGGGAAGGTTGAGTATGAGATACTTCAACCACGGCTAATTGTTGGGTATGTGATACAACAACAGATAGCCCTAGTGAAAGTGGGAGATTGCTAGTCATATGTATGCCCTAGAGGCCATTACTGTACATACGATGTATATTGTAATGGATGCTGGGACATATATAGGGAAGACTTTCTTGCTCGACATGATAGTATGCTATCTGGTTGTACTTTATCTTAACATGTACTCTGATTGTCTCTATGTTACATGTTGATAAAGACCTTAGGATATGTACTCGACTACTAGGAATATGATGAGATCATACTAGTGGGGCCATGGTAGTCGACGAGTACATCCTATAACTGTTCCTAGTCGAGGGTGTATCGAGACAGGGCATCGATACACCAGAGTAGAGTAGCGTATACGCATCTTGATCCATATGATGGGCGATGGATGATCCCATATCCATCGGTGTTTGACATCAAGGATGGTGTACGGGTGCTCAGTAGAGACTGGGTACACTGGACGGACTCGCCGAGAACTCCCAGATGGTATTATACCTCACGTCAGATGGCAGTTCTCCGGTGACACTGGTACAGAGTAGTCTGTTGACCCGAGATCGTCATAGAGTCTTGTGTGATTCCCACTGTGCTTTGATTTCCATCATACCACGTCCAAGAGGGCATGCAAAAAGGTAGCTTTTGGGTACAGTCCCGAATCACATGGAGGCAATGAGCGATAAGAGGGGATTCGTCTCTCCCGGTATAGGGAGTTGATTTTGTGCTGTGTTCGATTGGCTATAACCGGAAATCCCTGGCCAGGGTTGCTGAGATTTACTGGTAACTGTTATCAGTAGTTTCTTGAACTGTTATAGACCTCATATCGACACGACTTATCGATCTACCGGGGTCTAACGTTTACCACCCCTAGGCGAGATATGCGACATATCAGACGACGAGACCGGACTGTACGGGAGTGTTACTGTTTGGATTCACAGGAGAATGTACAGGCTTACTTGTTGATCTTCTGAGCGCTCAATACCTGGGTGGCTGTTACGTTTAGCTGACCGCTTGCTGCTTGTTGGTGTTTGATATGATCATCACCTACTGCCGGCGTATTGACGATTCTTTAGATTCCTACACAGAGGTTTCTTAACTCAGGAAAAACGAAGTAGGAGCACATATGTGATTTGTGCGGGACCGAGGATAATACGATATGAGATACCGTATTCTATTCTCGCGATATTTGATATCAGCCGGTTCATCGGATCAAGTGTTGATTCGATGAATCGGTACGGATAAATATTAGTCGGTTATATGCGATGTAGCCGGATTGTCGGATCAAGTGTTGATTCGATAATTTAATGTATAATAATATATATGATATATTAAATTACATTAACTAATATTAGCTCACTAAAAGATTCTTTTTCTCACTCGGGTAATACATTGATATATATGCGATATATGTTAATTATATTATTTTATTTTGTTACGATAAATATTATATATGTGATATATAATATTGTAACATGATATGATAACTAATGCAACATGTTTAGTGGAGTTTAAACATGATTAGGGTTTGGATTAGGGTTAAGACTTCTAGTATATTCTAGAAGGTTTCTTTTTGTCATGATAAAGATATTTGTCTTGATATTTTTGTGTGACTCACTCTTAACCCAACCCAAACCCTAGCCCTTGGTTAATTCTCTACAATGGTTTAGTAAACCATGATTGCATTATTCATCATATTAATCCTTTCATTATTCATCACAAAAGAAATGAATCACTATTCTTCTTCTTCTTCCTCTTTTGCAAAGCTTTCTTACTTTGCTTTTGTGATGAAAAATGAGTGAGAATTAGAAAACAAATGAGAGCAAAAATCCTACTTCATCATCCTCATCTATCCTTGCCATTTAGATGAGCGTGTTCACTTCGTTTAGTGAGTGTAAGCTTGTGTTAACGAAATTTCAAGGTAGATCATCTTTGTATCGAAGATCGGAAGCAAGACTGCATCTTTCTCTTCGTGGAACCTCTCGAGAGTTCGGAACACGTTGATCGCAGTGAAGGGACTTCAACACAGAGCTATTGAAGTGAAGGACCGGATCTACAAAGGTTGTAATCCCTCTCACTTAGTGTTAAAATGTTTAACATGTTAGTTTTCGCATAAACTCTAGTTTAAAGATCCGGCTTCGGGTTGTTCGGCACGACTAAATTTTTAATCGGGCATGGTTGATGCCTCGTAGAACCTTGTGAGCGTGCCTAGCAACCCTACATGACGAACCCCTGAGATCATTTGATCTTTTAATAGCGAATCAATAGATTCGAAAAAAGCAAAGGTTTCTTTCTAAAAGAAAAAGCTTTTTTAATGGAGGAGAAGAGAATTATTTCTCTTTATTTCTACCTTTGGCACTTTTTACTGAGGAAGAAGAAGACTTGATATTTTTTCAAGCTTATGGGGGGTTTCGAGACTTTGATTTGTTCATATGAGACTCCTATTTGTAGGAGAGAAGAAATTAGACTTTGTTTGATTTGTTTTGATCTCAATCTGATTTTAGATTGATTTAAAAAGATTTAATTGATTTATATCAATTAAGGGTGACATGCGCACCATTGGATTTTTGATCCACAGATTTGCTTGTTAAGGTCTTTGACCAACAGAATATTTTCCTGTTAATTAAGGATCGGTTGCATATTACTCCTGTTTTAGGAAGATTCCAAATTTATTTAGTTTGTTATTATTGGGACTCTTTTCTTTTGGTTAAGTGTGAGTTATATGTATGCCCTAGAGGCCATTACTGTACATTGGATGTATATTGTAGTGGATGCTGGGACATATATAGGGAGGACTTTCTTGCTCGACATGATAGTATGCTATCTGGTTACACTTTACCTTAACGTGTATACTGATTGTCTCTCTGTTACGTGTTGGTAGAGCCCTTAGGATGTGTACTTGACTACCTGGACTATGATGCGGATCATACTAGTGGGGACATGGTAGTCCATAAGTACATCCTTCAAAGTCCCTAGTCGTGGGTGTATCGAGACGGGGCATCGATATACCAGAGTAGACTAGCGTATACCTTCTCGACCCATACAGATGGGCGATGGATGATCCCATATCCATTGGTGTTTGACATCAGAGATAATATACGGGTGCTCAGTAGAGACTGGGTACACTGGACGGACTCGCCGAGAACTCCCAGATGGTATTATACCTTACGCCAGATGGCAGTTCTCTGGTGACACTGGTACAGAGTAGTCTGTTGACCCGAGATCGTCATAGAGTCTTGTGTGGTTCCCACTGTGCTTTGATTTCCACCTTACCACGTCCAAGAGGGCGTGCAAAACGGTTGTTTTTGGGTACAGTCCCGAGTCACATGGAGGCAATGAGCGATAGGAGGGATTCGTCTCTCCCGGTATAGGGAGTTGATGTTGCGCTCTGTTCGATTGGCTATAACAGGAAATCCCTGGCCAGGATTGCTGAGATTTACTGGTAAGTGTTACCGGTAATTTCTTGAATTGTTATAGACCTCATATCGACACGACTTATTGAGCTATTGGGATCTGACGTTTACCACCCCTAGGCGAGATATGCGACATATCAGACGATCAGACCGGACTGTACGGTAGTGTTACTGGTTGGATTCACTGGAGTGTGAGCGGGCTTGCTCGTCGATCTTCTGATCGCTCAATACCCGGATGGCCGTTACGTTTAGCAGACCGCTTGCGGCTTGTGGGTGTTTGATATGATCGTCACCTGCTGCCGGCGTATTGACGAGTCTTTAGAGTCCTACACAGAGGTTTCCTGGCTCAAGCGAAACGAAATAGGAGCGGATATGAGATATGTGCGGGACCGAGAATAATGCGTGTATGTGATACCGTATTCTATTCTCGCGATGAATGTATCGAATGGTTGTATGCGATATAACCTAGTTATCGAATCAAGGATTGATTCGATAAATCGATACATTGTATACTGGTCGGTTGTGTGCGACATGACCGGATCATTAAATCAAGTGTTGATTTAAAGATTTAATGTATAATTATATATATGATATATTACTTTGCATTAACTAGTATCAGTTCACTTTTAAATGGATTTTCTCACTTGTTTGTGCACATTGTATATATGATATATTTTTTGTGCACAAGATTGTATCATGTTTGATGATACATGCTAGTTTGGGTTTGTGTAAAGAATTAAACCATGGTTACTTAAGTGGTTAGGGTTTAATTTCCTTTTCTCATTTATTTATTTATTTATTCATTTTTGGAAAATGAAAAGCATAAAGAGAAAATGGTTGCTAACTTTGTTTGTATTATGAAGCTTCATGAAGCTTTGACTTAGTGACCATTTTGTCTCATGCTTAACCCTAACCATTCCACTTAACCCTAGTCTATTCTCTACACTTTACCATGGTTGCATTATGATAAGTATTGATTTATTTTCCTTTTTGAGATATACTTATCATAATATTCATCTTCTTCTTCTTCTTCATCACTTGAAGAAAGCTTGCTTCATCAATGGTGATTGATGAAAAAGAGTGAGAAATCCAATTCTAAAGTGAACCCACTTCCTATTTCTTCATCCTCTACCTCTTGCCAAGTAGTATAGGGTGTTTCCTTCACAAGTTTTCATGGCTTGGTGAAGATGGAGCTTGATCTAGTGATGCCTCGACGTAGATCATCTTCGGCACGAAGCCGACGACCTTGCCCGCCCATTTCTCCGATGAAGCTGACGCTTGAGCCAGGGATTTCGATTTGGACAGCGGAGAGGACTTCATCATGGAGCTATGGAGGTGGAGCACCGGATCTACAAAGGTTGTATTTCCGTTACACTTTAGTTAAGTTGTTAACTAGCTCGTTATTTCGCCTAAACTTCTAGCCAACGATCCGTATTAGGGTTTCTCGGCATCGAATTTTTGAAATTGGCATGGTTGATGCCTTGTGAGACCTCTTGAGAGTGCCTAGGAACCTTTCATTGGTATCGGAGCCTAGCTAGAGCCTTAGGCGATGCGTAGACGATGTTAGAAACCCGATCGAACCCCGAAACCCTAACTTTTAACCCTCTCTGGACTTTTTCTAAAAACTGGGTTTTTTCCAGATTAAAAATTCTTAAAAAATTCAGCAGGAAGATCTAAGAGTTATGGTACAAAACGACATCCTAATTCATCTAAACCGCCGTGGTTCCGCGGCATGAGCATGGCTCATGCGGCGGTTCCGCGGCCGTACGGTCGTATCTCACTGTAATTGTTGCACAGTAACTCCTCTTTTCTGATGCTGGATTTTATGGGAATTTTTAAATTTTATTCAACAGTTGAATTTTCTGGGGTTGTTTTGGGGATTCGGTGTTTCGATCGGAGTATCAGATTTTGTCTATTTGGCTTTCCGGATAATTTTTGAATATGTTAAAAAGTTCGACCGGATATAAATACCCAACTTTTCCCCTGCCGGAAAATTTCTAAGTGTTGGATTTTTCCGTGGTTTAAAGATGTTCTAAGTAGTGCAAGTAACGCGATGGACCCTCTAGAAGACAACAAACCTTAACTCGATTATGTGACCGTCTTGAACTGCCCTTTGAACCTTCGGGTTTGGGGAAGTACGGCGTGCCACATATAAGGCGTTGGCTTGACCCTTCTACGGCTGGACCGTTGGTACTGAGGCATGAACTGAATGTTTTTAAACTTATTTCATGTGTTGATCTGTTTCGGGAAAACTTGGGTGTTTGACTGTTCGATCGAGAAGTTTAACATTTTCTATTTATCTGGAATGGGATATAATACTTGGAATTCACAATAAGTTATGAGATAACTGAATGAATATTATAAACATAGCAGTTTAGTCTCACTTGATCGGTAGCCACGGAATTTTGATGTGATCAAAAGTCCGTCGCAATCACGTAGCGTACGCGGATACTCGCCGGGTAAACTTAATAGACAGTCTCACTCCATAGCCCCGACCAAGTGACTGTAGGAGAACCCCGTCGCCGAAAGCATCCGTTCGGGTGCTCGCGGCAGCGGTGTTCCGCCTTGGTGCACTTCGTCGACGGCATCGGGGGTGCGGCCGTCTACTGAAGTTTGCGACGAGCATTCGATCAGGATGTCGGGAATCTTGTTGAATTGCCCGACTTGGTATTGAAAAGTGTTTTCGATTTTGAGACTAAAATGCGGGGTTTATAATTGTTAGGCATGCGATGTCTAAGGAATTCATTTGGTCAGGCATGCGATGTCTGAAGAGGTTGCGGATTCCAACTGTTGTAGTTTTACACTTTCTTTTCTGTGACCGTAAGTGTAATATGTGATATCGCCGGTTTCGTTGCTATATGTCAACGACAATTGGGATGCGCATATTTACTTACGTTGATGACATGTGATGTTATGTGTTGCTGGATATGTTATATTGGATCGTTGTGTTTGAATAGCCGGGTTTTTTTTATGTGAGATGAGTGTTTTTTATTTTCATTCATGTAAAAACTTGTATGTAATATTCTTTTATTGGGGCACTTCCAGGTTGCGGAAGTTGTCACCGTTGTTGTATATTATTTACTTTTCTGCACAAGGATAGACCCAAGGAGGAGGGCACAAGTAACCGGGTTCTGGAGTCCAGTGGGAGACCAACTCGAGGAGTCAAGTCCGGGTCTCCTAACTCTAGAATTGGTAGGGTTACTTGCCGCTCTCGTAGGGGTCTAGGGGTGTGTGTTTGGCTATTCATCGCGACCGTGGAATCCGTGTTTTATACTGGCTCGTATTGAAAACACGGACGTCCTAGTATATCCAATATTTCATATGATTCTTCTGCTGCGATATCTGTGATGTGGTCATGTGATGTTCTGTGATGGATACTATATGTAGTATATATGATATATTATATAGACGTTACTTATGTTTTACACCCGCGCTAGCCCTGCCCCGCTCTGCCGTTAGTCACCTAACCTAACGGTGCACGAGGGGACATCGAGGCGAATGCGGATGGCATAAGTGTACGTCGTATTTATCTGTGATGTTTAGGTACTTAAATGATGGGACTTCATTAATATGATTAATGAAATAAAAGAAACCTAAGATGTTGTAGAATCGAATTTCAAAATAAAACAGGTAGCTACAGTTCTTGCTTTGCACAGCGGTATATATGATATATCCTGCACCTTATTCGATAAGGAAAGGACCGAGATCCCTTCACCGGGAGTGACTCCTTTAGCAATAACTGGCAGATGCTACACACTCGGTTTGTCTTTTGAGTGCTTTTAAGTGTTTTTGCTTTGCACAGTGATATATATGATATATCCCGCACCTCATTCGACGAGGAAAGGACCGACGATCCCTTCACCGGGAGTGACTCCTTTAGAAAAACTAGAAAAGCCTCAAAGACACTCCATTTCAAAATTCATTCGATCCTACAACTATATCAAGTTCATTACGCAATAGGTTTTCAGAAAAACCTGTCGTAGCCCTCCGTCATTTCAGATACGTACTAGTTAGTATTCGTGCTGCGGTTGTTTGGCCTCTGTCAAGGCGTAGTGTACGGTAGCTAACTAGTGCTTATCTGTTAGCATATGATGCGATTGGATTAGGGTATTCGTACGGCGTTGTTTGGCCTCCGTCAAGAGTCGTGCAGGTGGGTTTAATTCAATCAGGAAATGACGGGTTGAACTTGACTAGCGGACTATGGGTAGTTTGGCCTCCGTCAAGGTCATAGGACGCTAGGGGAAAAATATTATCGGGAATTTCAAGTGTTGAAATTTGCAATGAGATTGCATACCTTCTATGAGATAGTTGGATCCCGATACTCGCTGCGAGTAAGAGTTACTTCTGAGAGAGTTTTACACATTATAATTAGCCGATCAAGTAGGTGTCTAGAAAGGTGTTAACGAGATTACGCCTCTAGGAAAATGAGGTTTACATTAATTAGGTTCGTGCGAAAGCACGGGGGACCTCCCTCAAAGTACCGACACTGGCCTGGCTGAAAGATTGGCGAACTTGTAATGTGTAATTAATCCCGGCTAGTCTTTCCTTTTTGGGTTTGAAGGAAGATTTGATAAAAAGCAGTGGGAGCCATCCTGATTAGATAAAATAATAACCAATCTATTCTTGCAAGAGCGCACGCTGAGTGTTTTCTTCTCTCTCTCCAGGTAGCGACCATATCACGCCTTAATCAAGATAATAATACGGATAAATTGACCGAACCTGCTTGTTATACTGAGCTGGGAACGTTGGTCCCGCTCCAACTTATAATTGTTATAAGACAGAGCAGGAAATTGGGGAATACCAGATTTCCCGTGCCGCCCAAACGAAGAGAGTGCATGCTGATGCATCATCTTCGGATGTATTCATTACAAAGAACTGTTTCTCTGTATCCTCTACGTCCTGGGTATGTGATACCAGATCAGGATCCCAGATATGTAATCTGTTACATAGGGCTACAGAAAGGTAGAGAACTGAGAACGGGTGATAAGTTTCATGAGGCAGAAAACGGGGCAAGTGTTGCGGCCAAATCTGTTGGTCACTGTCACCCTGTATTACCTATACATTGATTCTGAACGAATGTTATTAGATACCGAACCTGATATACAAAATCATATCAGTCTCTTTATTAGCAAAGAAATGATATAATTTTGTATTGTTGGATAATGTTTTGAACATTTCCTATATCAAAAGTTGATCGGTTCAGGCACGTTATCTAAAAACATTGATGTTCTAAATCAAACTACAGTTCTTAGTATACAGAACACACACAAGAGGAAGAGTTCAGAAATGAACGGATTCTTCTTGAGGTATTGTAGACTAGGTCATATCAATGCGACCCGACTAGCTAAGTTACATAAAGATGCATATTTAAATCAGTTTGAATTTACATCATGTGAAACTTGCCATTCATGTCACAAAGATAAGATGACCATAGCTCAGTTTATTGGAAACAGAGAAAGAGTTAGTGAACTCTTAGGATGATACATGTTGATGTATGTAGGTCCCCTGTCTACACATGCCAAGACTGGTTTTTTATACTTCATTACGTTCTCTGATGATCTCCCAAGATTCAGACATATGTTCCTGTTGAAACACAAGTCAGAACCTTTTGAGATATTCACAGAATATAAGTTAGAAGTAGAGAACCAAAATACGGGTATAAGTATTATGTCCTTTGATGTGATCAAGGAGGAGAATACTTGAGCACGGAAATCCTGGATTATTCTAAAGGAGAATGAGATTCTCTCCCAGCATTACTCCTCCTATACACCATAGCACGATGGTATATCGGGGCGGAGCAGATACACCCTATTTGATAAGGTACGCTCTATGATGAGTACTACTGAGTTACCTATTTCCTTTTGGGAGTTATGCACTTGAGAAGCTGCATACCTATTGAATAGGGTTCCAATCAAATCAGTTGCCTACCATTTCATATGCGATATGGAAAGGGAAGAGCCCATGTCTTAAGCTAGTTAAGATTTGGGGTTGTCCGGCCTATGTCTAAAAGCATAATCCGGACAAGCTCGAGGCAAGGTCTGTAATGTAGAACTGGAAAGGTTCCAGCTATACAAACTACAGTATATGATTTGGTAGAACCAAAGGATTCAATAGTAACCAACGAACCTCAGCCTCTCCGACGATCTAGTAGGGTTCCTCACCCACCTGAGAGATACTTCTGTTTCTCTATGACAGTGGGAGCGAGGATTGCATCATGAGATGATGACCCAACTAGCTTCGAGCTGGCCATCAGGAGTAAGACTCTGTAAGAATGGCTGGATGCTTAGCGATCTGAGATGGAATCCTTATACACCAACAAAGTATGGACTTTGGTTGCTATATCTGAAGGGTTAAATCCCCATCAGGAGCAAGTATATCTTGAGAAGATTACTTGGTGTAGATGGAAAAGTTGAGACTTTCAAAGCTAGACTTGTTAAATGTTTACATCATTGACCAGGTGTGGATAATGATGAAACCTTTTCAAGTAGCTATGCTTAAGTCCTTCTAGATCCTACTTGCCACGGCTACATACCATGACTACTATATCTGGTGGTTGGGCGTCATGACTGCTTTTCTAAATGATGTTTTAGAAGAGAACGTCTATAAGTACACAGCCAGAGGGCTTCGTAGACAGTGGGAGCAGCGGAAACGTGTGCAAGATGCTTTATAGGATAAAGCAGGCATCGCGGAGTTGGAACATCTGTTTTGATGGATTAGTCAAAGAAGTTGACATCATCAAAATGGTAGATGAACCTTGTATAAACAAAAAGGTAGTAGGGAGTATGGTTGCAATCTTCGTAGAGTACGTGGATGACATACTCTTGATAGGGAAGGAATTTCCTATGCTACGCTCGATCAATGTCCGTTTATCACATGGATTCTCCATATAGGATCAAAGTGATACCTCTTAAATCCTGAGTTTTCATCTATGAGATAGATGTAATTGGATGCTAGGATTCTCACTAGATGTAGTGAGATGGTATCAATCGATCCTGGGGAGAATCGCTGGAAGGGTTCCAGGGTGATAAAGACGACTGAATGTCAGTCACAGGCATTGTCTTTACCCTCAGTAAAGGGACGGTATGTTGGAAGAGTTCCAAGCTAGATACCGTGACATACTAGACGATAAAGGCAGGATACATCGCTACTTAAGATACTACCAAAGAGGCTGTTTGGGTGTATATTGGTTCATGAGATGAACTAGGTTCCTACCATTGTGTGACAATGGAAGTGTGGCTTTGGCCAAGGAACGCTGGTCCCATCAGTGATCCAGACATGTTCTAAGGCAGTATCACCTGATCATGGAGATGGTTGATCTCTAAGGGATCGAGGTTAGGAGAGTAGACTCAGAGGATAACACGGCGGATCCACTCACGAAGGCCTATTCCCAGAGAGAGACTTTTATGGGATGGTTGAGTATGAGATACTACAACCACTGCTGTACAGATGGCCCTAGTGCAAGTGGGAGATTGTTAGTTATATGTATGCCCTAGAGGCCATTACTGTACATTGGATGTATATTGTAGTGGATGCTGGGACATATATAGGGAGGACTTTCTTGCTCGACATGATAGTATGCTATCTGGTTATACTTTACCTTAACGTGTATACTGATTGTCTCTCTGTTACGTGTTGGTAAAGCCCTTAGGATGTGTACTTGACTACCTAGACTATGATGCCGATCATACTAGTGGGGACATGGTAGTCCATAAGTACATCCTTCAAAGTCCCTAGTCGTGGGTGTATCGAGACGGGGCATCGATATACCAGAGTAGACTAGCGTATACCTTCTCGACCCATACAGATGGGCGATGGATGATCCCATATCCATTGGTGTTTGACATCAGAGATAATATACGGGTGCTCAGTAGAGACTGGGTACACTGGACGGGCTCGCCGAGAACTCCCAGATGGTATTATACCTTACGTCAGATGGCAGTTCTCTGGTGACACTGGTACAGAGTAGTCTGTTGACCCGAGATCGTCATAGAGTCTTGTGTGGTTCCCACTGTGCTTTGATTTCCACCTTACCACGTCCAAGAGGGCGTGCAAAACGGTGGTTTTTGGGTACAGTCCCGAGTCACATGGAGGCAATGAGCGATAGGAGGGGATTCGTCTCTCCCGGTATAGGGAGTTGATGTTGCGCTGTGTTCGATTGGCTATAACAGGAAATCCCTGGCCAGGGTTGCTGAGATTTACTGGTAAGTGTTACCGGTAGTTTCTCGAATTGTTATAGACCTCATATCGACACGACTTATCGAGCTATTGGGGTCTGACGTTTACCACCCCTAGGCGAGATATGCGACATATCAGACGATCAGACCGGACTGTACAGTAGTGTTACTGGTTGGATTCACTGGAGTGTGAGCGGGCTTGCTCGTCGATCTTCTGATCGCTCAATACCCGGGTGGCCGTTACGTTTAGCAGACCGCTTGCGGCTTATGGGTGTTTGATATGATCATCACCTGCTGCCGGCGTATTGACGAGTCTTTAGAGTCCTACATAGAGGTTTCCTGGCTCAAGCGAAACGAAATAGGAGCGCATATGAGATATGTGCGGGACCGAGAATAATGCGTGTATGTGATACCGTATTCTATTCTCGCGATGAATGTATCGAATGGTTGTATGCGATATAACCTAGTTATCGAATCAAGGATTGATTCGATAAATCGATACATTGTATACTAGTCGGTTGTGTGCGACATGACCGGATCATTAAATCAAGTGTTGATTTAATGATTTAATGTATAATTATATATATGATATATTACTTTGCATTAACTAGTATCGGTTCACTTTTAAATGGATTTTCTCACTTGTTTGTGCACATTGTATATATGATATATTTTTTGTGCACAAGATTGTATCATGTTTGATGATACATGCTAGTTTGGGTTTGTGTAAAGAATTAAACCATGGTTACTTAAGTGGTTAGGGTTTAATTTCCTTTTCTCATTTATTTATTTATTTATTCATTTTTGGAAAATGAAAAGCATAAAGAGAAAATGGTTGCTAACTTTGTTTGTATTATGAAGCTTCATGAAGTTTTGACTTAGTGACCATTTTGTCTCATGCTTAACCCTAACCATTCCACTTAACCCTAGTCTATTCTCTACACTTTACCATGGTTGCATTATGATAAGTATTGATTTATTTTCCTTTTTGAGATATACTTATCATAATATTCATCTTCTTCTTCTTCTTCATCACTTGAAGAAAGCTTGCTTCATCAATGGTGATTGATGAAAAAGAGTGAGAAATCCAATTCTAAAGTGAACCCACTTCCTATTTCTTCATACTCTACCTCTTGCCAAGTAGTATAGGGTGTTTCTTTCACAAGTTTTCATGGCTTGGTGAAGGTGGGGCTTGATCTAGTGATGCCTCGACGTAGATCATCTTCGGCACGAAGCCAACGACCTTGCCCGCCCATTTCTTCGATGAAGCCGACGCTTGAGCCCGGGATTTCGATTTGGACAGCGGAGAGGACTTCATCATGGAGCTATGGAGGTGGAGCACCGGATCTACAAAGGTTGTATTTCCGTTACACTTTAGTTAAGTTGTTAACTAGCTCGTTATTTCGCCTAAACTTCTAGCCAACGATCCGTATTAGGGTTTCTCGGCACCGAATTTTTGAAATTGGCATGGTTGATGCCTTGTGAGACCTCTTGAGAGTGCCTAGGAACCTTTCAAAGTGTGCATTGTGCACGTGCGTTGCACGTAAATATGGCAAACATACACACACTGGTCATATGCGCATCCGCTTTACATACGTCTGTGGCTAGCATGTGTGCACGTGCTTTGCACGTGCACATCGTACTTAATTACTTCTATCAAGTGTGAGTGTCACTCATGCGCACATGTGTTACCCACGTGTTAAATGATTTTGTCATTAAACATGTGCGCACTTTTTTGGAGATGGATTTTAGCTATACACGCACCTATTGATTTATTAATGGTTGCGCACTTGTATTTTCGCATGTTTTCAAAGCGGCGAACAAGTGTCAAGCTGTGATTAGTTGGTTCTGTTTCGAGATTCGCGGGAATGCGAACCGTCTTTTTAGACCATATAATAGGTGTCATTTTCTTCACTCTTTTGAGAATTTTACTCTTTGTGAATCTTTTTCTTTCTGTTAGAAGTCTTTGCTTCTTCGTTAACTTGGTAAGTATGCATGCGCACCTCTGCCATTACGCACTTAGCTTAAACTGAGTCGCGCGCCCGCTTTTGGTTGCGCATTTAGCTTGCGCACTCTTTTGGTTGCACACTTGATTTAACGTAACATAATTTTAAAAGTTTCTTTAATTTCAAGGACATCACTTAAGTTTGGCTCTAATTATCCAATTTCATCCTTTAGCTTCAAAGTTTGATATTCATATTCTATTCCTTTAGTGAACTGATGCCTTTCTAGTCTTTTCCTTTCAAGTTCCATGGATAACCGTCTATATTCTATCAGGGAGGTCGTTAGCCATGCAGACATTCATCTTTACGAACCAACCTTTACTGACGTTCAATGCAAGGCCGTTCTCCATCGTTACGAGGCTCATGGTGGGCGAAAGCTTCATCGACGTTCCGCTCTGCTTCAACTGATATTTTAAGCCATACACAATGCCATTCCAGGGAGCGTGAATATAATACCACTCGCTATTATTAACCAAGCCATGGGCAAAGTGCATTCAGTCTTCCTTATGGGGTTTATCTTGAAAGGATTGAGAGACTGTGCAACTGCCCTTCTATATGTGATCTTCCAACAGAGAGCGATCTTATCCGTTTATGATAGAGACAAAAACGTGCCTGATTGGTAGAAAAATTAGCGATATATTATGCATTCTACTTGTTCTACTTACCGCAATCAAGTCGGTTTCGCTTGTAGCTAGCCGGTTGAGTACAGGTCGATCCACGGAAAGATGGTGTATTTTTCGTTCTTGTTTTAGACGAGTCAATTAAAGAATGCATAAGTTTGTTCAATTCTATCCTAAATGTTTGTATTTTATGTTCAAGAGAACTTATTAGGGTTAGGGTTGGTTAGTAAAGTTAGGAATTAGTCGTGTGCTTGTCTTGTGCCATCCTTGAAATGAAGTCGGGATAATAAGTAGCGGGGATTAGGAGAACATAGGAATGAGATTTGCGAGTTTAAGAAAGCTTTCCAACTCTAAATCCATTTCTAGTGCCCCTTGTCCGTCCATTCCATACTCTTATTTCCAACCCTAGGCCAAACACACACAACCAAGTCTCCAATTAGGTCACAACTACATGTCACGTTGTAGTGCGTCTAAAGGAATTCTCGGCTTAGGTCGCGGCTATATATCACTTATAGCGCGCCTAAGTGAGGGGGTTGTGTTTGTTTGGTTTAGGTTCAATTCAAGTTGTTTAGCCAAGAGAACCACAATAGATTTTTCCATCTCTCATACCAACCTTACTTAGCTCTAACAAGTGAGTAAATTACTCATACATGATAAAGAAAATAAAACAATAAGAGGAGAATAATGAATGGAAGAATATGGTTATTCAAAAGATAACAAGCTAACTACTTGGGCCCTCACCTAAGGAAATGGATTTAGAGTTGGACTTGTTTAGCTATTGAGTATCATGGCTTGAAAAATAGGGTTTATAAGAGAAGAAAAGAAGAACAATAAACCAAAAACTACTTTAACAACAAGTAATAAAAGTTATACTAAGAATTAAAATACAATGTAGGAAAATAAAAATACAAGATAGAAAAAAAACTCTCATCTTCATTAATTTTCCACTCAAAATCTCTCATTACATTTTCGTGGAGAATATATGAAGAAGAAGAAGAAAACTACACTAAACTATACTAATCCTAAGGAAAGAAAAAACATCCTCATTCGAGCTCAGATCTGGAGTACATATAGGTAGAGGAGCGAAACCTTAGGGCTATATTCTGAACCCATATACAATTATAAAACCACCCCTGAAATTTCATCTTGAGACGGCATTGTCAGACCGCGGAACCGCCGCCTAAGCCCCTAAAACTTCGTGCTTCCGTAGTCGTTTGGTGGAATTGTCGCACCGTTTTTCTTGTGCTTCCTCGTGTTGCTTTTTTCTGTTTAATAGGTTCAAATATGCAAAATGGTTCAAAAATATTCCCAGATTTACAACAGTCCATAATTGCAACTCTTTTTGTCTTTTGGCCTTGATCACCCTCGAGCTTCGTATTTCCTCCTTGATCCTCGTGCTGCCTCCCTCGTGCTCTGTGCTTGTCCCAGAAACGAATGACCATCATTGGATCATGCCTCTTGTACTGGTAAGCGGCACATGATGGGTGTGGATGACCGGAACCCGGATTTTATCTGTTTTTGGCTGTTGTTCTGAACTTTGTCATAACTGTAGAGATTGTGCATGATTTGCGTTATTCTGGAGTGAGAACTTGTAACCTGTAATCATGTAGCAAACACGGATCAAAAGCACTTACTTATATACAAATGAGCATAAGAATGAGCGGTATTAAATGCAATATTCTGGTATGAACAAATACCCCCAAACTTATTTTTTGCTTGTCCCGAGCAAAACCTTTTTATTTTCAAAAAGTCCAAAGCTCACTTTCGTAGGCATCACGGTTGCATTTAGCGTGTGCAACAATACGTTAAACCTCTAGGTGTCTCTAATAGGAGGAGTGTTGTCTCCTGAGGGTTTTGAGCAGATACTACCCACAAAATCCCGTTAAGTTAGTTTCATAATCTTAACCTTGATCCTAATCCTACGGTTTAGTATCTAATTTAGAAATTCTATCATCCTAAATTAGAAATATCCGCCCCTTGTAGGGTTCCTAGGCACTCAACTGAGGTTCCATAAGGCATCAACCATGCCAAAATCAAATTTTTCTTGTGCCGAGAAACCCTAATGCTAGATTGTTAACTAGAGGCAAAGGCGAAACAACAACTAGTTAACAACTTAACTAATAAGTGAATGGAAATACAACCTTTGTAGATCCGGTCCTCCACCTCTAAAGCTCCATGACGACGTCCTTTCGCTGCGATCACCGGAATCCTAGACTCTAGCGATGGTTTTGTCGGAGAAATGAGCGGGCTAGGTCGTTGACTTCGATGCCGAAGATGATCTACGTCGAGGCAACTTTAACTCAAGCTCTATCTTCACTAGCTCATGAAACTTGTGAAGAAAACACACTCTACTACATGGTAAGTGGTAGAGGATGAAGAAATAGAAAGTGGGTTCACTTTGGATTTGGATTTCTCACTTGGATTCATCACTTGAAATTTTTCTAGAAAGCTTTTCTTTTCTTCACTTGAAGAAGAAGATGAAGAAGAAGAAAATGAATAATGAATTAATTCCAAAAAGAAAATCAAGTGATGGTTATCATTTAGCAACCATGGGTAAGTTAACAAGTGTAGAGAATAAACTAGGGTTAAAGTAAATGGTTAGGGTTAAGGAAAGAAACAAAATGGTCAAAGCTTTTCAAAGCTTCATGAAGCTTCATGTATAAAAGAAAAAGCCACCATTTTATTTCCTTTTGCCAAAAAGAATAAAGTAAATAAATGAGTAAATGAAACCCTAACCATTAACCTAATCATAGTTTAAAGCATACACACACCCAAGTTTGCATATATCATCAAACATGATATAAACTAGTGCACAAAACTATATCATATATACAATGTGCACATCAAGTGAGAAAATCCATCTTAAGTGAACCAATACTAGTTAATGTAAAGTAATATATCAAATATATAATTATACATTAAATCATTAAATCAACACTTGATTTAATGATCCGGTCATATAGCATATAACCGACTAATATCAAGTGTATCAATGTATCGAATCAACACTTGATTCGGTAACCCGGCTATATCATATATAACCGTCCAATGATACAAATCGCGAGAATAGAATACAGTATCACATACTGATATTATTCTCGGTCCCGCACATATCTCATATGCGCTCCTATTTCGTTTCGCTTGAGCCAGGAAACCTCTGTGTAGGACTCTAAAGACTCGTCAATATGCCGACAGCAGGTGATGATCATATCAAACACCCACAAGCCATAAGAGGTCTGCAAAACATAACGGCCACCCGGGTATTGTGCGATCAGAAGATCAACGAGCAAGCCCGCTCACACTCCTGTGAATCCAACTAGTAACACTTACCGTACAGTCCGGTCTGTTCGTCTGATATGTCGCATATCTCGCCTAGGGGTGGTAAACGTCAGACCCCAGTAGCTCGATAAGTCCTGTCGATATGAGGTCTGTAACAGTTCGAGAAACTACTGGTAACACTTACCAGTAAATCTCAGCAACCCTGTCTAGGGATTTCCGGTTATAACCAATCGAACACAGCGCAACATCAACTCTATATACCAGGAGAGACGAATCCCCTCCTATCGCTCATTGCCTCCATGTGATTCGGGACTGTACCCAAGAACCACCGTTTTGCACGCCCTCTTGGACGTAGTAAGGTGGAAATCAAAGCACAGTGGGAATCACACAAGACTCTATGACGATCTCGGATCTACAGACTAACCTGTACCAGTGTCACCAGAGAACTGCCATCTGACGTAAGGTATAATACCATCTGGGAGTTCTCGGCGAGTCCGTCCAGTTTACCCAGTCTCCACTGAGCACCCGTATATCATCTCTGATGTCAAACACCAATGGATATGGGATCATCCATCGCCCATCTTAATGGGTCGAGAAGGTATACGCTAGTCTACTCTGGTATATCGATGCCCCGTCTCGATACACCCACGACTAGAGACCTTGAAGGATGTACTTATAGACTACCATGTCCCCACTAGTATGATCTGTATCATAGTCCAGGTAGTCAAGTACACATCCTAAGGGCTTTACCAACATGTAACAGAGAGACAATCAGTGTACACGTTAAGATAAAGAGCAACCAGATAGCATACTATCATGTCGAGCAAGAAAGTCCTCCCTATATATGTCCCAGCATCCACTATAATATACATCCTATGTACAGTAATGGCCTCTAAGGCATACATATAACTAACAATCTCCCACTTGCACTAGGGCCATCTGTAGCAGTGGTTGCAGTATCTCATACTCAACCATCCCATAAAAGTCTCTCTCTGGGAAAAGGCCTTTGTAAGTGGATCCGCCGTGTTGTCCTCCGAGTCTACTCTCCTAACCTCGATCACCCTGGAGATCAACCATCTCCATGATCAGGTGATACTGCCTTAGAATATGTCTGGATCACTGATGGGACGGACGTTCCTTGGCATAAGCCACAACTCCATTGTCATACAATGGGAGGAACTAAGTTCATCTCATGAACAAATATACATTCAGACTGCCTCTTTGGTAGCATCTTGAGTAGCGATGTCTTCAGCCTTTATCGTCTAGTATGCCACGGTATCTAGCTTGGAACTCTTCCAACATACCGTCCCTTTACTGTGGGTAAAGACAATGCCTGTGACTGACTTCCAGTCGTCCTTATCACCCTGGAACCTTTCCAGTGATTCTCCCCAGGATCAACTGATACCATCTCACTATATCTAGTGAGTATCCTGACATCCAATTAGATCTATCTCATAGATCCAAACTCAGGATTTAGAAGGTATCATTTTGATCCTTTATGGAGAATCCTTGTGATAAGCGGAGATTGACCGAGCGTAGCATAGGAAACTCCTTCCCTATCAAGAGTATGCCATCCACGTACTCTATAAGGATCACCACCATACTCCCTACTACCTTTTTGTTTATACAAGGTTCATCTACCATTTTGATGATGTCAAACTCTTTGACTAACACATCAAAACAGACGTTCCAACTCCGCGATGCGTGCTTTATCACATAAAACATCTTGCACACGTTTCCGCTGCTCCCACTGTCTATGAGGTCCTCTGGCTGTGTACTTATAGACGCACTCTTCTAAAATATCACTTAGAAAAGCAGTCATGGCACCCAACCGCCAGATATCGTAGTCATGGTATGTAGCCGTGGCAAGTAGGATCTGGATGGACTTAAGCATAGCTACTTAGAAAAGGTTTCATCATAATCCATACCTGGTCAATGATGCAAACTTTTAATAAGTCTAGCTTTGAAAGTCTCAACTTTTCCATGTACACCAAGTAATCTTCTCAAGATATATTTGCTCCTGATGGGGATTTAACCCTTCAGATAAAGCAACTAAAGTCCATACTTTGTTGGTGTATAAGGATTCCATCTCAGATCGCTAAGCATCCAGCCATTCTTACAAAGTCCCACTCCTGATGGCCAGTTCGAAACTAGTTGGGTCATCATCTCATGATGCAATCCTCGCTCCCACTGTCATCGAGAAACCAAAGTATCTCTCAGGCGGATGAGGAACCCTACCAGATCGGCGGAGAGGCTGAGGTTTGTCGGGGACTATTGAATCCTTTGGTTCTTCCAAATCATCAGTTGCAGTTTGTATAGCTGGAACATTTCCAGTTCTACATAACAGAGATTGCCTCGTGCTTGTCCGGATTTTGCCTTTTAGGCATAGGCTGGACAACCCTAAATCTTAACTAACTTAAGATATGGGCTCTTCCCTTTCCATATCACATATGAAGTAGTAGGCAACTGATTTGATTTGAACCCTATTCAATAGGTATGCAGCTTCTCAAGTGCATAACTCCCTAAAGGAAATAGGTAACTCAGTAGTACTCATCATAGAGCGCACCATATCATATAGGGTGTGATTGCTCCGCCCCGATAGACCGTTGTGCTGTGGTGTATTCAGAGGAGTAACACTGAGAGAGAATCTCATTCTCCTTTAGAATAGTGCAAGAATTCCATTCACAAGTATTCTCCTCCCTGATCTCATCATAGGACATAATACTTATACCCATATTTTGGTTCTCTACTTCTAACTTATGTTCTGTGAATATCTCAAAAGGTTCGGACTTATGTTTCAACAGGAACATATATCTGAATCTAAAGAGATCATCAGAGAATGTAATGAAGTACAAAGAACCGGTCTTCGCATGTGTAGACAGGGGACCTACATACATCAACGTGTATCATCCCAAGAGTTCACTAACTCTTTCTTTGTTTCCAGTAAACGGAGCTATGGTCATCTTATCTCTGTGACATGACTGGCAAGTTTCACAAGATGTAAATTCAAACTAATTTAAATATGCATCTAAATGTAACTTCAGCCAGTCGGGTCGCATTGATATGACCTAGTCTACAATGCCTGAAGAAGGATTTGTTCATTTCTGAACTCTTCCTTTTGTGTGTGTTCTGTATACTAGGAACTGTAGTTTGATTTAGAACATCAATGCTTTTAGATAACGTGCCTGAACCGATCAACTTTTGATATAGGAAATGTTCAAAACATTATCCAACAATACAAAATTATATACTTCTTTAATAAATAAAGAGACTAATATGATTTTGTATATCAGGTTCGGTATCTAATAGCATTTGTTCAGAATCAATGTATTTGGAAATACAGGGTGACAGTGACCAACAGACTTGGCTGCAACACTTGCACCGTTTTCTGTCTCATGAAACTTATCACCCGTTCTCAGTTCTCTACCTTTCTGTAGCCCTATGTAATAGATTACATATCTGGGATCCTGATCCGGTATCAAATACCCAGGATGCAGAGGATACTGAGAAATAGTTCTTTGTAATGAACACTCCCGAAGAAGATGCATCATCATGTACTTTCTTCGTTTGGGCGGCACGGGAAATCTGGTATTCTTCTATTTCCTGCTCTGTCTTGTAATAATTATAAGTTGGAGCAGGACCAATGTTCCCCAGCTAAGTATAACCAGTGGGTTCGGTCAATAGATCCGTTTTATTATCTTGATTAAGGCGTGATATGGTCGCTACCTGGAGAGAGAGAGAAGAAAACACTCTGCGTGCGCTCTTGCAAGATCAGATTGGTTTTTATTTTATCTAATCAGGATGGCTCCCACTGTTTTTATCAAATCTTCCTTCAAACCTTAAAAGGAAAGACTAGCCGGGATTAATTACACGGTACAAGTTCGTCAATCTTTCAGCCAGGCCAGTGTCGGTACTTTGAGGGAGGTTCCCCGTGCTTTCGCACGGACCTAGTTATAGTAAACCTCATTTTCCCAGAGGCGTAACCCCATTGACACCTTTCTAGACACCTACTTGATCGGCTAATTGTAATGTGTAAAACTCTCCCAGGAGTAACTCTTACTCGCAGCGGGTATCGGGATCCAACTATCTCATAGAAAGTATGCAATCTCATTGCAAATTTCAACACTTGAAATTCCCGATAATGCTTTTGCCCCTAACGTACTATGACCTTGACGAATGCCAAACAACCCATAGTGCGCTAGTCAAGTTCAACCCGTACATTTCTTGATTGAATTAAACCCACCCGCACGACCCTTGACGAATGCCAAACTACCGTAGCACGAATAATAAGTAGTACTTATCTGAAATGACGGAGGGCTACGACAGGTTTTTCTGAAAACCTATTGCGTAATGAACTTGATATCGTTGTAGGATCGAATGATTTGAAAATGGAGTGTTTTGAGGCTTTTCTAGTTTTGCTAAAGGGGTTACTCCCGGTGAAGGGATCCTCGGCCCTTTCCTCGTCGAATGAGGTGCGGGATATATCATATATATCACTGTGCAAAGCAGAAACTATAGAAGCAATCAAAAAACAAACCGAGGGTTGTAGCATCTGCCAGTTATTGCTAAAGGAGTCACTCCAGGTGAAGGGATCTCGGTCCTTTCCTTATCGAATAAGGTGCAGGATGTTCTACAAGGAACACCGCGATGCAAAGCAAGAACTGTAGCTACCTGTTTTTGAAAATTCGATTCCACAACATCTTTTAGATTTCTTTTCTTTCATTAATCATATTAATGAAGTCCCATCATTTAAGTTACCTAAACATCACAGATAAATACGACGTACACTTATGCCATCCGCATTCGCCTCGATGTCCCCTCGTGCACCGTTAGGTTAGGTAACTAACGACAGAGCGGGGCAGGGCTAGCGCGGGTGTAAAACATAAGTAACGTCTATATAATATATCATATATACTATATACTGTATCCATCACAGCATATCAAATGATCACATCACAGATATCGCAGTAGAAGAAACGTATGAAATATTGGATTTACTAGGACGTCCATGTTTTCAATACGAGCCAGTATAAAACACGGATTCCACGGTCGCGATGAATTGCCAAACCCATACCCCTAGACCCCTACGAGAGCGGCAAGCAACCCTACCAATTCTAGAGTTAGGAGACCCGGACTCGACTCCTCGAGTAGGTCTCCCACTGGACTCTAGAACCCGGTTACTTGTGCCCTCCTCCTTGGGTCTATCCTAGTGCGGAAAAGTAAATAATATACATCAACGGTGACATCTTCCGCAACCTGGAAGTGCCCCAATAAAAGAATATTACATACAAGTTTTTACATATATGAAAATGAAAAACACTCATCTCACATAAAAACCCCCCCGGCTATTCAAACACGACGATCCAATATAACATATCCAGCAACACATAACATCACATGTCATCAACGTAAGTAAACATGCGTATCCCAATTGTCGTTGACATATAACAACGAAACCAGCGATATCACATATTACACTTACGGTCACAGAAAAGAAAGTGTAAAACTACAACAGTTGGAATCCGCAAACTCTTTAGACATCGCATGCCTAACCATCTGAATTACTTAGACATCACATGCCTAACAATTATAAACCCCGCATTTTAGTCTCATTATCGAAAACACTTTACAATATCAAGTCGGGCAATTCAACAAGATTCCCGCCATTTTGATCGAATGCTCGTCGCAAACTTTAGTAGGCGTCCGCACCCCCGATGCCGTCGACGAAGTGCACCAAGGCGGAACACCGCTGCCGTGAGCACCCGAACGGATGCTTTCGGCAACGGGGTTCTCCTCCAGTCACATGGTCGGGGTTATGGGGCATGGCTATCTATTAAGTTTACCGGCGAGTATCCGCATACGCTACGTGATTGTGACGAATTTTTAATCGCATCAAAATTCCGTGGCAACCGATCAAGTGAGACTAAAGTGCTAGATTTATAACATCCAAATCAGTTATCTCATAATTACTTGTGGATTCCAATATTTTATCACGTTCCAGATAAATAGAAAATGTTAAACTTTCCGATCGAACAATCAAACACCCAAGTTTTCCCGAAATGGCTCAACACATGAAATAAGTTTAAAAACATTCACTTCATGCCACAGTACCAACAGTCCAGCCGTAGAAGGGTCAAGCCAACGCCTCACATGTGGCACGCCGTACTGCCCTAAACCCGAAGGTTCAAAGGGCAGTTCAAGACGGTCACAAAATCGAGTTAAGGTTTGTTGTCTTCTAGAGGGACCATCGCGTTACTTGCACTACTTAGAATGTCATTAAACTACGGAAAAATCCAACAATTGGAAATTTCCCGACATGGGAAAAAGTGGGTATTTATATCCGGTCGAAATTTTTAACATATTCTAAAATTACCCGGAAAAACACAAAGACAAAATTAGACAATCCGATCGAATCTACGAATTCCCAATACGACCCAGAAAACTCAACTCTTGAGTAGAATTTAAAAATTCCCAGAAAATACAGCACTAACAGATAGGAATTACTGTGCAAAATTCACAAAACAATATGACTTTATGGCCGCGGAACCGCCGCACGAGCCATGCTCGTGCCGCGCTTCCGCGACGCTTTGGTGGATTCAGGCGCACGTGATGCACAGCATTTTTTATAAATACCTGCTGATTTTTCTGCATATTTTTAATTTGTAAAATTCCCAGTTTTGAAAAAATGTACAGAGAAGGATCATAAACTAGGGTTTCGGGTTCGATCGGACTTCTAACATCGTCTACATTTCGCCAAAGGCTCTAGCTAGGCTCTGATACCACTGTAGGGTTTCTAGGCACTCAACTGAGGTTCCACAAGGCATCAACCATGCCAAAATCAAATTTTTGTTGTGCCGAGAAACCCTAATGCTAGATCGTTAACTAGAGGCAAAGGCGAAACAACAACTAGTTAACAACTTAACTAATAAGTGAATAGAAATACAACCTTTGTAGATCCGGTCCTCCACCTCCAAAGCTCCGTGACGATGTCCCTTCGCTGCGATCATCGGAATCCCGGACCCTAGCGATGGTTTCGTCGGAGAAATGAGCGGGCTAGGTCGTTGACTTCGATGCCGAAGATGATCTACGTCGAGGCAACTCTAACTCAAGCTCTATCTTCACTAGCTCATGAAACTTGTGAAGAAAACACACTCTACTACATGGCAAGTGGTAGAGGATGAAGAAATAGGATGTGGGTTCACTTTGGATTTGGATTTCTCACTTGGATTCATCACTTGAAATTTTTCTAGAAAGCTTTTCTTTTCTTCACTTGAAGAAGAAGATGAAGAAGAAGAAAATGAATAATGAATTAATTCCAAAAAGAAAATCAAGTGATGGTTATCATTTAGAAACCATGGGTAAGTTAACAAGTGTAGAGAATAAACTAGGGTTAAAGTAAATGGTTAGGGTTAAGGAAAGAAACAAAATGGTCAAAGCTTTTCAAAGCTTCATGAAGCTTCATGTATAAAACAAAAAGGCACCATTTTATTTTCTTTTGCCAAAAAGAATAAAGTAAATAAATGAGTAAATGAAACCCTAACCATTAACCTAATCATCGTTTAAAGCATACACACATCCAAGTTTGCATGTATCATCAAACATGATACAAACTAGTGCACAAAACTATATCATATATACAATGTGCACATCAAGTGAGAAAATCCATTTTAAGTGAACCAATACTAGTTAATGTAAAGTAATATATCAAATATATAATTATACATTAAATCATTAAATCAACACTTGATTTAATGATCCGGTCATATAGCATATAACCGACTAATATCAAGTGTATCAATGTATCGAATCAACACTTGATTCGGTAACCCGGCTATATCATATATAACCATCCAATGATACAAATCGTGAGAATAGAATGCAATATCACATACTGATATTATTCTCGGTCCCGCACATATCTCATATGCGCTCCTATTTCGTTTCGCTTGAGCCAGGAAACCTCTGTGTAGGACTCTAAAGACTCGTCAATACGCCGGCAGCAGGTGATGATCATATTAAACACCCACAAGCCGCAAGCTGTCTGCTAAACATAACGGCCACCCGGGTATTGAGCGATCAGAAAATCAACGAGCAAGCCCGCTCACACTCCTGTGAATCCAACCAGTAACACTTACCGTACAGTCCGGTCTGTTCGTCTGATATGTCACATATCTCGCCTAGGGGTGGTAAACGTCAGACCCCAGTAGCTCGATAAGTCGTGTTGATATGAGGTCTATAACAGTTCGAGAAAGTACTGGTAACACTTACCAGTAAATCTCAGCAACCCTTGCCAGGGAATTCCGGTTATAGCCAATCGAACACAGCGCAACATCAACTCCCTATACCGGGAGAGACGAATCCCCTCCTATCGCTCATTACCTCCTTATGATTCGGGACTGTACCCAAGAACCACAGTTTTGCACGTCCTTTTGGACGTGGTAAGGTGGAAATCAAAGCACAGTGGGAATCATACAAGACTCTATGACGATCTCGGGTCTACAGACTAACCTGTACCAGTGTCACCAAAGAACTGCCATCTGACGTAAGGTATAATACCATCTGGGAGTTCTCGGCGAGTCCGTCCAGTGTACCCAGTCTCCACTGAGCACCCGTATATCATCTCTGATGTCAAACGCCAATGGATATGGGATCATCAATCGCCCATCTGTATGGGTCGAGAAGGTATACGCTAGTCTTCTCTGGTATATCGATGCCCCATCTCGAAACACCCACGACTAGGGACCTTGAAGGATGTACTTATAGACTACCATGTCCCCACTAGTATGATCCGCATCATAGTCCAGGCAGTTAAGTACACATCCTAAGGGCTTTACCAACATGTAACAGAGAGACAATCAGTGTACACGTTAAGATAAAGAGCAACCAGATAGCATACTATCATGTCGAGCAAGAAAGTCCTCCCTATATATGTCCCAGCATCCACTAAAATATACATCCTATGTACAGTAATGGCCTCTAGGGCATACATATAACTAACACCCCTTATTTTTCACCCCTCCTATTCATTCAACCTAAGATCCGATACGTTTTGACAGTTTATAAAAACCCCAGTATCTCTTGAGTTTTCCTTCTAAAGTGCAGTCTCCAATCCGGAATTTTTATTATCTTTACGGAAAATATAAGACTTATTCTTTATTGTTATCTCTCCTCCAAACATCGATCGTATACCCCTACGTGTGTGTATATTTCACCTATACACTCAAGAATTCAATTCAAGCTATATTACCATTGCCTTAATACCTAATACTATTTCTTTTCATTAATGGTGGACGGATTTGCTCACACACCTTTCATGCGACTATTACTACTTCCTGAGATACTAATCAGCCGATTACTGAATGTGAGAGCTTATTAAAGCATAAATAGCAGTTTCCAGGTAATGTAATAATTTTTTTCTTTTTCTTTTTTTTTTCTTTTCAAGACCGGATATATTTTTTGATGATGCTCTTTTGATGGTTAGCTTTAAATACCATTTTTTCTTTCATACTAGGCTTTCAGACAAGAGTATTTCTAGGTATCCTCTACTATCCCCAGTTTTAACGTGCGTGCAAGTGTAGTTTGCAGGGTATATATTTTCTGAAGTTGGACTCAAGAAAATGAAATATTTTCAGATTTATCCTTCAATAAAACTTTCAATACTTTTCCTTCATCTCAACTTAACTTAAGAACTGAACTCAAGATTTCTTACTTATAAAAAAACTGCATGGACGTATTGTAGGGTTGTATAGCACGACAACAAGGTTTAGTAAGGCATCACACATGCCATTTTATAAAAATTTGGTGTGCTATGTAACCCTAACCAAGATCTTAACTAGAGAATTAGGGTAAACTATACAAGTAAACAACTTTACTTCTAAGAGTTAGGGATTACAACCTTTATAGTCCGTTCCTTCGCTTCATAAGCTCCGAGTTAAGGTCCCTTCGCTGTGATCATCAAGTACCCGGACTCTAGAGAGGCTCCATGAAGAGAAAGTTGCAAGCTTTCTTCCAATCTTCAACTACTAAGATGATCTACCTTGAAGAATCTCAAACCCAATCTCTTTCTTCACTAATCAAGTATTAGTAAAGCAAACACCCTAATCTAAGTGGCTAGAATAGATGAGGATGATGAAGTAGGAATTTAGCTCTCTTTTGTTTTCAATTTCTCACTTTATTTCATCACATCACAAAAAGGTAGAAAGCTTTTTTCAAGAGGAAGAAGAAGAAGAATTTCATTTGTGATGAATAATGAATTATTGTGTGAGGTTAGAATTGCAACCATGGGTTAAAGAAAGATAAAGTTAACCCTTGTAGAGAATAAACTAGAGGCTAAGGTTTTGGTTGGGTTAATAAATATCAACACAAAATATCTAAGCTAAAGACAAAAGAAAGCTTCATGAAGCTTCATGAAAAAGCTAACCCAAATCCAAAACCTAACTTGTTTAAACTCCACAAAGCATGTTGCATTTGTAACCGTAACTTGTTACAATATTATATATCACATATACAATATATTTTGTAACAAAAGAAAATAATACAATTAACATATATCTCATATATATCAATGCATTATCCAAGTGAGAAAAAGAATCTTTAAGTGAGCTTATATTAGTTAATGTAATGTAATATATCAAATATATAATTATACATTAAGTTATCAAACCAACACTTGATCCGATAATCCGTCTATTTCACAAATAACTGACTAATATAATCTGTATCAGTTCATCGAATCAACACTTGATCCGATGACCCGGCTATATCACATATATCTGTCCGATATCACATATCGCGAGAATCTAATACGGTATCGCATACACGTATTATTCTCGGTCCCGCACATATCACATATGTGCTCCTACTGCATTTTTCCTGAGCCAGGAAACCTCTATGTAGGACTCTAAAGAATCGTCAATACGCCGGCAGTAGGTGATGATCATATCAAAACACCCACAAGCTGCAAGTGGTCAGCTAAATGTAACAGCTACCTGTGTATTGAGCAATCAAAAGATCAACAAGAAAGCCTGTACATTCTCCTGCGAATCCAATCAGTAACACTCCCGTACAGTCCGGTCTCTTCGTCTGATATGTCGCATATCCAGTCTAGGGGTGGTAAACGTCAGACCCCAGTAACCGATATGTCGTGTCGAATGAGTTCCATAACAGTTCGAGAAACTACTGATAACACTTACCAGTAAATCTCAGCAACCCTGGCCAGGGATTTCCAGTTATAGCCAATCGAACACAGTGCAACATCAACTCCCTATACCGGGAGAGACGAAACCCCTCCTATCGCTCATTGCCTCCATGTAATTCGGGACTGTACCCAAAAGCCACCGTTTTGCACGCCCTCTTGGACGTGGTATGATAGAAATCAAAGCACAGTGGGAATCACACAAGACCCTATGACGATCTCGGGTCTACAGACTAACCTGTACCAGTGTCACCAGAGAAATGCCATCTGACGTGATGTATAATACCAACTGGGAGTTCTCGACGAGTCCGTCCAGTGTACCCAGTCTCCACTGAACACCCGTATACTATCTCTGATGTCAAACATCAATGGATATGGGATCATCCATCGCCCATCTACATGGGTCAAGAAGCATACGCTAGTCTACTCTGGTATATCGATGCCCTGTCTCGATACACCTGCGACTAGGAACATTTGAAGGATGCACTTAGCGACTACACTGTCCCCACTAGTATGATCTGCATCGTAGTCCTGGTAGTCAAGTACTCATCCTAAGGACTTTATCAGCATGTAACATAGAGACTATCAGAGTACATGTTAAGATAAAGAGCAACCAGATAGCATACTATCATGTCGAGTAAGAATGTCCTCCATATATATGTCCAAGCATCCACTACAATATACATCGCATGTACAGTAATGGCCCCTAGGGCATACATATCACTAACAATTTCCCACTTGCACTAGGGCCATTTGTTGTAGTATCTCATACCCAACAATCAGCTGTGGTTGAAGTATCTCATACTCAACCATCCCATAAAAGTCTCTACTGCGAAATAGGCCTTTGTGAGTGGATCCGCGCTGTTGTCCTCTGTGTCTACTCTCCTTACCTCGATCTCCCTGGAGATCAACCATCTCCATGATCAGGTGATACTGCCTTAGAATATGTCTGGATCACAGATGGGACGGGGTTTCCTTGGCAAAAGCCAAAACTCCATTGTCACACAATGGTAGGAACGAAGTTCATCTCATGAACTAGTGTACATCCAGACTATTTCTTTGGTAGCATCCTTGGTAGTGATTTATCCTGCCTTTATCGTATAGTATGTCATGGTATCTTGCGTGGAAATCTTCCAACATACCGTCCCTCCACTAAGAGTAAAGACAATGCCTGTGACTGTCATTCAGTCGACCTTACCACCCTGGAACCTTTCCAATGATTCTCCCCAGGATCGATTGATACTATCTCACTACATCCAGTGAGAATCCTAACATCCAATTAGATCTATCTCATAGATCCAAAACCAAGATTTATGAGGTATCATCTTGATCCTATATAGAGAATCCTTGTGATAAAAGGAGATTGACCGAGTGTAGCATAGGAAACACCTTTCCTATCAAGAGTATGCCATCCACGTACAATACGAGGATCACCACCATACTCCCTACTACCTTTTTGTATATACTAGGTTCATCTACCATTTTGATGAAGTCAAACTCTTTGACTACCACATCAAAACAGACGTTCCAAATACGCGATGCCTGCTTTATCCCATAAAACAACTTACACACGTTTTCGCTATTCCCACTGTCTACGAAGCCCTCTGGCTGTGTACTTATAGACGCTCTCTTCTAAATCATCATTTAGAAAAGCAGTCATGACACCCAACCGCCAGATATCATAGTCATGGTATGTAGCAGTGGCAAGTAGGATCTGGATAGACTTAAGTATAGCTTTGAAAGTCTCAACTTTTCCATGTACACCAAGTAATCTTCTCAAGATATACTTGCTCCAGATGGGGATTTAACCCGTCAGATAAAGCAACCAAAGTCCATACTTTGTTGGTGTATATGGATTCCATCTCAGATCGCTAAACATCCAGCCATTCTTACAGAGTCCCCACTCTTGATAGCCTGCTCCAAACTAGTTGGGTCATCATCTCATGATGAAATCCTCACTCCCACTGTCATAGAGAAATCGAAGTAACTCTCAGGTGGATGAGGAACCCTACTAGATCGGCGGAGAGGCTGAGGTTCATTGGGATCTATTGAATCCTTTTGTTCTACCAAATCATCTGCTGCAGTTTGTATAGCTGGAACTCCTTTCAGTTCTACCTCATGACCACTAATTCCTTCACAAGAAATTCCCTTTCCAAAAGGTGGCATGCTGAGAAACAAAACACCTTTTGTTCCTCGGTTCGGTAGAAGCTATTCCCTTGCGAATGCTTGGGATATCCAACAAACTTCCACAGAACTGACCTTGCCTCGAGTTTGTCTGGATTTTGCTTTTGACATAGGCCGGACAACCTCAAATCTTAACATCATTAAGAGATGGGCTCTTCCCATACCATATCATATATGAAGTGGTAGGCACCTGATTTGATTTGAACCCTATTCAATAGGTATGCAGCTTCACAAGTGCATAACTCCCAAAAGGAAATAGGCAACTCAGTAATACTCATTATAGAGCACACCATATCACATAGGGTGCAATTGCTCCACCCCGATATACCAACGTATTGTGATCTATTCGGAGGAGTAATGCTGAGAGAGAATCTCATTCTCTTTTAGAATAGTCCAGGATTTCCGTGCTCAAGTATACTCCTCCCTGATCATATCAAAGGATATAATACTTATACCCGTTTTGGTTCTCTACTTCTGAAGTACAAAGAACCAGTCCTGGCATGTGTAGACAGGGGACCTTACATACATCATCATGTATCAATCCTAAGAGTTTAATAACTCTGTTTCCAATAAACGGAGCTGTGGTCATCTTATTCTTTGTGACATGACCAGCAAGTTTCACAAGATGTAAATTCAAACAAATTTAAATATGCATCTCTATATAACTTATCAAGTCAGGTCGCATTGATATGACCTAGTCTATAATGCTTCAAGAAGAATCCGTTCATTTCTGAACTCTTCCCCTTGTGTGTGTTTTGTACGTTAAGAACTGTAGTTTGATTTAGAACGTCTATGCTTTTAGATAACGTGCCTGAACTGATCAACTCTTGATAAAGGAAATGTTCAAAACATTATCCAACAATACAAAATTATATCCTTCTTTATCTCAATAAAGATACTGATATGATATTGTATATCGGCTTCGGTATCTAATAACATTCGTTCAGAATCAATGTATTTTGGTAATACAGGGTGATAACTGCCAACTGCTTGGCTTGCAATAATTGCACCGTTTCCAACTCTTGAAACTTATCACCCGTTCTCAGTTCTCTTCCTATCTGTAGCCCATGTAACAGATTACATTTGCGGGATCCTGATCCGGTATCTCATACCCAAGACGTAAAGGATACTGAGAAACAGTTCTTGGTAATGAACACACCCGAAGAAGATGCATTAGCTTGCACTTTCTTCATTTGGGCGGCACGGGAATTCTGGTAATCCCCAATTTCCTGCTCTGTCTTATAACAATTATAAGTTGGAGCGGGACCAACGTTCCCCAGCACAGTATAACAAGTGGGTTCGGTCAATACATCCATATTATTATATTGATTAAGGCGTGACATGGTCGCCACCTGGAGAGAGAGAGAAGAAAACACTCAGCGTATGCTCTTACAAGATTAGATTGGTTATTATATCTAATCAGGATGGCTCCCACTGTTTTAGTCAAATCTTCCTTCAAACCCTAAAAGGAAAGACTAGCCGGGATTAATTACACCCTACAAGTTCGCCGATCTTTCAGCCAGGCCAGTGCCGGTACTTTGAGGGAGGTTCCCCGTGCTTTCGCACGGACCTAATTAAAATAAACCTCGTTTTCCCAGGGGCGTAACCCTGTTGACACCTTTCTAGACACCTACTTGATCGGCTAATTGTAATGTGTAAAACTCTCCCAGGAGTAACTCTTACTCGTAGTGGGTATCGGGATCCAACTATCTCATAGAAGGTATGCAATCTCATTGCAAATTTCAACACTTGAAATTCCCAATAATATTTTGCCCCTAACAACTTATGACCTTGGCTAAGGTCAACAAATCATAAGTGCTAGCCAAGTTCAACCCGTCATTTCCCGATTGAATTAAACCCACCCGCACGACCCTTGGCTAAGGTCAACAAAGTCGCACGACTACCCTAACTCAATCACATCATATGCTTTTGCAGATAAGCATAAATAGCTACCGCTCACTATGCCTTGACAAGGTCAACAAACGCAGCACGAATACTATGAAGTACTTATCTGAAATGACGGAGGGCTACGACAGGTTTTTAAGAAAACCCTTTGCGTAATGAACTTGATATTGTTGTTGAATCGAATGGTTTTAAATGGAATGTTTTTTATGCCCATTTCTAGTTTTGCTAAAGAGGTCACTCCCGGTGATGGGATCGTCGGCTCTTTCCTTATCGAATAAGGTGCAGGATATTTCACAAATATCACTATGCAAAGCAAAAACTATAAAAAAAACAATCAAAAGACAAACTGAGTTTGTAGCATCTGCTAGTTTCACTAAAGAGGTCATTCCCGGTGAAGGGATCTCGGCTCTTTCCTTATCGAATAAGGTGCTGAATATTCTACAAGGAATACCGCTGTGCAAAGCAAGAACTAGAGCTACCAGTTTTTAAACAAGTTTCTACAACATCTTTAGGTTTCTTTTATTTCATTAATCTCATTAATGAAGTCCTATTTTATTATGCTTCACAAGCATCACATTTGAAACGAAATCAGCAATATAACATATATCTCATATATATAATATAAACATTCATCTCAGGCAGTAATATGATCTCATCACAGAAAATTGCAGCAGAAGAAACACATATGAAATATTGGATATTCTAGGAATTTCGTGTTTTAAGTTAAGCCGGTATAAAACACGGATTCCACAGTCGCGATGAATAGCCAAACCCACATCCCTAGACCCCTACGAGAGCGGCAAGCAACCCTATCAATTCTAGAGTTAGGAGACCCGGTCTCGACTCCTCGAGATGGTCTCCCACTGGACCCTAAAACCCGGTTACTTGTGCTCCACGCCTTGGGTCTATCCTAATGCGGAAAAGTAAATAATATACAATGGTGACAACATCCTCAACCCGGAAGTGCCCCAATAAAAAAATATTACATACAATGAATTTTACATGAATGAAAATGAAAAACCCTCATCTCACATAAAACCCCCGGCTATTCAAAACATGACGATCCAATATAACATATCACAGCGACACATGACATCACATATCATCAACGTAAGTAAATATGTGTATCCCAATTGTCGTTGACATATAGCACCGAAACCGGAGATGCACCACATATTACACTTACGTTCACAGAAAAGAAAGTGTAAAACTACAACATTTGGAATCCACAATCACTTTAGACATCTTAAATCCGAAATATCACATACTTCGCATTTCATGCCTAACTATATGAATTGTATCACATTCCAGATAAATAGACAATGTTAAATTTTCCGATCGATTAAACAAACACCCAAGATTTCTCAAATAGCTCAACACTTGAGCGGAGTTCAAAAAGTCCCAGAACATGTCACAACCGCTATGAACCAGCCGTAGAAGGGTCAAACCAACGCCTCACATGTGGCAATGCTAAACTACCACAAACCATATGGTTCAGTGGCGGTTTTGACGGTCACATAATCGAGTTAAGGTTATGTTCTTCTAGAGGGTCCATAAATTCGCTTGCATGATTTTCTGAAAGTTTTAAACTCAGGAAAAATCCAACACTTGAAAGTTTTCCGACAGGGGAAAAAGTGAGTCATTGATATCCGTTCGAACTTTTTAACACGTTCTAAATTATCCGTAAAAACTTAAACGAAGTTAAACCTTCCGATCGAATCAATGAGTTCCCAATATTTCCTAGAAAGCTCAACACTTGAGTAGAATTAAAAATTCTCAGAAGTATGAAAAAGTACCCAAGAATAATACCCTGAAGTATTAGCCCCTAACTCCCAAAGTTGGCAGCGGAACCGCCGCCAAACACATGGTTTGGCCACGGTTCCGCGGTCACTTGATCGAGTTATGGCTTCGTACTTCACAGTAATTCTTAGAATTTCCTGCATGATTTTCTGAGTATTTTTAATATGGAAAAAACCAACTTTTTAGAAAATTTCCAAAGAGGGGGTCAAAAATGATGTTTCGGGGTTCGATCGGACTTTTAATTTCGTTTAGACAATGCCTAATGCTCTAACTTGGCTCTGATACCACTGTAGGGTTGTATAGCACGACAAAAAGATTTAGCAAGGCATCACACATGCCATTTTATAAAAATTTGGGGTGCTATGTAACCCTAACCAAGATCTTAACTAGAGAATTATGGTAAACTATACAAGTAAACAACTTTACTTCTAAGAGTCAGGGATTACAACCTTTGTAGTCCATTCCTTCGGTTCATAAGCTCCGAGTTGAGGTCCCTTCGCTGCGATCATCAAGTATCCGGACTCTAGAGAGGCTCCATAAAGAGAAAGATGCAAGCTTGCTTCCAATCTTCAACTACTAAGATGATCTACCTTGAAGAATCTCAAACCCAAGGTCTTGCTTCACTAATCAAGTATTAGTAAAGCAAATAGCCTAATCTAAGTGGCTAGAATAGATGAGAATGATGAAGTAGTAATTTAGCTCTCTTTTGTTTTCATTTTCTCACTTTATTTCATCACATCACAAAATGCTAGAAAGTTTTTTTCAAGAGGAAGAAGAAGAAGAAGAAGAATTTCATTTGTGATGAATAATAAATTATTGTGTGAGGTTAGAATTGCAACCATGAGTTAAAGAATGATAAAGTTAACCCTTGTAGAGAATAAACTAGAGGCTAAGGTTTGGGTTGGGTTAATAAATATCAACACAAAATATTTGAGCTAAAGACAAAAGAAAACTTCATGAAGCTTCATGAAAAAGCTAACCCAAAAGCTAACCCAAATTCAAACCCTAACTTGTTTAAACTCTACAAAGCATATTTCATTTGTAACCATAACTTGTTACAATATTATATATCACATATACAATATATTTTGTAACAAAAGAAAATAATACAATTAACGTATATCTCATATATATTAATGTATTATCCAAGTGAGAAAAAGAATCTTTAAGTGAGCTTATATTAGTTAATGTAATGTAATATATCAAATATATAATTATACAATAAATTATCAAATCAACACTTGATCCGATAATCCGGCTATTTCACAAATAACAGATTAATATAATCTGTATCAGTTCATCGAATCAACACATGATCCGATGACCCGGCTATATCACATATACCCGGCCGATATCACATATCGCGAGAATCTAATACGGTATCGCATACACGTATTATTCTCGGTCCCGCACATATCACATATGTGCTCCTACTCTATTTTTCCTTAGCCAGGAAAGCTCTGTGTAGGACTCTAAAGAATCGTCAATACGCTGGCAGTAGCTGATGATCATATCAAAACACCCACAAGCTGCAAGCGGTCAGCTAAACGCAACAGCCACCCGTGTATTGAGCAATCAGAAGATCAACAAGCAAGCCTGTACATTCTCCTGCGAATCCAATCAGTAACACTCCCGTACAGTCCGGTCTCTTCGTCTGATATGTCGCATATCCAGTCTAGGGGTGGTAAACATCAGACCCCAGTAACCGATAAGTTGTGTCGATATAAGGTCCATAACAGTTAGATAAACTACTGATAACACTTACCAGTAAATCTCAGCAACCCTGCTCAGGGATTTCCAGTTATAGCCAATCGAACACAGCACAACATCAACTCCCTATATCGGGAGAGACGAAACCCCTCCTATCGCTCATTGCCTCCATGTGATTAGGGACTGTACACAAAAGCCACCATTTTGTACGCCCTCTTGGACGTGGTATGATGAAAATCAAAGCACAGTGGGAATCACACAAGACCCTATGACGATCTCGGGTCTACAGACTAACCTGTACCAATGTCACCAGAGAACTGCCATCTGACGTGAGGTATAATAGCATCTAGGAGTTCTCGGCGAGTCCGTCCAGTATACCCAGTCTCCACTGAGCACCCGTATACTATCTCTGATGTCAAACATCAATGGATATGGGATCATCCATCGCCCATCTACATGGGTCAAGAAGCATACGCTAGTCTACTCTGGTATATCGATGCCCTGTCTCGATACACCTGCGACTAGGAACATTTGAAGGATGTACTTAGCGACTACACTGTCCCCACTAGTATAATCTGCATCATAGTCCTGGTAGCCATGTACTCATCCTAAGGGATTTATCAACATGTAACATAGAGACTATCAGAGTACATGTTAAGATAAAGAGCAACCAGATAGCATACTATCATGTCGAGCAAGAATGTCCTCCATATATATGTCCAAGCATCCACTACAATATACATCGCATGTACAGGAATGGCCTCTAGGGCATACATTTCACTAACATGTATATTTATTACGGTTAAACTCAAGGAGGCTTATTTTTAGGGTTTTCAATTCGTACGTCTAGGATTTAGTTATTTCGAACCTATCATGCTAAATTTTCGGAATAAAATCTAAATTACCCCACTAGCTAGCTTGACGACAATGTTTTATGTTTTGGAAAAAGTTTCTGATTTTATGGATTTTTTAAATAAGTATGCAAATGCAAATATATACATATGAATGCAAAGATAGAAAGCTTACCGTGCACACCCCCAAACTTAAACTTGACAGTATTTTCACTGTCATGCTCCATCAAGAGGTTCAAAAATGTTGAGGGGTCAAAATTCGTCAGATCCCTTTTTTTCTTTTCTTTTTTTTGTTTTTTGAATATAAGAAAAAGCAAACAAAATATATACACAAAAATGACCCTCCAAACTTAAGTGAAACAGTGTTACCACTGTTTAAGTATTGAAGTTTAAAGTTAGGGGGAGGGAACATCATCAATCTATATAAGGCCTTACACAGACCAAAAGTTAGTACCAACTATTTAAAAATTCTATCTTGATGCGACCAGGGTTGGTGAAGGAAAGCATGGAGAAAGGAAATGGAGATTACGCGAGACCGTGTATGGGTAGAAGTGGTATACGGTCTCAGTAGATGGAAAAATGAACGGAAATGAGAAAGAAATGGAATACGATCTTGAGATTGAAAATCGATTGATTAAATTAGTACGGTCTGTAATGATTTGAAATTGGAATTGTCAAACTATACTAATTTATCTATACTTTGCAAAATGTGGTCAAATCTCTCAAGATTCGCAAGAAAATATACGCTGACTGAACTCGGTGAACCAGACGTAGGAGATGAAAGTGACAAGTTGTCCTGCGGTTTGGTAACGATGGAACTGGTGGAGGGAAGTGATCGAGGACTGGTATCGGTTAAGTGTTCAAGAGGATGTTCACAGTCAATGGAAGGGATATGATGAATCGGAACATCCGACTCATCCAAAAGAATGAGTTCATCCTCAAAGATATCCTCAAAATTCTCCTCAACATTCAGCTCATCCATGCATTCATCATCATCATCAATAACATCCATACGCACATAGGGTTCGAGAAAAATGGTTAATCGTTCGGGATGATTCCCAGACGGAGTGGAAAGGACTTGATGAATTGGTGAGAAAAAATCATCCAAAATTGTGGGTTCATCATCCAAGTTATCCCCATGGTCGATATCCTCAATCAAGTGAAAGTTAAATTTCTCAGACACCTCATCAAAAGCATGGTTTTCAATCAGTTGTGGTTCTAGAGTAGAGGTGTAGAGATCAAAAGGAGTGGTTGTGGTTCACTTGACAGGGTCCTTTCACAATCGGGTAAATCAAATACTACATAGTCACCCAACTCATCAAAATGCTATCCTCAGATAGTGAATCAGTTGGAACACTCGATAGACTTTCAGAACTGGAGTTATGGAATTCAATTGGGAATGGGTAGGTTTGATTTTGAAGGTTGTAAGGCTCAATTTCACTACTCAAATCGTCAAATTGTTCACCGCCTCATCATACATTGTAAAATTTTGAGCTAGTTGGGAGCTAGCTGCTGGTTCGTAAGGTTGTACGAGTATGACTATGGATTCATTCAATTCCTCCATCTGTCGGCACAAAATGACCCAAAATTATTCTAAAGATTGTTCAATACTAGACATGGGTTGTGAAGGGGTTTCAGCAAAATATTCAAATTCGTTTGGAAATGTGAAACTCCCAAATGAATGTTCAGAAGAAATATCTAGATAAGGTGTAAAAGTCGGGTATGATTGATAGGAATTGAAAAGATGCATAGAATGGTAATGACTAGGATTAACATTTTGATAAGAAGGTGATTGGAATTGCTGTCCCAAAGAATTTGGATTGGTGAAAGGAGTGGAAGATCGGCTACGTGATTGTTCAATGTGCTCAACAATAGACATAGGGTTCAGAGTCGCTATATGACTCTCAGAAAGGGTACCAACGTTAGAAGGTGTGAGAGTGTGAAACGGTTGATACGAAGTGGACTGCGGTGTTTAATTATTTTGTCAAGAAGCGTCTATGCGATCTTGCAAAGAAATTCTGGGCATGGATGGATCGTTTGAAGTTCTACCAAAGCAAGAACCGTAAGATGAAATATCCGGTTGAGGGTACCAAAGTTCGGAAAGATTAGGTCGGTTAGGGGTATCTATGATATGTAAAGAGTGAAAGAGGGTGGAAAAGTGGGCGAATTTTTATAAATTTTTTTTTTAGAGTTTTTGGATTTTGAAATTTTTTGTTTGGTTTTTGAAAAATACGGAATTATGGGACTAAAATTTAAACAAGCACAATAACAATCACAATATGCACAAAGAACACCTAGAGCTAGAGTTTTCAAAGTCCAACTAGACCCCTCCTAGACTTCCAAGCGATAAGTTGCAAGATAACCCTCAAATTGCTTATTCAGTACAAATTGTGGCCAGGTAAGCACAAGTGAGGTAAGAAGGGTTCCGCTCATGAATCACCGTGAGATGGGTCTTTTAACATTACATCCTCACTTGTCTAGGCCAGGCACCACAAAGTTGTTGGTTCCTAGTGCCCTCTCCGCTAATCCGCGGCCATTGCAGAATTCGAAAACAAAAATTTGGATTGCACTAGAAACCCTAAAACAAGAATCTAACCAAACATCTAAACTAGAACCATAACAAGATAGAAATCACAATCTTTGTAGCGTCTTCATTTGCTTTAATTGGGTTGGACTTTAGCCTGCTTTCAAGTGCTCCGGGTCGCGTTAGCAAGCCGGTCCTCCTTCGCCGAAGATGATCCACCCGAGTGAACCGATCCAAGCTCATTCCTCTCTGCATGTCTTCATCCATGCTCAATGTCACCTCACCCTCCATCTCATTTCAGTAATATTCATAAATGAATATTTACAAATGTGGTGTCCATCTTCTAGAACAAATTCCGTATAAATACGGAATACAACCCAGTATACATATTGAAATATATATATATGCGTATTCGTATAAAAATACGAATAGCCAAGAGAGAAAATGAATAGTGAACAATAATACTAGAATACATATATAAAAAATATAAATTATTAAATCAAAACTTGATTTAATAATTCGGCTTAATCCTATACCGCTAGTATTATCTCTCGAAATAAGCGATACCTATCTTAGAATTTTTCTAGATATCTGATGGGACCAAGTTCATAAATGAACTCCAAATCCAACAAACTTATTAAACTATATCTTCCACTGAATTTAATCTGTATCTTGCGCCATGCCTTCCTCAGTATCCGCTTGGACCCCCTGTCTAACATACTTTCCCTCATCAAAGGGCAAACTATTAAATCTGACAGTCACTCTGTCATCCAGATCACCTTGGAAGCCTGAAACGATAACCTCCTCTTGAAGGAGGCTTCCATTACCATATACCAAGAACATCATCTTATGTTCATAACTGGTTCCCAATATTTCTCCAGGATTGGATTAATATATGCTTATTACAACTAGTGCAAAAGCAATATCTGGTGTGGTACTTGACATCTCATGATTGACTCAATTGCCTAAGTGAGTGATATGTCAATCATACAAATCTCTCTTCTCATCAGTCTAGAAGAAATCTACTTAGAGAGGGTGACTCCATCACCTGCGGGTACACCACCACGCCAGGAGTCGTCCATTCTAAAATACTTTAGAATAGTGTAAAAGTACAAAAATTGTGACACTTCCCAAATCTAGATCTAAAATCATAGATCTAGTCACCAGAATCCCTAATATTTTGTCCAGATCCTATATGGAGAAACACCTTATGAAAACCACAGTATAACCGATCGTAGTATAGGAACATCACTTCCTATAAAGAGCATTTCATCCAAATACCAGTACATCACTCCCTACTACCTTCTTACCAGGTCCGTTTGTTATTCTGATGAAGTCAAGCTCTATGACTGTCACATTAAAAATAGAAGATCTATCTCCGCTATACTTTCTTTAGTCTATAAATAGACATAAGCTACTGTCCCACCACTTTTTCGCTACTCCCACTGACTATAATAACCCTATGGCAGAGTCATATACACGTGCACTTCTAAAACTAATTTAGAATGACGTTATAGTCATCCACCTGCCAGATCTCATAATCTAGGACAGCAGTAGTGGAAAGCTTGGGTCATCAAAACCTCTCTGTCACCGTCTTTGAGGAGACCGGAGTACCTCTCGAATGGCTGAGGTTACCCACCATATCTCTGGAGTGGAGAATGGATTGTGGAACTCAATTGAATCCTTATGCTCTACTAAATTTTCAGTAATCGTTTGTGGTTCTGAAATCACTTCCAGTTCTACCATACTCCTACTATTGTTTTATGAAAAGAACTCATTTTACTAAAACGGATGGCGAGTCAAGAACAATATAACTATCGATCCTCTAAATGGTAGAATGTTAACCCTTATCAAAGCTCGAGATAACCCATAAACTGCCATTATTGAAAAGTGCCTTGATTTTATTCGGATTATTCTTTTAAGCATAAGCCGGACTACTCCATATACCTTAACATAGTTAAGATATGAATTCATTCTATATCCAATATAGAAACAATGGCACTAATTAAATTGGAACTAGATTCAAAATACATGCAGCTATTTCCAGTGCATATCGACTAAATGGAAGAAGGTCATGGAACATTACTCATCAAGGAGCGCACCCACGGATGAGTAACTTGAGAAAGAAGTAAGTTCTCAAATATATTACTTATGAAGGAACACCTAACATAAGTATCTACACCTTCGATCACCTCGAAGAATCCTGATGCTTGCAATATATGGTTCTCTACTTTATTCTTATACCTATAATTTCTCAAAATTTGGACCTTGTATTTCAACGAAATGTGTGTCTAAAACTAGAGAAGTCATAAGTAAACGGAATATAGTATGAGTACCAACCCCCTGTCCGAATGGACATCGGACAACATACAATACTTTGTATAAGTTCTCTGAGTTTAATAACTCAAATCCTGTGCGTCGTAGGTTGAAAACTATGTTACGGTTAAGAAGAATTACACCGTTATTGAATGCATCTTACCTAACCATCAACTGATATAGGTAAATGTCATAAACATAATTTCAAAAAGCTATATCTCACTTTATAAAATAAATATATAGATATATCAGTTTGAAATCGGTACATAGAAACAGATATTCAAAACCAAATATATACCGTTAGGCAAAACCTGGGTGACTTCCTCAAATATCACCAATTACAAAGGATTCTGATATTGAGGATCTTATTACCCAATTCCCAATATTCTATTCCCACTCAGTATTTGTAACGCCAAACAAATATGAGAATCAAGTCTAGTAAATACATACCTTGGAGTCATAATCTAATTGGGAAAGCGGTTTTCAATTAACACCGCACAGTAAAACTGAAACATGAAAATGTTTCAAGGGGGTGGCCAGGTATGATGCCTTTTCCACTATCCAGATTCATGACAGTAGTCGCAATTTTCTTTGCCCTCATTCCAATCCCTTTATATGTCTTTACTTCATACCTTCTGTACACCTTACTTAGGTTAATTTTTTTTCTTCTTCCCTATCTTTCAACACCTACCTTAGGTTTGGAAGAAGACTATCCAATAAGCGTAATAGGTGTACTCTCCTAATAGTAGGAGCCCTCAAAATCTGAGAGAAGGTAAATAGAAAAGACAACCGAATAATCCTATTCAATTTCTCCAGAATCGGAATTCATCCTCGAACATAAACAAGTTTCTTCGAGTTCGTATATAACTATACGATGGCATACCGAAGCAATATGGATCTTCGTAGTGATAGGGAGCGTTATGGAGAAATGCAAAAGGGAAGTAGGAGTAGCAAGGATATATGCGTATTTGTCATGAATCACGAAAATCCGAAGCCAAAGTGTGCAAGAAGGTTCGGTTAACTTGGTTCATGGGTTTTTGGTTTAAGGTCAGGTCATGGTCGCTGCCACAGAGAGAGAGAGAGAGAGAGAGAAAAGAAACACTCAGTGTGCACTCTAATCTAGATTAGATTGGTTAATCACTTTATCTAATCAGGATAGCTCCCACTATTTTCTCGAATTCTCTTTCTAACCCTAAAAGGAGAATTAGTCGGGATATTCTGAAAATCACACGAGGAGTAACACCTACTCATTAGTGGGAATCGGGATCCAACTATCATCGTGTGATAACCTGACAAAAGCCACTCAAGTCACCACACTTTAGAAGGTATGCGCATGCCTGACAAGTTTCCTTTACGTTTGAAACTCCCGATGTGATTTTTTACCCCTAAGACCCTAGTGACCTTGACGGAGTCAACAAATCAAATAGTCCTAGTCATGTTCAACCCGTCATTATCTTGATTGCATTAAACCCACCCGCACAAGCGCTGGATGGAGTCAACAAGGCCACACGACTTTCTTAACCAATCGCATCATATGCTATAAACAAGCAACACTTAGCTACCGTACCCTACGCCTTGACGGAGTGAACAAACGCAACACGAATACTAAGCACTACTCATAGGAAATGACGGAGGGCTACGGGTGGTTTTTGGTGAAAAAACTTTAACGTAATGAATTTGATATCGTTGAAGGAACCCGAGCAGTTTTTAAAAGGAGTGGTTTAGGCTCCGCATTTTTTAAAGTGAGTGGTTTTGTAAAAAACCAATGGTTTTGAAGAAACCCGAATAGTTTATAGTCAGGTAAACTTTTGCCAAAGTGGTCACCCCCGTGAAGGGATCTAGGCCCTTTCCTCATCGAATGAGGTGTAGGATATTCCTAACTGAATATCTCGACGCAAAGCAAAAGGAAACGTCTATAGTTTCAAAATTTGGTTCCAACAACGTCATTTAGATTTGTTTTCCATGCATTAATCAGAATTAATGCAGTCCCATCAATTAATCGTATCATGCCAAAAAGAAACGAAAATAGCCACGTACATATATGCCATCCGCATTCGCCACAGGGTCCCGGATTTTCCTCGTAAGGTTACTTAACTTACGGTAGGGCAGGGATAGGACTAGCGCAGATGCAAAACATATATAGTGTCTACTAAATATATATAATATATGTATGAACAATCTTCAGTAACATCACAGAAATATCACAGCAGAATTACAGCGGAAGCAAACACAGTATAGAAATACAGATAATCAAGGAAAAGTAAATTTCAATGGTGCCAAATATGAAATGTAATTTTACCGGTCGTGTGGATAGCTCATAGTATCGGATCCTAGACCCCTATGAGTGCGGCAAGGCACCAACCAATCCTAGAAGCGAGGAAACCCCAATCAACTAAGTCTGTGAGCCCCCCAACACTTTCAAAATCTGGTGATTTGGGCACCCCTCCGTGGGTCAATCCTATACCCCCTATAAGTGCGGCGAATAGCCTGCCAATTCTAAAGTAAGGCACTCCGGTCTTAGCGCTATGAGATAGAGGCCAATTGCTCTCTAGAACCTGGCTACTCAAGCACTCCGCCGTGGGGTAATCCTAGTGCATGTAATGAAAAACTGAATATACAATGGTGACTGCATCCGCAACCTGGACACACCCCAAAGAATAATACGAGCTGCGATGAAGACAGTCCACATGTCGGACACTCGCCACACAATATGAATATACATTACATCATAGAGAACTACATAATATACTACATACACCAGGCTATCCATCAAGACAAATCCAACACAACCATAATCAACAAAGCAATATCCATCACAGAACATGCAAACTTGCGAGTATCAATTCCGTAATGCCATCTAATTGATACGTATAGAAATTAGATGAAGTTTTACTAAATGTTATGATACATGCAACCATCATAAAGCATACAACAATCGAATATCAAACACATATAGCCAACACTTCGATTTTCCGAAACAACGAAAATCAAGTGTGCTAGAAATCGACAAGAAATTCCATGCTAAAACCCACTTCGGGATTCCGAAATGAGCTCGGATTGAGCCGAAAAATCACGAAGAGCTACGACATAAAATTACCGTCAACCCGGAGGGCACCTAGAGGGTACCTACCACCTAGGCCACCCTAAGGTGGCCATAGGGATGGGCAGACCCGAAACTGCCTTTTGAGGCTATTTTGGGTCCCCCCAAAGCCACCATTTGGGTGGTCTTGGGGGTGTGGGCCTATACTAGGTACCCCCAGGATATCCCCGGGGTCCCCAAGCACCTTCCCACGGCTTCTCGATCTAAACCGAGAGCCCGTGGGGAGTCAAAACATTATGTTAGCATAAAATTCTTCACTTTTTTCCCGCAGTTTTTGCGGGGGGAAAATCGGAAAGATTCAGAAGTCGTATCTATCTAGTTTAGGGTGTTTCGGTGAATCTGATACCATTGTAGGTTCCTAGTGCCCTCTCCGCTAACCCGCGACCATTGTGGAATTCGAAAACAAAAATTTGGATGGCACTAGAAACCCTAAACCAAGAATTTAACCAAACACCTAAATTAGAACCATAACAAGGTAGAAATCACAACCTTTGTAGCGTCTTCATTTGTTCCAATTGGGTTGAACTCTAGCATGCTCTCAAGAGCTCCAGGTTCCGTTTTCAAGCCAATCCTCTTTCGCCGAAAATGGTCCACCCGAGGGAACCAATCCAAGCTCCGGCTTCACCTAGTGAAGCAACCGACGCTCCAAGCTCGCTAGGAATGGAAAGTAGGGATGTAGAAATTTTCCACTATTTTTTTCTCTCAATTCTAAGCTCAAGAGAGCAAAAAAAGAAGAAGGAGGTGAAGGTGAGGAAAAATAGCCATGAGCAAGTGTTGAAGGAATGAGAGAATGGTTGAAGGCATGAGAGAATGGCTTCATAATTTTAGCAACCATACAAATAAAAATATTATAACAATTTGTAATAAAATAATAAAGCTCATTCCTCTCTACATGTCTTCAACTATGCTCAACGCCACCTCACCCTCCACTTCATTTCATTAATATTCATAAATGAATATTCACAAATGAGGTGTCCATCTTCTAGAACAAATTCCGTAGAAATACGGAATACAACCCGGTATTCGTATCGAAATACATATACGTGCATCTGTATAAAAATACGAATAGCCAAGAGAGAAAATGAATAGTCAACAATAATACTAGAATACATATATATAAATATATATAAATTATTAAATCAAAACTTGATTTAATAATTCGGCTTAATCCTAAACCGCTAGTATTATCAACCGTCCGATTAAACTCCGTGTAGCATGTACACATATTTAATCGGAATTATGTATGTACTGACATACGTCATCTACATCATATCGCCTGAATTGGGAAAACCCTCTTTGTGGGACACTAAAGACTCGTCAATACGCCGGCAGTGGGTTTAACCACATGCACGTTAGAGGCACTAGCTGTATGTAATGGCTACGCAGGTATTGAGCGAAAGGAAGGCCGATGAGCAAACTCATCCATATCCCTACTGAGCCTATCTATGACAATATCCATACAGTCCGGTCTATTTGTCTAAGAGTATCGCATATCGGGTTTAAAGGGTGGATAAAGTCAGACCCCTAATAACACGATATTTCGTGTCGGTGTGAAGCCCATCACCCACTAAGAAACTACTGATCCAAATCGGTAATTCACGTCCAACTTGGCCAAGGATTTCTTGTGATGGTCACCCGTGTATAGCGCGACATCTACCCCCAATACCAGGAGAGACGAATCCCTAACGATCCGCTCACTGCCTCCATGTAGCTCGGGACTGTACCCAACTAAAACTTTTTTGGACGACTCCTTTGAGCTGTGGTAGGGTAGTAATCAAAGCATGGTGGGAACTCACACGAGACAAATAACGATTTCAAGTTGACAGACTAACCTAGACTCATGTCACCTGAGAACTGCTATCTGAAAATAGGTATAATACCATCTAGCATGTTCTCGGCGAGTCTGTCCAGTATAACTCATAACCCAATGAGAACCTATATACTATTTAAGGTGACTAACTAACACCAATGGCTTGTGAGACCGGCCACTGCCCCTCGTCGGGGTCTCGAAAAGTATACACTAGTCTAATTTGGAGTATCGATGACCAATCTCGATACTCCCTCGACTAGGGACATTTAAGGATTTACTTATAGACCACCCAGCTCCCACATATATGATCTCCATCATAATGCTGGTAGTCGAGCATGAATCCTATAGACTCTATCAACATGTAATAGTGATCTGTAATACCACATAATACATGTACATGATGATAAAGTCAAACCAAATAACATACTATCATCTCGAGTAATACTTTTATACCCATATAGGTTCTCCTTCGATCATCATAACCGCCTGCCTGTAATTACAATAATTGACTTGAGGGCACTATATCCAACAAAAGTCAAGTTTAGATAAACGACCGATTCCTCGCAACCTTCACTTGTCCTAAATGAGCGCGACAAGTCCTTATAAGTTTAGTCTAGATATTTTTGAATTAACTCAAGGTAATGCGTATAATTTTTGTGATTTGTAGGGTCTTAGGAAGGGTGATGAAATCCCCACCCAATCTGAATTAGTGTTATAGCCCCTTAATGTCTGTATTTATGTATGCAAAGCGATAAACAAATAAAATCTATAAAAAAAAAATTATTTAGCGGCGGCGTAATTTGTGCAAAAACCCCTGTAGAAAACAAATTTCAATAGAGATTAGAGTGGTTTCTAGAGAAGAAGAAGAAGAGCCAAAAAATTGGGGTCCAAATCAAAAGTATGGCCGCAAAACCGCCGCCCTCTCCATGCATTCGATCACGGATCCACGGTTGAAATGAGCTATTGGAGCTTCAAACTTGTTCTGTGCACTCCCTTCTTTCTTATCTTATGTATCCAAACCTCTGTTTCTTGATTTGATCACTTTACTTTCTCAAGATTTGCCTGCACACTCGCATAAAAATTATCAAAAAATTACAAGATGGTTTTTATTTTTTTGTTTTTATTTATTATTATTTTTTATATACAAAAATTAACCCGAATAACAAGAAAGAAATATCTTACCGTCTTCTTGGCAATGGCGCCATTTGATTGGTAGAAAACTTAGCGATATATTATGCGTTCTACTTGTTCTATTTACCCCAATCAAGTCGGTTACGCTTGTAGCTAGCCTATTGAGTACGGGTCGATCCATGGAGAGATGGTGTGTTTTTCATTCTTCTTTTAGACGAGTCAATTAAAGAATGCATAAGTTTGTTCAATTCTATCCTAAGTGTTTGTATTTTATGTTCAAGAGAACTTGTTAGGGTTAGAGTTGGTTAGTAGAGTTAGAAATTAGTCTTGTGCTTGTCTTGTGCCATCCTTGAAATGATGTCAGGATAATCAGAAATAGCAGGGATTAATAGAACATAAGAATGGGATTTGCGAGTTTAAGCAAGCTTTCCAACGCTAAATCCATTCCCAGTGCCCCTTGTCAGTCTGTTCCATGCTCTTATTTGCAACTCTAGGACAAACACACATAATCAAGTCTCCAATTAGGTCACAACTACTTGTCACGTTGTAGTGCACCTAAAGAAATTCTCGACTTAGGCCGCGGCTATATGTCACTTATAGCGCACCTAAGGGAGGGGGTTATGTTTGTTTGGTTTAAGTTCAATTCAAGTTGTTTGGTGAAGAGAAGTATAAGGGATTTTTCCATCTCTCATACTAACCTTCCTTAGCCCTAATAAGTGATTAAATTACTCACACATGATAAAGAAAATAAAACAAGAAGAGGAGAAGAACGAATGGAAGAATACGAGTTTACAAAAGATAACAAGCTAACTATTTGGGCCCTCACCTAAGCAAAAGACTCCATTGAGTATCATGGCTTGAAAAATAGGGTTTAGAAGAAAAGAAAAGAAGAACAATAAAACCAACAACTAGTTTAACAACAAGTAATAAAAGTTATACAAGGAATTAAAATACAATGCAAGAAAATAAAGATACAAAATAAAAAAAACTCTCATCTTCATTAATTTTCCACTCAAAAGATTTCACTACATTTTTATGGAGAATAGATGATGAAGAAGATGAAAACTACACTAAACTATACTAATCCTAAGGAAGGAAAAAGCATCCTCATTTGGGCTCAAATCTAGAGTATATATAGGCAATGGAGTGAAACTCTAGGGCCATATGTTGAACCCATATACAATTATAAAACCACCCCTAAAATTTCATCTTGAGACGGCATTGTCAGACCGCTAAACTGCTGCTTAAGCCCCTAAAACATCGCGCTTCCGCGGTCATTTGGTGGAATTTTCACGCCGTTTTTCTTGTACTTCCTCGTGTTGCTTTCTTCTTCTATTTAATAGGTTCAAATTTGAAAAATGGTTCTAAAATATTATCAGATTTACAATAGTCCACAATTGCAACTCTTTTTGTCTTTTGGCCTTGATCTCCCTCGAGCTCCGCATTGCCACCTTGATCCTTATGCTTCCTCCCTCGTGCTCTGTGCTTATCTCAAACACGAATGACCATCGCTTGATTATGTTTGTTGTACTGGTAAGCGGCACCTGACGGGTGTGGATGACCGGAACCTGAATTTTATCTGTTTTTGGCAGTTGTTCTGAACTTTGTCATAACTGTAAAGATTGTGCGTGATTTGCGTTATTCTAGACTGAGAACCTATAACATGTAATCATGTAGCAAATACGGATGAAAAGCATCTACCTATATACAAATAGGCATAAGAATGAGTGGTATTAAATATAATATTCTAGTGTGAACAACGCCTATAACGATGGAGGATAAGGCTTTTGAGTCTTTGTCAGAGTCTGTTTATAATTTTACTCTTCCTTATAACTCAGTCAATCTACTGCCGCTCTAAACTTTTGGGCGATATAACAACCTTTGTCTTATTTATCTTTTATTCTTCAGTAGTCGGTAGTTTGTAATCCACCCTTTCCTGCCATTTGAATGAAAAAGCTTCTCTTCTTTTATATTTGCACTTCTTTTTGAAATGGCTTTTCTTTTGTTGTAAGAGCCCGTCGTTAGCATATGCGCACGTGTCGTGCATTAGCCTTCATGTGTGCATGTATATAGGTGTGCAAGTTAATTGGGTCATTTTTCATCAAGTACGCACTTGAACAGGTGCGAAAAATGCCCCCATCGACTGCGCGCACGTGTCTTTCATGTATGTATAGCGGCGTAAAGCTATCCGCTATTCAATCTGCATCGGGACTTCGCGAGTAGTGGACCATCACAATTAATTGGGAATTCATACCGTTGGGCAATCGAACAGTCACAGTCTTCTTACAAGTAAAGCCTGACTCCCGGTCGTACTTGCACTTTTTCCTACACACCAGCTCCCTCGAAGCTTTAGCTTCTGTTCAAAGAATTTCATACTTTGCCTTCGTCTAGTAAGTGTGCATGCGCACCTCTGCCTTTGGCCTGATTGGCATATGTACGAAGCCCTTGCTTCACTTGATTAAGTGCGCACCCTTATATGTTGCGTACTTAACTTCTCAGATGAGTGTGTTTAGAAGATTCGGCCCCGATTCGGTGACTTTGGAATTTCATGAAACCCAAAATTTTCAAAACTAGTTTTAAATATTTGTATGAAAACCTCTCATTTTTTCTTGTTCCAGAGCTACCGGATTTTTGGTTCGGACCAAGAGTTTAGAGTAGGCTCGCGATAACCTGAACCTACCCAATTTGAGCTCAATTCGGCCTTGATTTGGGGCTGAACCGAGGCCGATTCAGCCCCGCATTTGGGGTTGAATCAGCCACTGGATCGGCACGGTTTGGGGCTATTCCATGGTTGATTCAGCCCTGATACGGGGCTAATCCCGCCCCTGATTTGGCCCCGTTTCGGGGCCGAATCAAGGCTCATATAGTGTGGGGTTATCGGGGTTCGATTTCGCGCAATAATGAGGGGATTTTCGTTACCGAGATGAAATTGAAATTTAGTTTTTGGAATTTCAAGTTAGCGATCTCACTGTTTTTGAATTCTAATGTCATGGTTCGAATCGACTAAATCAAAGTGTTTGATTTAGTCGGCTCGAACACGGATACAATAAGGATATGCGTTGGTAAACTTCGCCTAATTGTTATATGATCATTTAAACGAGGTTGCACATTTTTTAATGTGATTGTTATTGATATATGTAGATATATAGTATTTTTGGAATGTGTTGGATTGTCGGGAAATGAATAGCCCCCGTGCGGTAGTGTGATGTTGCGATAAGTGTCATTTCCATTCCTGCCTGTGGCCATCTTTTATATTCATTTGTTCGGGACGAGCTCCAACTTGTGGCCGTCATTTCCGCTTAATGTATATTTTATATTCATTTGTTCGGGACGAGCTCCAACTTGTGGCCGTCATTTCCGCTTAATGTATATTCTTTGTTTCGGGACTTAGCAGTTCATATATGGCCGTAGTCATCGTTTGATGTATTATTATTTGTTGGGACACGATCAGGTTGCGATCATTGTCATCGTTGTATTAATATAGCTTTAGGATTACCCCGTAGAGAAGTGCACGAGCAACCGAATTCCAGATTGCAGCGGGTGGCCATCACAAGGAGTTGAGATCGGGTCACAAGAGTCTAGGATTGGCGGATTGCTTACCGCGCTTGTAAGGGATATAGGATAGACCCGCGGAGAAGTGCTCAAGTCATCGAATCCGAGAAAGTGTCGGGTGGCCCCCACATGATGATGATGTTGGGTTTCCTCATTTCTTGGTTGCCTAGTAGCTTGCCACACTCGTAGGGGTTTTCTTTTGGCTGTGCACGGGCTGTTCACGCTACCAGGGAATCTTGCATTTCGTTTGTGGCTCGAACGAAAAGCGGGATTCCTGGATGATCCGACCATTCCTATTCTGTGATGTTCATTACTTACTTGTAATGTGATTACCTGCCTGTGATTATGTTTATCGCTTTCCTGTAAGGCTGATTATCTGCCTTGGATGATATATATAATGATATATATATGATATATATGTGTGTGATATAAATAAATGCTTTATACGTTTTGCACCTGCACTAAGCCTGCCCCCGCCCTACCGTAACTCAAGTAACCCTACGATGAAGACCCGGGGCCCTATGGCGAATGCGGATGGCGTATATGTGCATTCTATTTTTTTTCATATCATACTTTATCATAATGGTATAAGATGATGCTAGGTAATGTGATTATCTTTTTTATGGGATTGCATTGATTCCGATTAATGCAAAGATAATAAACCTAAAACACGTTGAAACTAAATATCAGATATTGTGGTTTTATAATTAAATCATTTACTTTGCACAGAGGTATTCTGTCACGCCCCGCTTCCCAGAGTACGCTAAGATGGGTACGTGACATAGCCAACCATGCTACCGTGGATAGGAAATATCCTTCCACAGTCACATTACGGCTGCAGAGATATCAAGAACAATAATAAACTATCTAACACATGTCCATAAGCCAAAATAAAATGAGTCAAGAATAAAATAATGCGTAAGCAAAAGATCCAATACAAGAATAAACTGGAATGTGCGTCCAATAATACGGGCTCACATCAGAAATGAAAATACTGGAAATAAAAGAACTAACTACTAACTGTAAGTGCACGGCAGCGCCCCGGCCGTCAATCCGACGCCGGAATGCGGAAGCGGTGATTTATTTTAATTTTTCAAACCGGCACCACCGCGCACTATAAACCCGGATCGTGCCATTAAACTAGTCCTAGCTAACTACAAGATGGGGAAGAGAGATATACCGAGCGATCCATGTCCTCCGGTCTTCTCGCCGTCGTCCCGATCTCCCGCGGAATGTCCGGTCTCCACCTCCTCGCAGGAAGGGCACTACGTCGCCTGCTTCTTTTACGGGCTCCCGCCTCTGGTCCGAGGCAACTCGGGCACGAAGCTGGCGAGTCGACGTGCCTAAGATTTGCTGTAGAATATAGTGTAGAACCGTGTCTCATTTTGGGGTTCATGGAGGTTGCCTTTTGGTGGAGGAATGATATGTAGTTTGGTGATGGAACTTGTGGGAATTTTTGCAAAGCCAAATGAACAAAAAAACCCACCCAAAAATATTGGGCAGCCCCTCCTTGAGCTAGGCTGGCCATGGTCATGGGAGAGAGGAGAGAAAATGAGAGAGTGGGAGTGAGTGAAAAAGATAGCCACAAGAATAATGCAAGTGAGAGGAATGGTCATCATGCAAGAATCATCATCACTAGCAAAACCAACACACCAAACCCACCATCATGACCCTCCATCATCACTCACAAAAGTCAAGACATCGTGGAGTCAAATGGTCAAGGGATGGTGCAACCATCATGATCCAACAATATGCAAAGACCCCCTTCCAAATTGCTTATTTGCACAAATGCAAATAAGCCCTCCTCCACCAATCTTCGGCCAATGAAAGATACAAAGAAATATGGCCGAAACGGAATGCAAACTGGCAACTCCAGAAAACTGGTCCCGTAATAAATTACAGGAAAACCCCGATACTGTGTATACACACCCGCATTTGTATTCCGACCGAAATACAAATGCAATGAGACAAAATCTACACCGTACTATATTAGCATCCGGCTTAAACCAAAGCCTGCTAGTATTATCCGTCCAATCCTGATCCGTGCAATACCGCACGTATCTGATCGAACCCTGCCATATATCCATATGGCCTCTAGTACTAACCGTCCGATCCTGATCCGTGCAATACCGCACGTATCTGATCGAACCCTGCCATATCTCCATACGGCCTCTACAGCGTTTCACCCGAAACTTGAGTAACTGAATGTGGGGGACTCTAAAGACTCGTCAATACTATGGCTGTGGATTTAACCACTAGCACGTCAGAGGTATTATCCATACGTGACGGGCTACCAGCTATTGACCAAAAGGGACGTCGATGAGCGAACTCATCCTGACACCCTACCGAGCCTGTCAGTGACAATATCCGTACAGTTCGGTCCGTTCGTCTATGAGCATCGCATGGCGGGCCTAGGGGGTTGGTAAAAGTCAGACCCCCAAAAGCGGTACAAGTCGTGTCAGAGATCAGTCCAGAACACCCTGAGATACTACTGGAATACCTACCGGTAAATCTCTTGCCTTGGCCAATGACTTTTCATGTTTTGGCTCTCCTAGACACAGCGCGACCTCACCCCCAATACCGGGAGAGACGAACCCCCGAAGATCCGCTCACTGCCTCCATGTGGCTCGGGACTGTACCCAACTAAAACCTGTTTGCACGTCTCCTTTGAGCATGGTAGGGTAGTAATCAAAGTACAGTGGGAACTCACACGAGACAAATGACGATCCCCAGTCGATGAACTAACCTGTACACATGTCACCAGGGAACTGCTATCTGACGTCAGGTATAAGACCAACTAGCATGTTTCCGGCGAGTCATGTCCGGTGTACTCATAACCCAATGAGCACCTGTATACATCTTAGGTGAACCAACTGACACCAGTGGCTTGTGAGACCGGCCACCGCCCCTCGTCGGGGTATCGACTTATACACTAGTCTACTCTGGAGTATCGATGCCCTGTCTCGAAATTCCCACGACTAGGGACCTTTTAAGGATGTGCTTATAGACTACCTGCTCCCACGTATATGATCGCCCTCATACTGCTGGCAGTCAAGCAAGAATCCTAGGGGCTCTATCAACGTGTAATAGCGACCTATCAGGTCACCTAAAGCAGTACATGATGATAAAGATAAACCAGATAGCATACTATCATCTTGAGTAAGACTGTCCTACCGGGATAGGTCCTCCCTCAATCATTGCAATCACGTTCCTGTGATCCAATAATTGACTCTGAGGGCACTATCTCCAACAATCTCCCACTTGCACTCAAGGCTAATTATTGCGATGTCGCATACTCACAGCCCGTGTGATACCGAACACCCAACTCCTTTACTAGTCAGTCTCACAAAACCTGTTTGCGAAACTATTGCGTTCGAGGAATAGCCTCAGTGATTGGATCCGCCTTGATGTTTCTTTCTATGTCTCTCTATATCTCAAGTTCGCGGAGAAAACCATCTCCCGAAATAAGCAATACCTGTCTTAGAATATGTCTGGATGTCTGATGGGACTTAGCTCATAAATGAACTCCAAATCCAAACTTCTTAGACTGTATCGTCAACTGAACTTAATCAGTATCCTGCGCCATGCCTCCCTTAGTATTGCCTTGGACCACCTGTCCAAAATACTGCCCCTTGTCAGAAGGAAAAATATAACTCTGATAACCTCCTTGTCGTCCAGGTCACCTTGGAAGCCTGGAATGATAACTGTCTCCCGAATGAGGCTGTCGTTATCATATCCCTAGAATATCCACTTATGTTCTAAAACTGCTTCCGACTGTTTCTCCAGGATTGGATCAATGTCAACTTATTGCATCTAGTGCAAGAACAACATCTGGTGTGGTACTTGATATCTCATGATTGACTCAATTGCCTAAGCAAGTGATCTGCCAATCATGCACATCCCTCCCCCCTTTAGTCTGTAAGACACCTTTAGAGAGGGTGACTCCATCACCTGCAGGTACACCACCATGCCAGGAGTCGTCCATTCTAAATACTCTTAGAATACTGTCTAAGTACCCCGATTGGGAAACCACCCAAATCTAGATCTAAAACCATAGATCTAGTAACCAGTATGTCTGATATAATGTCCAAGTCCCATGTGGAGAAACCACTGTGTGACGACCAAAGTTTAACCGATCGTAGTATAGGAATATCACTTCCTACTCTGTGTATGTCATCCAAATACCATGACATCACACCCTACTACCTTCTCAACAGATCCATCCTCTATTCTGATGAAGTCAAACCTGTGACTGTTACATCAGAAATTGATGACCTATCTCCGCTATATCTGCTTTAGTCTATAAATAGACATAAGCTACCTGTCTACCAATTCTTTCGCTGCTCCCACTAACTACGACAACCCTCTGGCAGAGTCATATAGACGTACACTTCTAAAGCCAGTTTAGAACGACGCTATACTCATCCTCCTGCCGGGTCTTACAGTCTGGAACAACAGCTATGGCAAGTGTGGGTAAACAAGAACTTCCTTGTCACCGTCCTTGAGGCTACTGGAGTACCTCTCGGGTGCCTAAAGTTACCCACCTTATCTGCGGAGTGGCCAATGCAATGTCAAACCAGATTGAATCTTTAGGTTCCTATCAAATCTTCAGTAATCGTTTGTGGTTCTGGAATCACTTTCAGTTCTACCATACTCCCACTACTGTTTTCTGAAAAAATCCATTTTTATTAAAACTGTGGCGAGTCTAGAACAATATTTCTATTGATCTTCCAGATAGTAGAAAGTCAACCCTCGTCATAGCCTGGGTCAACCCACAAACAGCCATTACAGAAACGTGCCTTGAGTTGTCCAGTGTCTCGTTTTAATCATAAGCCGGACAACTCCCCGTACCTTAACATCGTTAAGATATGAACTGTTCTATATCCAATATAGAACCAGAGGCACTGATTTAATTGAACCAGATTCAAATCATGCAGCTGTCTCCAGTGCATGTCAACTAAATGGAAAGAGGCCGATCAGCGTTACTCAACTTAGGAATGCTTCCAATTATGAGTAGCCTGAAAGAGAAGTAAGTTCTCTTAATCATTACTATCAACTGAACACCATACACAAGTATCTACATCTTCGATCACTTTGAAGAATCCCGATACTTGCAATACCTGGTTCTCTACTTTATTCAAATACCTATAACTTCTCAAAATTCGGACCCTGTGTTTCCACAAAACACTTGTCTAAAAACTAGAGAAGTCATAAGTAAACCGAATATAGTACGGGGACTAACCCCTCTGTCCTGATGGACACTGGACAACATACAATACTCTGTATAAGTCCCTTGAGTCTGATAACTCAATTCCTATGTGTCGTAGGTTGAAAACTTTACCTTTGGTTATGAAGAATTACACCGATGTTCAATGCTCCTTACCTAACCATCCACTGATATAGGTAAATGTCATAGACATAATTTCATAAAGATATATCTCACTCTATAAAAATAGACGTACAGATGTATCAATTTGAAATTGGTGCATAACAGCGGATATTCAAAACCAAATATTTGCCGACCGGCAAACAACCCAGGCGATTTCCTCAAATATCACCAATTACAATGAATTCCGATATAATGAGGAAGATCACCTAATTCCCAATAACTTACTCCCACTCATCATCTGTAAAACCATACAGATGTGAGAATCATACCTGGTAAATACATACGCTGGAGCAAGTGTCTAATTGGGAAATCAGTTTTCGTTTAACAGTTCACAGTGAAACTGAAACATTGAAATGTTTCGATGGGGTATCCCGGTATTCCTAATAATTCCTCTTCCATTATCCAGATTCACAACTGTAACCATGTAATTCTTTGCCACCTCTCCAAATCCCTTTATATGTCTTTAGTCATTACCTTCTGTACACCCCTTTAGGCCAAATGGTTTTCTTCCTTCCCTACCGTTCGGCACAAGCCTATGGTTTGGAAGAAGACTATCCAATAAGCATAATGAGTGTACTGTCCTAATCCTAGGAGCACTCGCAATGAGAGAAGGTGAAGATAAAAGACATCCGAATAAACCTTATTCCTATTTCTCCTGAACCAGAATCCATCCCCGAACTGGAACAAGTTCCTTTCGAGTTCGTATATAACCATACGATGGAGTATCCAATAAACTGTGGATTTTCATAGTGATATGGAGTGTCCTGGAGAAATACAAAGGTGATTTTAGGATTGGCGAAGAAATACTTGGTTTGGTCGTGAATAGCAGTCGCAGTTTACTTTGCCCTCTTACTAATCCCTTGCTTTGTCTTAACTTAATACCTTCTGCACACCATCGTTATGCTAATTGGTTTTCTTCATTCCCCACCGTTCGGCACCAGCCTAAGGTTTGGAAGAAGACTATCCAATTTGCGTAATAGGTGTATTACTCCTAAACCAAGGAGTACTCGCAACTTGAGAGAAGGTAAAAGGAAAAGACAACTGAATAGTCCTATTCGCTTTCTCCAGAACCGGAAACCATCCTCGAATAAATTCTTTCGAGTTCGTATCTAACCATACGATGGTTTTGTCCAATGGAAGTGGACGTTCGTAGTAATACGGGGTGTCCTGGAGAAAAGGGTAAAAGTAGGAGTGGTAATGAGGTTTGCAACTCTGACAATCCAAAAGCCAGTGTTAAAAAAGGTTCGGTCAACTTGGTCACTGAGTCATAGTCTTAGGGTCGGGTCAATGGTCGCTGCCAAAGAGAGAGAGAAAAGAAACACTCAGCGTGCACTCTAACCTAGATCAGAATGGTTACCAATTTATCTAATCTGGAAACCTCCCACTGTCACCTCAAATTCTCCTCCAAACCTGAAAGAAGAATTAGTCGGGGTCACCCGAGGAGTAAACTAACTCATCAGTGGGAATCGGGATCCAACTATCATCGCATGATAACGTGACGGAATCCACTCACGTCATCACACTCCAGAAGGTATGCGCATATCTGGAAAGTTTCAGTTTCTTTAGAAACTCCCGATGTGATTTTTTTACCCCATGCTCTTATGACCTTGACTTTGGCCAACATATCATAAGTCACATTCAAGTTCTACCCGTCATTCTCCAGGTTACTTTGAGCCCACCCGTACATACCCTTGACTTTGGCCAAAATAATAGTACGACTGCCCCAGACCAACGCATCTATTTATGCTGCATATGAATACCCAATAGCTACCAATCACTGTGCTTTGACTTTGGCCAACATACACAGCTTGAATACTATTGACCACCCATATGAAACGACGGAGGGCTACGAATGGTTTCTGGCGAAAACCTTTAACGTAATGAACTTGATATCGTTGAAGGAACGGATAGCTTTATAAAATATAGTGACGAAAACCTTTGCTAAAGAGGTCACTCCCGGTGAAGGGATCTCGGCTCTTTCCCCGTAGAATGAGGTGCAGGATATTCCAACTGAATACCACGGTGCAAAGCAAAAGTAATCGGCTATAGTGAAGTTATTGCCCTGACGCAAACTTTTTGTCCAAGGGGTCACTCCCGGTGAAGGGATCTCGGCCCTTGCCTCATCGACTGAGGAGCAGGATATTCCAACTGAATACCACGATGCAAAATAAAAGTGAACGTCCTTGCAATAACAGCTTTTTGAAAAGTGTTCCAACAACATCAGATTAGGTTTGTTTAACTTGCATTGATCCGAATCAATGCAGTCCCATCAATTGATCACACCAAAAAGAACGAAAATATACTGATGTACGTATATGCCATCCGCATTCGCCACTGGGTCCCGTCATTACCCATTAGGTTAGCTAACTAACGACAGAGCGGGGACTGGACTAGCGCGGATGCAAAACATATACAACAGCTACTAATATATATCAATATATAATATTTCGCTCAAGGCGTGATAAAATGCAACATCACAGAAATGTACAGTATCACAGAACAATACAGATATCTGGGATCCCCGGGTTTCACAGAGCCGCTACTGAAACCCGACGTTCCCCGGTCGTGTGGATAGCCTGTGCAATGAAATCCTAGACCCCTACGGGCGCGGCAAGTCACCCGCCAAAACCTGAAGCGAGGCAGCCCTCTTCAGCAACGTGAATGGACCACCCAGCACTTCACGGAATCCGGTAACTTGGGCACCCCTCCTAGGTCAACCTATACCCCCTACGAGTGCGGCGAATAGCCCTCCAATTCTAGAGTAAAGCCCCCTCCGTCTCAATGCCATGAGATGCCGGCTTGTTGCCATCTAGAACCCGGCTACCCGTGCACCCCTCCACGGGGTAATCCTAGTACAGAAAGTAAAATATACATACAACGGGTACATCGACCGCAACCTGGTCGTGCCCCAAAATAATAATACAAACAGGCAGTGACGGCAGTCCACATGTCGGACGCTCGCCCCGCAATATCAAATGTACATAATACTACAAAACTGTACTACCACTGCAACCAGGCTATCCCCCACGACCGATCCGCAACATCACAGCAATACACAGAACATCAACGTGAAGGTCACGTTCGCAAATCCGTCTAACCGGGCTATAGCGGTTTGACAGGATTTACCGATCAAGTGACATTCACGGTCGCAGATATAATGTAAATACTGTGAACTAATGTGTTTAAAATTTTTCCGATCGATCAAATTTACCAAGTGGGCCCCCAAGTACTACTGTAGCACATCAAGAAATTCTGGGCCCAAAAAGAATGTACCAAAAACCACATTTTTAAGTAAAGGAGTACTGTAGAAATTTTGAAGCAGTGAAGGCACAGAACGGCGGCGGAACCGCGGCATAAAGGGGTTATTGCCGCGGTTCCGCGGCGTTCTAGTACGATCATGCATTCAAATTTTCTCAGAATTCCTAAAATTGCCTGAACATCTTTCTGAAACAACCTGAAAGATTTTTCGAGCCAGAAAAAAAACGACAGAAAACTGATGCGGGGAAAAATGCGGTTTTGGGATTTTTGTTCGATCGGAAACGTAAACACATTAGACCAAGCTAGACTATGTTAATAGCGAGGGTCTGATACCACTGTAAGTGCACGGCGGCGCCCCGGCCGTCAATCCGACGCCGGAATGCGGAAGCGGTGATTTACTTTGATTTTTCAAACCGGCACCACCGCGCACTATAAACCCGGATCGTGCCATTAAACTAGTCCTAGCTAACTACAAGATGGGGAAGAGAGATATACCGAGCGATCCATGTCCTCCGGTCTTCTCACCGTCGTCCCGATCTCCCATGGAATGTCCGGTCTCCACCTCCTCGCCGGAAGGGCACCACGTCGCCTGCTTCTTTTACGGGCTCCCGCCTCTGGTCCGAGGCAACTCGGGCACGAAGCTGGCTAGTCGACGTGCCCAAGATTTGCTGTAGAATATAGTGTAGAACCATGTCTCATTTTGGGGTTCATGGAGGTTGCCTTTTGGTGGAGGAATGATATGTAGTTTGAAGATGGAACTTGTGAGAATTTTTGCAAAGCCAAATGAACAAAAAAAAACCACCCAAAAATATTGGGCAGCCCCTCCTTGAGCTAGGCCGGCCATGGTCATGGGAGATAGGAGAGAAAATGAGAGAGTGGGAGTGAGTGAAAAAGATAGCCACAAGAATAATGCAAGTGAAAGGAATGGTCATCATGCAAGAATCATCATCACTAGCAAAACCAACACACCAAACCCACCATCATGACCCTCCATCATCACTCACAAAAGTCAAGACATCATGGAGTCAAATGGTCAAGGGATGGTGCAACCATCATGATCCAACAATATGCAAAGACCCCCTTCCAAATTGCTTATTTGCACAAATGCAAATAAGCCCTCCTCCACAAATCTTCGGCAATTGAAAGATACAAAGAAATATGGCCGAAACGGAAAGCAAACTGGCAACTCCAGAAAACTGGTCCCGTAATAAATTACAGAAAAACCCCGATACTGTGTATACACACCCGCATTTGTATTCTGACCGAAATACATATGCAATGAGACAAAATCTACCCCGTACTATACTAGCATCCGGCTTAAACCAAAGCCTGCTAGTATTATCCGTCCGATCCTGATCCGTGCAATACCGCTCGTATCTGATCGAACCCTGCCATATATCCATACGGCCTCTAGTACTAACCGTCCGATTCTGATCCGTGCAATACCGCACGTATCTGATCGAACCTTGCCATATCTCCATGCGGCCTCTACAGCGTTTCACCCGAAACTTGAGTAACTGAATGTGGGGGACTCTAAAGACTCGTCAATACTATGGCTGTGGATTTAACCACTAGCACGTCAGAGGTATTAGCCATACGTGACGGGCTACCATCTATTGACCAAAAGGGACGTCGATGAGCGAACTCATCTTTACACCCTACTGAGCCTGTCAGTGACAATATCCGTACAGTCCGGTCCGTTCGTCTATGAGCATCGCATGGCGGGCCTAGGGGGTTGGTAAAAGTCAGACCCCTAAAAGCGGTACAAGTCGTATCAGAGATCAGCCCAGAATACCCTGAGATACTACTGGAATACCTACCGGTAAATCTCCTGCCTTGGCCAAGGACTTTTCATGTTCTGGCTCTCCTAGACACAGCGCGACCTCACCCCCAATACCGGGAGAGATGAACCCCCGACGATCCGCTCACTGCCTCCATATGGCTCGGGACTGTACCCAACTAAAACCTGTTTGCACGTCTCCTTTGAGCGTGGTAGGGTAGTAATCAAAGTACAGTGGGAACTCACACGAGACAAATGACGATCCCCAGGTCGATGAACTAACCTGTACACATGTCACCAGGGAACTGCTATCTGACGTCAGGTATAAGACCAACTAGCATTTTCCCAGCGAGTCCTGTCCGGTGTACTCATAACCCAATGAGCACCTGTATACATCTTAGGTGAACCAACTGACACCAGTGGCATGTGAGACCGGCCACCGCCCCTCGTCGGGGTCTCGACTGTATACACTAGACTACTCTGGAGTATCGATGCCCTGTCTCGAAACTCCCACGACTAGGGACCTTTTAAGGATGTGCTTATAGACTACCAGCTCCCACGTATTTGATCGTCCTCATACTGCTGGAAGTAAAGAAAGAATCCTAGGGGCTCTATCAACATGTAATAGCGACCTATCAGCTCACCTAAAGCAGTACACGATGATAAAGATAAACCAGATAGCATACTATCATCTTGAGTAAGACTGTCCTACCAGGATAGGCCCTCCCTCAATCATTGCAATCACGTGCCTGTGATCCAATAATTGACTCTGAGGGCACTATCTCCAACACTAACGAGTCCTCACTGCTCAGCCTGCTGACTGAAGTACTCCTGCTCGGACTGCAGCAAAGATAAGGAATCTGGGCAATGCAAAACCCAGACGTCAGCACGTCATAACATCAAGCAATAATATATAAACAGGGTAGCAAGACATGCAATTATGATCAAAAATGGTAAGCAGGTGTAACAGCAATATAAATCAGGGTAGTAAAAGGTAGTGTGCAGTGAGTAATCTAAACTGGTCTTTTGGGTTAACTACTCTCAAGTCTTTGAAATCAATTTGATGAATCATCGATGTAACTCAATAGTATCCAGTGCATGCCCGAGATCACGATGAAGATTCTCGGGCTGAAACCAAGACATGCCGCTAGGCACTAAAGGAAAAGGGGTAATGATGAATGATGTCTGCAGCAGCATCCCAAGGCTGGCCTGGCCTCTAAAAGGTAGTGGATAACGATGGATGCTGTCAGCAGCATCATCCCAAGGCTGGCCTAGCCTCTAAAACGGATCAGTAAGGTAGCGAACTGTCGAGTTACAAGTCAGGTTTTATCATTGATTTCCCCATACCCCCAAGTTATATGTATTCAAGTCATGTATTAAATAATCTGAAGCTAATGCCAACACAGGATCAGGCAGGTACAGGTTTGTCTGGATAGACAACAGGAAGTGTCCGTAAAGACAGCAGGTACAGTTTGTTGGCATTAGTAACAAGATCAGGTAACAGGTAAAGCCATGGTACATCAGGTCAGGTCAAGTAATGTATATAGGTGTCATGTCATGTCAAGAGTTGCACAGTACCATGTCGTGTCAAGTAATAGGTGTAACATGTCATATGAGGGTGTACAAGATGTCATATTGGTGCTCATAATCAAACTAGCATAAGCATGGGTATACAAAACAAGTATGCGTATTAATAGAATAATAAACTGGAACATGAAATATGATATGCAAATATGTACAGATTAAACTATATGGATGTACGGTTATCGATTAGAGTTAGGGTTATGGTTCCAACATTAAGTATCATACACTTAAATGAATATGGAATATTAAAATCACATTAACATGTATTAAATGACCTAGTGATGCAATTATATATAAAAATAGGTTAAATGGATGCAAACGAGTGTCCGATGGGGTAGAAACTATTTAAAGGTACTGTGAACTATGCAGATAATTACTATGTAATTTAAATACGGATAGGGGTCCTATGTATGGTAAACTAAAATGCAACGGGTAGGTTTCAAGTTCTGAATCTAAAAGATATTAACGGAACATCGAACTGTTAAATTGGAACACATGACCTTAGATTCGATCTATAGGTTTAATATGCAAATAAATAGTTATAAAATCATATAGACAGCATGTAGCAAGTTTTACTTGCCTCGACGGATCGTGATACGGTATACGGAACGTCATGCGTCGGCGGGAAAAGTCGTGACACGCGCACGGTGCATGGAATGAGTCCAAACAACGCACAAGGGGATCACACGGGTCAGAAATGCTTGCTGGGTCGTCGTGATCGTCGCCGGCACGGTCGGATTCCGGCAAACCAAGAACAGTGAATAACTAAGAAGGAAATGCAAAATGCATGGAAAAGAAAAAGAAGAATGGAAGAGATCTTACTGTGGTTATGTGTTCTGGGATTCCAGGGGAGTCGGCAAGGGGCGACGACGACGAGGGTTTCCGGCGTGAGGGTTTCCCGGCGAGGCTAGGGTTTGGGTGTGCTAGGGTTAAGGCTTGGTTTTGCTGTCTGGGGTTTGTTGGTGTACAGGTATAATGGTGAGGGAGAAGCACAGAGGAGAGGGAGAGGAGGAGAGGTGGAGTGAGATGGCGACGGCGAGGGATGATCGGCGACGAGGTGGTGCCAGGTGGTGATGATGGATTCTGTGAGGTTCTATGGGTGTGCAGGGGGTAGTGGAAGGAGGAAGAAGATGGAGAAGAAGGAGTTGATGGAGATGAGGAGAGAAGGAGTGGGATGAGGTGACGACGAGGAGAGGAGGTCGTCGGCGATGGACATGCAGTTGAGGCGATGGGTTCTGTGGTTAGGGTTGGTTGCACGGTTCTCATGGCGAGGAAATGAGAAGAGAGGAAGGGGAGATGAAGACGAGGAGGAGATGGTGAGGTAGAGAGTGTAGAGGCAGAGGAGTTTAGAGTTAGGGTTCGATGTGCTTTGGGTTTTCTCATGTGCTCGGGGTTTTAAATGAGGAAGAAGAAGAAAAGAACGAAGGGAGGTGACGAGATCTCGCGGGCGGTGAGCAGAATCGAGAAGCGAACAGTGTTAGCGAGAGGGGAGAGAGAGAGAGAGCGAGTGGAGAGAGAAAGAGAAGAGAGAGATTGAGAGCTGCGGAGAAAGAGAGAGAAAGAGAAAGGGAAAGAAGAGAGAGGGGTTTGTGTGGGGCCCAGTGCAAAGAAAGAGAGGGATGTGATTGGTTCGGGGAAAATAGAGAGAGAGAGAACTCGTGGGGCCCAGTGCAAGGGAAAGGGAGAATCTCATTGGTTCGGGGTGTGGGAATTTGGGTAAAAAATTTATAAAAGATTTTATATTTTAAAAACTAATTGATTCATTCAGTTACTAAATTTTAAAAAAAAATTTAAAATAAATAAAATAAAATAATTAATTTGAATTTAGGCGGAATACAAATTATTCCAGAAATGCACTCGGGTCGGGTCCAAAATTTTGGATTTGAAATATGAAAATTTTATGCAAGTTCCAAAACTTAAAATGAAAGACCAAGTAGAAAATGCAATATCCACATTAAATGCACGTGTCTAATTAACCAATCGGGGTAGTCTAAAAATATGAATTAACCCGTTCAAGCAAGTGGGTCGGGTCGAATGTAATGTAAAAGTAAACTACCCATCGCATCCACAAAAGATATATCAGTAAAATACCACAGATAAGAAATACTGAAACATAAATTGGTATAACTGAACTCGGTTGTTACATTATACCCAATTACAAAAAGAATTTCGTCCTCGAAATTCCAAGAACACAAAAAGGATAAACGACCCACAAACTACAAGAAAAGATAGGGAAACTTCTGCCGGATTTCATCTTCTCAATCCCAAGTTGACTCTCCATGTGAGCGATTAACCCAAGAAACAAGTACAAGAAGGATAACCTTGTTCTTAAGAACCTTTTTCTTTCGATCCACAATCGCAATCGGTCGCTCCTCAAAAGTCAAATCTTCTCGTACAGTCAGCTCCGAATGATCCAACACATGTGTTTCATCTCGAACATACTTACGGAGTTGAAATACGTGAAACACGTCATGAACATTCACCAAGGATTGCGGCAACGCCAATCGATACGCTACATCACCAGCACGCTCCAAAATCTCAAAAGGTCCGACGAATCGAGGACTGTGCTTTCCTCGACTTCCGAAATGAAATACCCCTCTAGTCGGTGATATCTTCAAGAATAAAAAATCACCCACGGCGAACTCTAGAGGTCTTCTCGACGTATCAGCCCAACTCTTCTGTCGGTCTTGTGCTGCTTTCATATGATTTCGGATAGCGTTAACTTTCTCAACTGTCTGCACAACCAAATCTGGTCCCAACAATCTTCATTCACCGACATCGTCTCAACAAATAGGTGAACGACACTTGCGACCATATAATGCTTCGAATGGAGCCATCTGTATAGTCGCCTGGAAACTGTTGTTGTAAGAAAACTCCACCAAATGTAGATGATCCTCCCATGAACCCTTGAAGTCCAACATGCAAGCTCTCAACATATCTTCAAGAGTTTGGATCGTTCTCTCTGACTGGCCATCTATTTGTGGATGATAAGCTATGCTAAACTTCAAACGAGTCCCCAAACTTTCCTGTAAGCTCTTCCAAAAGTGTGATAAGAAACGAGTGTCACGGTCGGACACGGTGCTCACCGGTACTCCATGCAATCTTACAATCTCATGCATGTACCGTTCTGCCAAAGTTTCTGTTGATTGACCAACCCGAAAGGAATGAAATGAGCTGCTTTTGTCAAATGGTCAACAATCACCCAAACTGCATTGTTTCCTTTTGGACTCCGCGGTAGAGCTGTCATGAAATCCATGGTTATATGTTCCCACTTCCACTGAGGAATCGGAAGTGGTTGCAATAAAACAGCAACCCTTTGATGTTCAGCCTTAACTTACTGACACACCAAGCCCTTTTGCCACAAAGCGGTCAATCTCCTGTTTCATGCCTTCCCACCAGAATTGCTGTCGTATATCTCGGTACATCTTTGTGCCTCCTGGATGTACGGATTATGCTGAACTGTGCGCCTCCTTCCTAAGTTCTTCGCGAACATCTCCCTTTGGCACACACAACCGGCTACCATATCTCAACGAACCATCTTCATGGATCAGTAAGTCAGTTCGAAGTCCAGCTTCAACCTGTTCTCGAAACTTTTGCAACCTAGGGTCCTGCGACTGCGCTTCTCTAATGTTCTCGATCAACGACCAATGTACCTGCAGCTGCAACAACTGTCCCGAAGAATGCGGTAGCATAGCCACCAAATCAAATCTTCGTAAGTCTTCAATGAGTTCCTTCTGTGTAGTCAACATCTGAATTGCTCGTAACCGACTGAGCGCACCCGGCACGACATTAACTTTCCCCGGATGGTACTTAAGATCAGGATCGTAGTCAGCCATCAGCTCCGTCAGACGAGCACAATTCTCCTACGAACCTCCTGTAATCCCCGGCAAGTCCAAGAAAGCTTCTGATCTCTGCCATATTCTTCGAAATCGGCCAATCTCGAGCTGCTGCAATTTTTTCGGGATCAACGGCGATTCCATCACCATGCCCCAAAACTTCACTTCTTGAAGCCAAAACTCGCACTTGCTCACCTTTGCATATAATTTTTCTTGCCACAACGTCTGCAGTACGATTCTCAAGTGTTCTGCACTCTTCAATACTCTTCGAGTAGACCAAAATATCATTAATAAACACCGCTATAAACTGGTCCAAGAATGGTGAAAAGATTCGGTTCATCAAGTCCATAAATATCGCCGGTGCATTCGTTACTCCGAAGGGCATCACTAAATACTCGTAATGTCCGTACCGAGTTCGGAACGCCGTCTTGCAAATGCCTTCTGTTTTAACTCGGACTTGATAATATCTGGATCGCAAATCCAGCTTTGAGAATACCCTCGAGCTACTAAGCTGCCCAAAATTTCGCCAATGCGAGGGATCGGGTACTTGTTCTTAATAGTCACCCGGTTTAATTCTCGATAATCGATGCACATCCTCCTTGTGCCATCTTTCTTCTTAACTAGAAGAACTGGAGCTCCCCAAGGCGAGTTACAGCTGCGAATCCAACCCTTTTCAAGTAATTCAACAACCTGCTTCTTGACTTCTTCCAACTCCACTGGTGTTATTGGATAGTACGCTTTAGAGACTGGCGCTGCACCAGGAACAAGATCAATCACGAACTCCACATCTCGCTTCGGCAGTAAACCTGATATGCCCTCGAACACATCCATGAAATCTCGAACAACAGCTGGTGCTTCATCTTTATCAACCTTCATCGACGAAAGATCATTAGTTGTCGGCCTAGCCCTAACCTCGACTGGCCCGACAGAACTGCTTCCTCCAGACAACCTCTGGGTGTCCGGGAATCTGGAAATTCGCTTTCTTTGCTCTACACTCAATGTGAGCGTGGAAAGTGCCGAAAAATCCATTCCCAAGACGACATCAAAGCTGCTAGTAACAATTTCCAAGAAAACTGCAATAGCTCCCGTCCGCAAACAACAACGGAACAATCCTTACACCCTCTATTAGTTATGATTTTCCCATTCCCAGTGTGCATATTCCAATAACTAAATAGGGTTGTGCAAGTCATCGAGTGTATAGTAATAAACTTGGACGACATAAATCAATGGGATGCACTAGAATTGAATAACGCTAATGCGAGAAAACCATGAACAAGTAGGGTACCTGAGACGACTTCCTCTGAGGCTTTAGTCTCTTCAGCCGTCAGGGTAAAAGCTTGAGCCTGATCAGCTCCCCGAATTAGCTGCTCCTGGTCCGGAAACTGCTTTTGTGGTGGCTCTCGAGTATCCTCCAATCTTAGCTTTGACGGACAGGTATCAATGGTGTGATCCGCTGATCCGCAAATAAGACAAAGTCCAAACCTCTTACGACAGTCTCTTCGATAATGACCCGGTCATTGGCAGTAATCGCACAACACCCTTCCCTTTTGCTTGGGCAAAACTAGCCTCCGAACATTCTCTTTCTTACGAAGCTTCGACGGACAAGCATTGATAGTATGATCTGCCGATCCACAAACCAAACAGAGTCCACGCTTTCTTCGACACTCCCTTTGCACATGCCCAGGCAAACGGCAAAAGTCACAAATGACGCTCCTTCTTCGATCAGCAACCATTGTTTTCTTCATTGGTGCTACACCGCATCGGTTCACCATAATACTTCTACGTACGGGCGTTTGGTTTGGTGCAAACCCCGGCTTCAGCTCGTTCTGCCGCTTGTGGTCCTCAAGTAAGTCACGAATTACTCCAAGCAAAGTGGCGTCATCCATACACCTCTGGTACGATTGTAGATTTCTGTCTTCCGTGATACTGCAACCAAGACACCAAAGAGGATTAGTATGATAACAGATTCAAAATATAGATCAAGGATATGAATAAAGCTTAGAACTCTAAGTTACTTAAATAGAGCACCGCATTGTAACTATGCCGCGGTATCATAGCTACAATCATATAACTCCACCCAAGTCGCCTAAGTTCTAGAGATAACCAAAAAGGAACCAGGTTTCGAGTCAATATGCAAAGGAGGTTTGCACATCGTAAAAGTAGAATCAGGAGGAGGTTAAGATTCAAGAATGGTAAGACGGTAAGGTGGCAGGACATGTTTCCTAATCACGAGTATTCTGATTCGTGTATTGGGTCCAATACCCAACTACAAAAGAATCAAACCCGATTAACCTATAACCTATGGCTCTGATACCAAAAGAACCATGTCACGCCCCACTTCCTAGAGTATGCTAAGATGGGCACGTGACATAGCCAACCATGCTACCTATGGATAGAAAATATCCTTCCACAGTCACATTGCGGCTGCAGAGATATCAAGAACAATAATAAATTATCTAACACATGTCCATAAGCCAAAATAAAATGAGTCAAGAATAAAATAATGCGGAAGCAAAAGATCCAATACAAGAATAAACTGGAATGTACGTCCTATAATGCGGGCTCACATCAGAAATGAAAATACTGGAAATAAAAGAACTAACTACTAACGAGTCCTCACTACTCAGCCTGCTGACTGAAGTACTCCTGCTCGGACTGCAGTAAAGATAAAGAATCTGGGCCATGCAAAACCCATACGTCAGCGCGTCATAACATCAAGAAATAATATATAAACAGGGTAGCAAGACATGCAATTATGATCATAAATGGTAAGCAGGTATAACAACAATATAAATCAGGATAGTGAAAGGTAGTGTGCAGTGAGTAATCTAAACTGGTCTTTTGGGTTAACTACTCTCAAGTCTTTGAAATCAATTTGATGAATCATCGATGTAACTCAATAGTATCCCGTGCATGCCCGAGATCACGATGAAGATTCTCGGGCTGAAACCAAGACATGCCGCTAGGCACTAAAGGAAAATGGGTAATGATGAATGATGTCTACAGCAGCATCCCAAGGCTGGCCTGGCCTCTAAAAGGTAGTGGATAACGATGGATGCTGTCAGCAGCATCATCCCAAGGCTGGCCTAGCCTCTAAAACGGATCAGTAAGGTAGCGAACTGTCGAGTTACAAGTCAGGTTTCATCATTGATTTCCCCATACCCCAAGTTATATGTATTCAAGTCATGTATTAAATAATCTGAAGCTAATGCCAACACAGGATCAGGCAGGTACAGGTTTGTCTGGATAGACAACAGGAAGTGTCCGTAGGGACAACAGGTAAAGTTTGTTGGCATTAGTAACAAGATCAGGTAACAGGTAAAGCCATGGTGCATCAGGTCAGGTCAAGTAATGTATATAGGTGTCATGTCATGTCAAGAGTTGCACGGTACCATGTCGTGTCAAGTAATAGGTGTAACAAGTCATATCAGGGTGTACAAGATGTCATGTGGGTGCTCATAATCAAACTAGCATAAGCATGGGTATACAAAACAAGTATGGGTACTAATAGAACAATAAACTGGAACATGTAATATGATATGCAAATATGTACAAATTAAACTATATGGATGTACGGTTATCGATTAGAGTTAAGGTTATGGTTCCAACATTAAGTATCATACACTTAAATGAATATGGAATATTAAAATCACATTAACATGTATTAAATGACCTAGTGATGCAATTATATATAAAAATAGGTTAAATGGATGCAAACGGGTGTCCGATGGGCTAGAAACTATTTAAAGGTACTGTGAGCTATGTATATAATTACTATGTGATTTAAATACGGATGGGGGTCCTATGTATGGTAAACTAAAATGCAACAGGTAGGTTTCAAGTTCTGAATCTAAAAGATATAAAAGGAACATCGAACTGTTAAATTGGAACACGTGACCTTAGATTCGATCTATAGGTTTAATATGCAAATAAATAGTTATAAAATCATATAGACAGCATGTAGCAAGTTTTACTTGCCTCGACGGATCGTGATACGGTATACGGAACGTCATGCGTCGGCGGGAAAAGTCGAGACACGTGCACGTTATACGGAATGAGTCCAAACAACGCACAAGGGGATCACACGGGTCAGAGATGCTTGCTGGGTCGTTGTGATCGTCGCCGGCACGGTCGGATTCCGGCAAACTAAGAACAGTGAATAATCAAGAAGGAAATGCAAAATGTATGGAAAAGAAAAAGAAGAATGGAAGAGATCTTACTGTGGTTATGTGTTCTGGGATTCCAGGGGAGTCAGTAAGGGGTGACGACGACGAGGGTTGTCGGTGTGAGGGTTTTCCGGCGAGGCTAGGGTTTGAGTGTACTGGGGTTAAGGCTTGGCTTTGCTGTCTGGGGTTTGTTGGTGTGCAGGGATAATGGTGAGGGAGAAGCACAGAGGAAAGGGAGAGGAGGAGAGGTGGAGTGAGATGGCGACGGCGAGGGATGATCGACGACGAGGTGGTGCCAGGTGGTGATGATGGATTCTGTGAGGTTCTGTGGGTGTGCAGGGGGCAGTAGAAAGAGGAAGAAGATGGAGAAGAAGGAGTTGATGGAGATGAGGAGTGAAGGAGTGGGGTGAGGTGACGACGAGGAGAGGAGGTCGTCGGCGATGGAGATGCAGGTGAGGTGATGGGTTCTGTGGTTAGGGTTGGTTGCAGGGTTCTCGTGGCGAGGAATTGAGAAGAGAGGAAGGGGAGATGAAGACGAGGAGGAGATGGTGAGGTAGAGAGTGTAGAGGCAGAGGAGTTTAGGGTTAGGGTTCGATGTGCTTTGGGTTTTCTCGTGTGCTCAAGGTTTTAAACGCGGGAGAAGAAGAAAAGCAGGAAGGGAGGTGACGAGATCGCGCGGGCAGTGAGCAGAATCGAGAAGCGAACAGTGTTCGCAAGAGGAGAGAGAGAGCGCGAGAGGAGAGAGAATGAGAAGAGAGAGAGCTGCGGAGAAAGAGAGAGAGAGAGAAAGGGAAAGAAGAGAGAGGGGTTTGTGTGGGGCCCGGTGTAAAGAAAGAGAGGGATGTGATTGGCTCGTGGAAAATAAAGAGAGAGAGAACTCGTGGGGCCCAGTGCAAAGGAGAGGGAGAATCTCATTGGTTCGGGGAGTGGGAATTTGGGTAAAAAATTTATAAAAGATTTTATATTTTAAAAACTAATTGATTCGTTCAGTTACTTAATTTTAAAAGAAAATTTAATATAAATAAAATAAAATAATCAATTTGAATTTAGGCGGAATACAAAATATTCCAGAAATGTGCTCGGGTCGGGTCCAAAATTTGGGATTTGAAATATGAAAATTTTATGCAAGTTCCAAAACTTAAAATGAAAGACCAAGTAGAAAATGCAATATCCACATTAAATGCACGTGCCTAATTAACCAATCGGGGTAGTCTAAAAATGTGAATTAACCCGTTCAAGCAAGTGGGTCGGGTCGAATGTAATGTAAAAGTAAACTACCCATCGCATCCACACAAGATATATCAGCAAAATACCACAGTTAAGAAATATCGAAACAGAAATTGGTATAACTGAACTCGGTTGTTACATATTCGGTTAGGAATATCCTATACCTCATTCGATGTGGGAAGACCCTTGATCCCTTCACCGGGAGTTCGCTTTTAAGAAAAACTTTATGTTACTATAAATTTGCAAATTGTATAGCCGTATTATTTTGCTTTGCAATGAGATATTCGGTTAGGAATATCCTGCACCCCATTCAATGAGGTATGAACCATGATCCCTTCACGGGGAATTCGCACTTAAGAAATAGTCTACGTAACTATAAATTTGCAAAACCATTCGGTTCCTACGATAAGATCAAGTTCATTAAATTAAAGGTTTTCTTAAAAACCAGCCGTAGCCCTCTGCCATTTCAAGAAATAGAGAACTTAGTATTCGTGCTGCGATTGTCGACCTTTGCTAAGGCGTAGTGTACGATAGCTAAGTGATGTCTTCCTGTATGCATATGATGCGATCGGTTAGGACGGTCATACGACTGTGTTAACCTTTGCCAAGGGCCATGTGAGTGGATTTAATTTGATCAAGAAATGATGGGTTGAACTTGACTTGCGACTTATGATTTGTTGACCTTTTCCAGGGTCATAAGCCATTTGGGGGTGAAAACTGATATCGGGAGTTTCAAGTGTTGAAACTTGCAATGAGATTGCATACCTTCTATGGAGTGGGGTAACTTGTTGACTTATGTCAAGATTACCATGCCATGATAGTTTGGATCTCGATTCCTACTGTGAGTAATAGTTACTCTCGGAATATGATCCTGGCTAATTCTCCTTTTAGGGTTTGAAGGAGGATTTGACGGAATAGTGGGAGCCATCCTGATTAGATAAATATACCAATCTAAATTTGATTAGAGTGAACGACGAGTGTTTCTTTTCTCTCTCTCTGGCAGTGACCTAAGATTGACCCTAAACTAATACTCGTAAAATGATTTAACCGAACCTTTTTTTTACAATCTATGGCTTTGAAATGTTATGATTGCTCTATTTCACGACATAGTTATACATGTCTTTACCTCTCCCACTTCCTTTTTTGATTCCTCCAAAACACTCCGTATCTGATACAGATATCCATATTGTTTGGAAGGCCATCATATAGTTAGACACGAACTTGAAGAAATTATTTCAGTCGAGAATGGTTGCAGGTTCTGGAGAAAGTGAATTGTATATGATGTTAGTGATATATGCCCTAGAGGCCATTATTGTATCATACTGAATTGTATATTTTATATTGAAAGCTTGGGATATTCATAGTTATAATAATAGTCTTGCTCAATATTGGCTATAGTGCCCTCAAGGCAATTATCATAGTCGCGGACATGTGATTATGATGATTGAGTGAGGACCTATACCGATAGAATAGTCTTACTTAAGATGATAGTATGCTATCTGGTTTATATTTATCATCATGTTGATAGAGCCCATAGGATTCTTGCTTGACTACCAGCATTATGATGGCGATCATGTTCGTGGGAGCTGGGGGTCTATAAGCACATCCTTAAATGTCCCTAGTCGTGGGAGTATCGAGACTGTGCATCGATACTCCAGTGTAGACTAGTGTATACTGATCGAGACCCCGACGAGGGACGGTGGCCAGATCTCACAAGCTATTGGTGTTAGTTTGTTCACCTATGATAGTATGCAGGTGCTCATTGGGTTATGAGTACACTAGACGGACTCGCCGGGAACCTTCTAGTTGGTATTATACCTATTGTCAGATACCAGTTCCCAGGTGACATGTGTACAGATTAGTCTGTCGACCTGAGATCGTCATTTGTCTCGTGTGAGTTCCCACTGTGCTTTGATTACTACCATACCACGGCTCAAAGGAGTCATGCAAACAGGTTTTAGTTGGGTACAGTCCCGAGCCATATGGAGGCAGTGATCGGATTGTCGGGGATTCGTCTCTCCCGGTATTGGGGGTTAATGTCGCGTTGTGCACGGGTGGCCATCACCAGAAATCCATGGCCATGGTGAACGAGAATTACCGATCCAGGATCGATAGTTTCTCAGGTGGTGATGGGTTACATGCCGACACTAAATATCGCGTTGTTATAGGTCTGACTTTATTCACCCTCTAGACTCGATATGCGATACTCTTAGACGAACATACCGGACTGTACGGATATTGTCACTGTCAGGCTCAGTAGGGGTTCAAGATGAGTTTGCTCGTCGGCCTCCCTTTCGCTCAATACCTGGGTAGCCATTACGTACAGCTAGTGCCGCTGACGTGCTTGTGGTTAAACCCACTGCCAGAGTATTGATGAGTCTTTAGAGTCCCACACAGAGGGTTTTCACGGTTCAGGCAATATGGTGTATATAAGGTATGTTAATACATACAGGTGTCTGATTAAATATGTGCATGTGCAGCACAGACTTTAATTGAACGGTTGATAATACTAGCGGCTTAGGATTAAGCCGGATTATTAAATCAGGTTTTGATTTAATAATTTACATATGTATTTATATATATGTATTCTAGTATTATTGTTCGTTATTTATTTTCTCTCTTGGCTATTCGTATTTTTGTACGAATCCGCGTATATGTATTTCGATACATGTACCGGGAAGTATTGCGTATTTTATACGGAATAGCTTCTAGAAGATTTGCCACCTCATTATTGATTTTCCTTTTTAGAAAAATCATTTGTCTTCATAATGAGGTGGAGGGTGTGAGGTGGCATGAACATGACTTTGGGCATGGGTTTTGTGCATGTAGCAAAGTATGATGCATTTATTTATTGAAAATTGGAAATGATATTTTTTTGATGATGGGAGAGAGAGGGGGGGCCAGCCACTTCTTGAGGGGGTGGGGTTCTTTTCTTTTGGCTCATGACATTACACATTACACTAGCTCTCTCTCACTCTCTCATGCTTCAAAAAACACTTAGCCAATTTTTTTGCTCATGCCAAAGCTTCCTCACCTCCATTCATCTTCTATGGTTGCTCCCATAAGTACATGAGTTGAGAGAAAATTGTAGTGCCACTTTCATACACCCCCACTCTCCATCGCTAGCAACTTTGGAGCGTCGGTTGCCTCGTTTGTCGAGGCTGGAGCTTGCGCCGTTTCCCTCAGGTGGATCATCGGAGATGAAGGAAGACTGGAAACCAAACCACATCAAGGAACCACTAGGAGCTTGGAATGAAGACCGAAGGACAAAGATCAACTCGGTATAACCATTCTAACCTCTATATTAGTTTGCTAGTTTAGGGTTTAATGTCGATCCGGGAATCGGGTAACGGTAGTGCCGGTTTTAGAAAAATTTTGTTCCGCTTTTGGCCACGTTTCGATGGCCGGGGCACTGCCGTAACCCTTCATGGTATCAGAGCCACCCTTTAAACCCTTAGCTAGCTTGTTTAGACAATGTTAATGCATCGAAATCGAATCAGTCCCAATACATTGCACTGCAGTTTGTGTTCTCTATCGATTTTCAAAGTGTTCAAAAAAAATTTTGCAAACAAGTGCAGAAGACTACTTACCTGACCAGAAGACCATACCCCAAAAACGAGCCCACCTCGCCGGAATTGGGCCGAGCTCATGAGTGGGAAATCCGGCGAGGCCGGACTTAGTGTTAGGTTTTGGCTTCGTTTTTGGGTGATGGTTTGGTCTCTGGGAAATTGTTGCAGTGGTATTGTTTGTTTAGCCCATTTTTGATATTGTGTTATCAGTTGTTCGAGGGCTATTCGGGGTGTTTCGGAGTCGATGTTTTAACACTATTTAAATGTTTTTATCAGTACATACATTATAATCTGCGACCGTGAATGTCATTTGATCGGTACAACTCGTCTAATTGCTATATGTCTTTTAGACAGGTTTTTGCAAACGTGACATTCACGTTGATGTTCTGTGTTGTGCTGTGATGTTGGTTGGATCGTCGTGGTGGATAGTTACGGTGCAATGTTAGTACAGTTTTATTTAATTTATACATTTGATATTGCGGGGCGAGCGTCCGACATGTGGACTGTTGTCACTGCCAATTTGTATATTATTCTTTTGGGGCACGACCGGGTAGAGATCGACGTCACCCTTGTATATTATTTTCTTTTCTGTACTAGGATTACCTACGGTGGAGTGCACGAATAGCCGGGTTCTAGAGAGAAACGGGTCCGCATCTCAAGGCGTTCAGGCGGAAGGGGCCTTACTCTAAAATTAACGGGCTATTCGCCGCACTCGTAGGCGGTATAGGTTGACCCAGGAGGAGTGCTCAAGTTACCGGATTCCGTGAAGTGCCGGGTGGCCCATTCACTTTGCTGAAGGGGGCTGCCTCACTTCTGGTTTTGGCGGGTAACTTGCCGCACTCGTAGGGGTCTAGGTTTCATTGCACAGGCTATCCACACGACAGGGAATGTCTGGTCTCATTTGCGGCTCAAGTGAAACCCCGGGCTCCAGATTATCCACCATTCTGTGTTACTTCTGTGGTATTTCTGTGATGTTGCTTATATCATGCCTGGGACGAATGTCATATATATATTTATATATACTAGTAGATATTGTATATGTTTTGCACCCGAGCTAGTCCAGTCCCCGCTCTGTCGTTAGTTAAGTAACCTAACGGGTGATGACGGGACCCAGTGGTGAATGCGGATGACATATACGTACATTTTATTTTCATTCTTTTCTGGTGTGATTAATTGATGGGACTGCATTGATTCTTATCAATGCAAGGATCAAACAAACCTATATATGATGTTTTTGGAACCAAGTTTTTTTTAAAAAACTGACATTACAGATGTTCTCTTTTGCTTTGCATCGTGGTATTCGATTGGGAATATCCTGCACCTCATTCGACGAGGCAAGGGCCGAGATCCCTTCATCGGGAGTGACCCCTTGGGTAAAAGTTTGCGTCAACGTAATAACTTTACTATAGTTGATTATTTTTGCTTTGCATCATGGTATTCAGTTTGGAACATCCTACACCTCATTCGACGAGGAAAGAGCCGAGATCCCTTCACCGGGAGTGACCTCTTTAGCAAAAGTTTTCACCACTATATATTTGTAAAACCACTCGGTTCGTTCAATGTATCAAGTTCATTACGTTAAAGGTTTTTCGCCAAAAACCAGCCGTAGCCCTCCATCATTTTAGATAGGTATCTCGTAGTATTCTTGCTATGTACGTTGGTCTCTATCAAGGCATAGTGTACGGTAGCTGCGTGATACGTGTCTGTAGCATGGATATGCGATTATCTACGACAGCCGCATAGTCACGTTGGTCTCTATCAAGGGCTTGTGCGGGTGGGTTTAGATCAATCTTGAATAATGATGGGTTGAACATGACTAGCGACTTATGGTACGTTGGTCTCTATCAAGGCCATGAAGTCGTTAGGGGTAAAAATCACATCGGGAGTTTCAAACATACATGAAACTTGCTAGGCATACACATATCTTCTGGAGTGTGGTGACTTGAGTGGCTTCCATCAAGTTATCATGCGATGATAGTTGGATCCCGATTCCTACTGATGAGTAGGATTACTCCTCGGGTGATTCCGACTAATTCTCCTTTTTGGTTTGGAGGAGAATTCGAGAAAACAGTGGGAGTCATCCAGATTAGATAAAATGATTGACCATTCTGATCTAGGTTAGAGTACACGCTGAGTATTTCTTTTCTCTCTCTCTCTCTCTCTCTGGCTGCGACTATGACCCGACCCTTGACTAAAACTCATGAACCAAGTTAACTGAACCTTCTTAAAATACTTTGACTTTTGGAATGTCACGGTGTCACACACATTATTGCCACTTCTATATCACCTTTGCATTTCTCTAGAACACCCCGTATCATTACGAACATCCACTTCCATTGGATAAATCCATCGTATTTTTACATACGAACTCGAAGGAATTTTTTCGAGGATGGATTCTGGTTCTGGAGATATTGAATAGAATTATTCGGTTGTCTATTCCCTTTACCTTCTCTCAGGTTGTGAGGGCTCCTAGGATTAGGAGAGGGTACACCTATTGAGCTTATTGGATAGTCTTCTTCCAAACCATAGGCAGGTGCCAAATGGTAGGGAAGGAAGAAAACCAATTAAGCTTAAGTGTGGTGTACAGAAGGTAATAAGTAAAGAAATATAAAGGGATTAGAATAATGGTAAAGGAAATTGCGACCACCATCATTCACGACAAAAACCGTATATACCCTTGCCACTCCTACACCACCTTTGCATTTCTCCAGAACACCCCGTTTCACTACAAACATCCACTTCCATTGGATAAATCCATCGTATAGTTATATACGAACTCGAAGGAACTTTTTCGAGGATGGATTCTGGTTCTGGAGAGATTGGATAGGATTATTCAGATGTCTTTTCTCTTTACCTTCTCTCAGGTTATGAGGGCTCCTAAGATTAGGAGATTACACCTATTACGCTTATTGGATAGTCTTCTTCCAAACCTTAGACTGGTGCCGAAAAGTAGGGAAGGAAGAAAACCAATTAGCCTAAAAGAGGTGTACAAAAGGTAATAAGTAAAGACATAATAAAAGGACTGGAGTGAGGGCAGGTAAGTATATGGTTACTGTCATGAATAAGGTTTGTGGGAGAGGCGTTACGGGGAATACCAGTTACCCTTTTTTGAAACATTTTCATGTTTCAGTTTCACTGTGCGATATTAATTGAAAAACTGTTTTCCCAATTGGAATCTAACTCCAGGGTATGTATTTACCAGATCAGTTTCTCACATCTGTATGTTATTACAGATGGTGAGTGGGAGTAAGATATTGGGAATTGGGTGATTAGATCCTCATTATATCGGAATTCGTTCTAATTAGTGATATTTAAGGAAATCATCTGGATTTTGCCGGATGGAAAATATTTGGTTTTGAATATCCGTTGTTATGCACCAATTTCAAACTGATATATCTGTACATTTATTTTATAATGTGAGATATAACTTTTTGATATTATGTCTATGATATTTACCTATATCAGCTAGTGATTAGGTAAGGTGAATTAAACAGCGGTGTAATTCTTCTTAACCATAGTACAGTTTTTCAACCTACGACTCATAGGGTTTGAGTTATTGAACTCAAAGGACTCATACAAAGTATTGTATGTTGTCCAGTGTCCATTAGGAAAGTGGTGTTGGTACTCGCACTATATTCTATTTACTCATAACTTCTCTGATTCTAGACATGTATTTCGTTGAAGTGTAAGGTTCAGATTTTGAGAAGTTATAGGTATAAGAATAAAGTAGAGAACCATTTGTTGGAAGTATTAGGATTCTTCGAGTAAATCGAAGATGTAGATACTTGTGTTTTATATTCCGTTGATAGTAATGGTTTTAAGAACTTTCTTATCTTTCGGGTTACTCATATATGGATGCACTCCTAGATGAGTAATGTTGATTGGCCTTTTTCCGTTTGGTTGATATGCACTGGAGACAGCTGCATGATTTTGAATCAGGTTCCAATTAAATTAGTGTTTTTGTTTCTATATTAGATATATATAGAATTAATTTATATCTTAACGATGTTAAGGTATAGGGAGTTGTCCGGCTGATGCTTAAAACCAGAATCCAGATAAACTCAAGGCACGTTTCAGTAATGGCTGTTTGTGGGTTATCCCGGTCTTTGACGAGGGTTAACTTTTTACCATCAGAAAGATCAATAGTGATATTGTTCTTGACTCGCCACAGTTTTTAGTAAAATGGATTTTTCAGAAAACAAAAGTGGGAGTATGGTAGAAATGGAAGTGTGATTCCAGAACCACATACGATCACTGAAGATTTCATAGAACCTACGGATTAAATTAGTTTCGACATTTTATTAGCCACTCCGCAGATTTGGTGGGTATCCTCAGGCACCCGAGAGGTACTTTGGTCTTCTCAGAGACGGTGACAGGGAGGTTCTTGTTTACCTAGACTTGCCATTCCTGTTGTTCTAGACTGTAAAACCCGGCAGGAGGATGAGTATAAAGTCGTTCTAAACTAGCTTTAGAAGTGCACGTGTATATGACTCTGCCAGAGGGTTGTTGTAGTCAGTGGGAGCAGCGGAAGTATAGTGGGAAAGTAGCCTATGTCTATTTATAGACTAAAGCAGGTATAGCGGAATTAGATCATCTAATTTTGATGTGACAGTCATAGGATTTGACATCATCAGAATAGGAGATGGATCTGGTAAGAAGGTAGTAGAGAGTGATGTCCAAGTATTGGGATGACATGCACTAGAAAGGAAGAGATATTTCTATACTACGATCGGATATATTATGGTTGTCACAAAGTTGTTTCTTCACATAGGATATGGATATAATATCAGGGTTTCTGGTTACTAGATTTATGGTTTGAGATCTAGATTTGGGAAGTATCCTAATCTAGGTACTTTGACATTATTCTAAAGGTATTTTAGAATGGACGACTCCTGGCATGGTAGTGTACCTGCAGGTGATAGAGTCACCCTCTCTAAAGGTGTCTTACAGACTAAAGAGGAGAGGGATCTGCATGATTAGCATATCACTTGCTTAGGCAATTGAGTTAATCATGAAATGTCAAGTACCACACCATATGTTGTTTTTGCACTAGCTGATATAAACATGTTTTAATCCAATCCTAGAGAAACATTGGGAAGCAGTTATGAACATAAGTGAATGTTCTTGGGATATGGTAACGGCAGCCTCCTTCAGGAAATTATCATATCAGGCTTCCAAGATGACCTGGATGACAGAGTGATTGTCAGAGTTATAGTTTTCCCTTTTTTGAGGGACAGTATGTTGGACAGCTGGTCCAAGCGGATACTGAGGAAAGGCATGGCGCAGTATACTGATTAAATTTAGTGGATGATACAGTCTAAGAAGTTTGCTGGATTTGGAGTTTATTTATGAACTAGGTCCCATCAGACATCCAGATAAATTCTAAGACATGTATTGCTCATTTCGGGAGATTGCTTTCTCCGCGAAGTTGAGATATAGAGAGATACAGAAAGAAACATTGGAGCGGATCCACTCACTGAGGCCATTTCTCGAACGCATTAGTTTCGCAAACGAGCTTTGCGAAACTGATAAGTAGAGAAGTTGGGTGTTCGGTATCATACGGGCAGTGAGTATGCGACATTGCAATAATTGGCCTTAAGTGTAAGTGGGAGATTGTTGGCGATAGTGCCCTCAAGGCAATTATCATAGTCGCGGACATGTGATTATGATGATTGAGTAAGGACCTATACCGATAGAACAGTCTTACTTGAGATGATAGCATGCTATCTGGTTTGTCTTTATTATCATTTTGATAGAGCCCATAGGATTCTTGCTTGACTACCAGCATTATGATGGCGATCATATTCGGGGAGCTGGGGGTCTATAAGCACATCCTTAAATGTCCCTAGTCGTGGGAGTATCGAGACTGGGCATCGATACTCCACTGTAGACTAGTGTATACTGATCGAGACCCCGACGAGGGGCGGTGGCCAGATCTCACAAGCCATTGGTGTTAGTTTGTTCACCTAAGATAGTATGCAGGTGGTCATTGGGTTATGAGTACACTGGACAGACTCGCCAGGAACCTGCTAGTTGGTATTATACCTATTGTCAGATAGCAGTTCCCAGGTGACATGTATACAGGTTAGTCTGTCGACCTGAGATCGTCATTTATCTCGTGTGAGTTCCCACTGTGCTTTGATTACTACCCTACCACGGCTCAAAGGGGCTGTGCAGACAGGTTTTAGTTGGGTACAGTCCCGAGCCATATGGAGGCAGTGATCGGATCGTCGGGGATTCGTCTCTCCCGGTATTGGGGGTTGATGTCGCATTGTGCACAGGTGGCCATCACTAGAAATCCATGGCCATGGTGAACGAGAATTACCGATCCAGGATCGATAGTTTCTCAGGTGGTGATGGGTTACATGCCGACACTAAATATCGCGTTGTTAGGGGTCTGACTTTATCCACCCCCTAGACTCGATATGCGATACTCTTAGACGAACAGACCAGACTGTACGGATATTGTCACTGTCAGGCTCAGTAGGGGTTCAGGATGAGTTTGCTCGTCGGCCTCCCTCTCGCTCAATACCTGGGTAGCCGTTACATACAGCTAGTGCCGCTGACGTGCTTATGGTTAAACCCACTGCCAGAGTATTGACGAGTCTTTAGAGGCCCACACAGAGGGTTTTCACGGTTCAGGCAATATGGTGTACATGAGGTATGTTGATACATATAGGTGTCCGATTAAATGTGTGCTTGTGCGGCACAGACTTTAATCGGACGGCTGATAATACTAGCGGCTTAGGATTAAGCCGGATTATTAAATCAGGTTTTGATTTAATAATTTACATATGTATTTATCTATATGTATTCTAGTATTATTGTTCGCTATTTATTTTCTCTCTTGGCTAGTTGTATTTTTGTACGAATACGCGTATTTGTATTTCGATACATGTACCGGGAAGTATTCCGTATTTTATACGGAATAGCTTCTAGAAGATTTGCCACCTCATTATTGATTTTCCTTTTTAGAAAAATCATTTGTCTTCATAATGAGGTGGAGGGTGTGAGGTGGCATGAACATGACTTTGGGCATGGGTTTTGTGCATGTAGCAAAGTATGGTGCATTTATTTATTGAAAATTGGAAATGATATTTTTTTGATGATGGGAGAGAGAGAGGGGGGGCCGGTCACTTCTTGAGGGGGTGGGGTTCTTTTCTTTTGGCTCATGACATTACATATCACACTAGCTCTCTCTCACTCTCTCATGCTTCAAAAAACACTTAGCCAATTTTGTTGCTCATGCCAAAGCTTCCTCACCTCCATTCATCTTCTATGGTTTCTCCCATGAGCACATGAGTTGAGAGAAAATTGTAGTGCCACTTTCATACACCCCCACTCTCTATCGCTAGCAACTTTGGAGCTTCGGTTGCCTCGTTTGTCGAGGCTGGAGCTTGCGCCGTTTCCCTCAGGTGGATCATCGGAAATGAAGGAAGACTGGCAACCAAACCACATCAAGATACCATTAGGAGTTTGGAATGAAGACCGAAGGACATGGATCAACTCGGTATAACCATTCTATCCTCTATATTAGTTTGCTAGTTTAGGGTTTAAGGTCAATCCGGGAATCGGGTAACGGTAGCGCCGGTTTTAGAAAAATTTTGTTCCGCATTTGGCCACGTTTCGATGGTCGGGACGCTGCCGTAACCCTTCACTCAAAATGGTAGTATGCCACCTGTTTTGATTCTACCTCAATAGGTGCATGTGTTTCTTTTAGCATATCGCTTATACATATTAGTAGAGCTTTTATGATCTTTGCTTAACTACCAGCGTTGTGATGGCAGTCACACTAGTGGGGGCTGGGTAGTCTATAAGCACATCCTTATATAGCTCCCTAGTCATAGGATTATCGAGACGGGACATCAATACTCCAGAGTAGACTAGTGTATGCGCTTCTCATCCCAGCAGGGGAGATGGTCTGTCCCACAGCCATTAGTATGACATACTGGAGATAGTATGTAGGTGTTCATTAGGTTATGAGTTACACTGGACATGACTCGTCAGGAACTGTTCGTTGGTATTATACCTATAGCCGGAAGCAGTTCCCAGGTGACATGAGTACAGGTTAGTCCGTTGACTTGCCATCGCTACTTCATCTCGAGTGTGTTCCCATTGCACTTTGATTACTACCCTACCACGGCTCAAAGGAGTCATGCAAACAGGTAGTAGTTGGGTGTAGTACCGAAGCACTTGGAGGCAGTAGCGGTCAAATAGGATTCGTCTTTCCCGGTATTGGGGGTTGATATCGCGCAGTGTTTGGAAAGCCATTACACAAAGTCCCTGGCCAGGGCAGTCAAGAAATACAGGTAGGCATTCCAGTAGTTTCTCAGGGTGTATTAGGCTCTCCTCCGGCATGACTTATTAGGCTGTTAGGGGGTCTGACGTTTATCATCCCCCTAGGACTGATATGCGAGTATCTTAGACGAACAGACCGGACTGTACGGAGATTGTAACAGATAGGCTCAGTAGGAGTTCGGATGAGTTTGCTCATCGGCCTTCTTATCGACAGATACCTGGGTAGCCATTACGTGCAGCTAGTACCGCTGACGTGCTTGTGGTTAAACCTACTACCAACATACTGTCGAGTTTTAAGAGTCCCACATAGAGGGTTTCCTTGCTTCGGGCAAAAGATATAGAGGCCGTATGGTTTTACGGCAGGGCTACGATCACATACGTGTACTTGTACATGGATGATGTTCGAGCGGACAATACTAGTGGGTTTTGGTTTAAGCCGGACCCTAGTATTGTATTATTGGATTGTTATCATCTCAGTGAATTCGTATTTTTCGGAATACGGATACGAGTATGTATATACGGTGAGGGGTATTCTTGTAATTTTCTCAAGAATACTTCTAGAAAGAGACACCTCATTATTTGGTATTATCCATTTTAGGTAAATGGATTAATGAGGTGGAAATTGGAAAAGAGAAAGATATTTGTAGCATGGTGTGAGGAATGGCTCAAGTATTATTTTATTTGTCTTGACTCGCTATTGAAGCATGGGTGACATATTATATTGTTTTTTAATCCATAGTTCAATGAGTGAGGCATGGGATATTAGCCATTCTCCACACTTAGCCATTTTGAAACTTAGTTCATTTGCTTCTCTCCTTTCTCTCTCTTAATTTTCTTCTCCTTCTTCCTCCTCCTCAAAAACCCTAACCTTCACATGTGTTGTGAGTCATAGGGTTTAGTGAGAAAAAACAATCTAATAGCTTTTCTACATCACCTAGGCTACTTGGATTAGTGAACCATTTAGCCTAGTTACCTCGGTTTAGAGGTTGGAGCTTAAAGCACAAACCCTCGGATGGATCATCTTTGACGTGAGGAGGTCGATGTCGTAACCTTCATCCGTTCACCGAGGAGCCAAGGAGAGGAGGACAAGAAGACCCGAAGGACCGGTTCTAGGAGGTATAACACTCTTACCGAGTAGCTAAAACTCCTAGATAGTTTAGTTATCTAAGGTTTTAGTATAGATCCAGGAGTTAGCCGGTGTTGCGAAGCATGTTAAAATATTTTTTTGAAAAATTCCGCCTCCCCATGAACCTGCGGTGTGCGCGACATCGTCTTACAGTGGTATCAGAGCCTACAAAACCTTAACTAGCTAGTTAGCAAGTAGTTAGAAATTTGATCGTCCGAAAAATCCCAAAATCACGTTCGAAAACCATGTTTTCTGTCAATTTTCAAAACTGGTCTAAAAATAATTTCAGAGGCCTTAAAACTACATGCAGGGTTTTCTAAGAACACTCAAGAAAAACGAGATCGTAACTCGCCAAGAACGCCATGGAAGCGCGGCGAAACAGTGCGTTTCGCCACGGTTCCGCAGCCGAGTTGACTCGTTTTTCTTCTGTGGGTCTATTTTCTGGAATTATGATTATGGGAATATTTGGTTTCTACCCAGTAATGTTTGTGTGCTGGATTGTGCTTGGGTAGACACGGTTTTGGTTAATCGATCGAAATTCTAAGATTACTTGGCTAATGATTGGTTGTCTTTTGCGTGCGTGCATTTTAAAATCAAAATTAAGAATATACCGCAATCAATAACGGTGTCGCTTGGTAGCTAGCCGGTTGAGTACGGGTCGGTCCACAGGGAAAACGTGTTCTTTCTTTAAGTTCTTACGAGTTAAGTCCTATTTTTGGTAGGATTTGATTTTTATAAAAACTAAGATTAAATTTAGTTTTAATTAAAGCCTTGCTAGGGTTAGGATTAGATTAGTTTGGAAAAATGACTCTATTCACTGCTTCCTTTGCCCTAATTAAGAACATAGGTGTTAGGGTAATAGTTAACAAAGGGAATTAGTATGACTAGGACGAAACTTCGTTTCTTCCTTTTGGTCCTTGTCCGTCCTTTCTTAACTCTTAGCCCTAACCTATATGTAAATTAACCACAACCGGTCTATCTAGGGAATCACCGCTATCTCGTAGGATAGGGTGCCGTAGTGAGCGGTGTGTATTTGATTCAAAAAGAGTCCTAATTAAAATGTTATATGGGAAAGAAAGGAGTGAGAGATTTCTATCTCTCAAACCTACCCAATCCTCACCCTAACAAGTAAGGAATTACTCACTCATTAGGAAAATTATGATGACATTCATTTTATAATTTTTTTCTTTTAAATAAACTAATTAACTTGCAAATAAATAAAGACAGATAAAAAATTGCAGAAAAATAAATTTCAATTACGAAGAATGCAAGATAAAAAAAACTTACTTTTATTGACACCTCTTCAACGATTACAAGAAATAAAATTTAGATCTAGAAATTAAAAGAGGCATCCTCCAAAGAGGCACACTGAAAGAGGCATACCCCAAAAGAGGCTGTAGGCTTTCCTATTATAGATAGGAGAAACCCTAGGATTTACATCTGATCCACATTTGAAATTACAAGACTGCCCTAAGAAAGCCGGGTCAAAGCACCGACACCCACCGACACGTGCACCGACACGTGCACTGCATGGCCGCAGATCCGCAGCAGAAAGGCCTGTTTGGCCACGGTTCTGCGGCCATTTGGTTGGATCTCTGGCTCGATTTTTCAGGGTTGCTTCATGTTGCTTTTAACTTCTGTTTTCTTCACATGGTTCCTCAGAATCTCTTTTATTTTCTTCCAGATTTCCAACAGTGCAGATGATGTGGACTTTTACCGTGAGCTTCACGTTGAAGTCTTAAATCTTATGCTTCCCTTGTGCTTTGTGCATTGAACTGTCTACTGATCTTCATTTGTTCCTTGAACTGGTAGGCGGCATCATCTATTATTGGTCGTAGTCTCATATTTGTAGCGACTTTTCATGAATTTCACTGTAACGATCTGAGAACCTATAACCTGCAACTATTTAGCAGACATGGATCAAAAACACCTATTTATATGTAATGTGATTAAGAATGGGCGATACAATAATGCAAAATTTTGATAAGAACAAATACCCCCAAACTTATCTTTTGCTCGTCCCGAGCAAAGCCAATTTATTCTCGAAAAATCCTAGCCTCACTTTCGCAGGGAATCGCGATTGCACTGAGCTCGTGCAACAAGCAGTTAAATCTTAAGGTGTCTCTAGTAGGAGGAGTGTTGTCTCCTGAGGGTTTTCAGCGGATACTACCCACAAAATCCGATCAATTTGGCATGTTGACTTTCATTCTTCAATTTAGAATTCTAGCAAGAAATTCTATTATCTTCAACTAAGAAATCATCAACCCATATTTTTCACACTCACTTATCATTTAACTTAAGATCGTATATGTTCTGCAAATTTATTAAAGTTTCAGTATCTTTTGAATTTTCCTTCTAAGGTTCCATCTCAACTTAGGAATTTTTATCATTTCTACTGAAGATATAAGCCATATATTTCATTCTTATCTCTCATCCAAACCCCAATCACATACCCCTACGTGTGTGTGTGTATCACCCATATACTTGGAAATTCAATTCTAGCTATCATACTCTTGTCCATCTTCCAAAATACTTTTTGTTAGTGAATTTTAGATGAAATTTCTCACACATCCTTCATGCGATCGTTAATACTTCTTGAGGTACTGAACGACCGATTACAAAATATGTTTGCACATTTACGCATAATTTCTCGTCTTGTAATACTTAAGGCTTAGCAGTGACTCCCAAACCAGTTGGTCTAAGGCACTTGGTGATAAAGCACTCTCGCTATATTTTTTTTTATTTATGCAGCCTTAAGTAATTACAAAACCAGTGTTCATTTTTTTATCTCTTTATTCACACTTGTACTTTTATTTTATTTTCCTTCATACTAAGGATATTAGACAAGAGCATTTCAAGGTATCCTCTACGATCCCAAGTTTCAAGGTGCGTGTATGTGCGAGTTGTAGGGTATATATTTTCTGAATTTAGATTTAAGGTTCGGAATTATTTTTCAGACTTACACTTCAAATAAAAATTTCAATACTCTTCCCTTATTTTGACTTAGCCCAAGAACTGAACTCAAAATTCGCCTATTTCTAAATAAACTACAAGGATATATATTTTCTACGGTTAAACTTTAAGAAAGGTTATTTTTAGGGTTATTAATTTACCAAGTTTAGGATCTAGTTTTTCCTAACTAGTCAACCGTCATGTTGAACTTAAGTTAAATATGGCCAAAATTGAACTTTTCAATTTTTTAATTTTTTTTAAAATTTTCAATTTTTATGGGTTTTAAAATAAGTATGCAAATGAAAAAATATACATATGAATGCGAAGGAAGAAAGCTTACCGAGTACACCCCCAAACTTAAACTTAACAGTGCACTCACTGTCAGGTTATACCAAGAGGGTCAAAATTGACGGCATCCCCCCCTTTTTTTTAAATTTTTATTTTTATTATTAACAAAAAAAGAAAACAAAATATATATACACAAAAAGGTTCCCCCCAAATTTAAGTGAAACATTGTTTCTACTATTGCCATTTTTTAAATCTCATAAACTTGTAAACTTGGGAGGAAAAATTTATTAACGGGGACATGAAATATGATCGTGAAAATCTCCCCCAAACTTATTTTTGGCTCACCACTTTGAGTTAGAAAAAAATTATTTTCGAGAGCCAAATTATACCCCCCCCCAAACTTGAGTTAAACAATGTTAAGCTTTTAAAGAGGGGGTTCAAAGTTATTGGTCAATACCAAGTTTTGCAAAGAACAAAAATCAACACCAACCATTTGAAGAATTTATCAATGTAACGTATAGGCCGGTGGAAGAACATGTTATATAGAGCCAAGAAGAAGTGGGGAAGAGATAAGTGATGGTATGGAAAGGGTCTGCGTGAACGTAAATGTGAGTAGATAAGAGGTGATGATAAATAAAAACAAGAATGTGAATTATCAGAAATGAGTGGAATATTGGCATTCTCGTATTTTATAAGAAGAAAGGGTGGTGGTTCAACTTCTATAGGTGGAGGTTGATTAATCACAAAATCCTTGTTGTTTAGGAATGCAAGTTCGTCAGCGAAAAGTACTTCAAAACTCTCATCGATGTAATTGAATATTTTACTGTCAGTAAGTTTTGTGCCAGAATTTATCATACTTGATTTGTCAAAAATTATGGAGGTAGGAGACTCGAAAAACTCATCTACCTCATTTTCAAACGTATCCAAATCAAGTTGGCTTTCTGAAATGATCAAACTTGAATTATTGGATTGTGATTCATCAACACTCACTGAAATTATTGGAAGAATAGAAGAAAAACCTGAGAAAGTGGGAGAAAGAAGTTGAATACGAACTTGAGGGTGGAGATGGAATGTATAAATTAGCACAATTTGTAATGACCGATGTGTAAAAAGCGATTGTGCTAATCTATCAACCCACTGAGAAATGAGGTCAAATCCATCAAGATTCGGGAGAAAACATGGGTACGTCGAACTTGGTAAACCAGACATAAAAAATGAAAGTGTAACGATTTCTTGCAAGGTCGGAACGAGGATGGAGGGAAGTGATTTAGGAAGGGTATCAGTTAAAGATTCAGGAGGGTGTGCGCAGTCAATGAAAGGGATAAAATGAATTGGAAAATCCGACTCCTCAAGTAAAACTGCTTCATCCTCAATAATTTCCTCAATACTCTCCTCAAAATTTAGCTTATCCATGCAATTCTCATCAAAATTAAGACGCATATGAAATTCGGGAAAAACAGTTAATGACACGGGATGATGAATTGGAGAGAGAAACTCATCCAAATCTGTGGGTTCATCATCCAAAATATTATAAGCGTCTATTTCCTCACTCAAGTGAAAATCAGTTTTCTTAGACACCCCATCAAAAGCATGGATATTAATCAATTCAGGTTCTAGAGTGGAGGTGTAGAGGTCGAAAGGATTGGTGATGGTTTCACTCGAAAGGGACCCTTCACAATCAGGTAAATCAAACACTACAAAGTTGCACAACTCATTAAACGTTTTATTTTCAACTGGTGAATCATTTGGAACACTTGATAGACATTCAAAACCAGAATTGTGGGATTCAATTTGGGATGGGTAGGTTTGATTTGGAAGGGTGCAAAGTCACTCTCTCCACTCAAATTATCAATCTTTCCAACCGCCTCATCATACTTTGGAAAATTTGGAGCTAGTTGAAAACTAGCTACCGGGTCACTAGGTTGTATAAGGGCGGCCATGGACGCATTCAAATCTCTCATCTGTTGGCATGACGCTACCATAAAGTCTTCCAACGACCGTTCCAGACTAGATATGGGTTGTGACGGGGTTTCAGTAAAAGATTATAAGTTGTTTGGATAAGTAAAACTCCCAAATGGCTGTGTAGAAGCAATGTCTAGGGAAGGTGCAAAAGCCGGGTAGGGCTGGTAGGAATTGAATGGTTGGACAGGAGTAGGATCAATATTTGGATAAGAAGGTAAATGGAATTGTTGATCCAAAGAATTCGCAGTGGTGAAAGGAGTGAATGATCGGTTACGAGGTTGTTCAATATGTTCAGCAATAGACATGGGTTTCGGAGTTACAACAGGACTCGAAAAAGGGTTATCAACGTAAGAAAGTGGTGAAGGTTGAAATGGTTGATATAAGGTGGATTGCGGAGTCCAACTGGTTGTCCTAGACGCGTCTATTCGATCTTTTAAAGAAATTTTAGGCATGGAGGGGTCGTTCAAAATTATACCAAAACAAGAAGCGTAGGAAGTAATGTCTGGTTGAGGGTACCAAAGTTCGGCAAGAGTTTTGCGAGGTGGGGTACCCATGATGTGATGAGAGAAAGGACAAGAAAAAGAATGTGATTTATTTTATTTTATATTATTTTTTGTTTTTTAAAAAAAAATGTTTGTTTTTGCAGTTTTGAAAGTTTTTTTTTTTATTTTAGCAAGAGTTTTGCAAAAATTTGTACGGAACTACGGCACAATCAAAATTTAAGCATGCACAATCAAGCCGAGACCTAGGGTCTCCTAAGTCAACTAGACTGCTCCTAACTGTTCTAAAGCGACAAGTTGTCAGATATTCCTCAAATCGCCTCTTCACCGCTAATTGTGACCAGGTAAGCACAAATGAAGAAAGGAGGGATCCGCTCACGAATCACCGTGAGACGGGCCTTTTAAAATTACCTTTCTCACTTGTCTAGCCTAGGCACCACAAAGTCAGGTTTAGATAAACGACTGAATGCCCACAACCTTCATTTGTCCTAATGAGCGCGACAATCCTTAATTGGCTGAGTCTAGATATTTTTTTAATTAGCTCAAGAGTGATGCATATGCTTTTAATGATTTCTGGGGTCTTAGGAAGGGTAATGAAATCACCACCCAATCTTGATTGGTGTTATAGCCCCTTAAAAGTCCGTATTAATTATACAAAGCTGTTAACACACAAAAAATCTAAAACACTTGCAAAATTTTTTTTATTTGGCAGCGTAAAGAGTCCTGCACAAAAACAATTTATTGGATAGGAAGAAGAAGTTGTTGTGCAAAGAATACCTGCAGGAAAATTTTCAGTGGAGTTCAGTGGGTAGGAGATAAAAAAATACTTACAGAGAAATTTGGGGTGCTGACGTCACAGGTTCCGCGGTCAACTGCTTGAATCTGCCGCGGTTCCGCGGTGGTTTAGAAGGTTTAGATCTCCAAAATTTTTCTCTGTGTTGTTTTGGTTCTCCCATGTCTGTTCAGATCCTCTGTTTCTTGATTTGTTCACTAGGCTTGCTTTAGATCTGAAACAGAATTTGCTCCAAGCCTGCACACTTGCATAAAAACCTTTCAAAAATAACAAGATGATTTTTATTTTTATTATTTTTTTTATTTTTGTTTTAAAATTTTTCAATTTTTCAATTTTTTTTAACCCGAAATTACACAAAGAAAGAGACTACCGTCTCCCCGACAACGGCGCCATTTGATTGGTAGGTCTTTTGCGTGTGTGCGTTTTAAAATCTAAATTAAGAATATACCGCAATCAATAACGGTGTTGCTTGGTAGCTAGCCGGTTGAGTACGGGTCGGTCCACAGGGAAAACGTGTTCTTCCTTTAAGTTCTTACGAGATAAGTCCTATTTTTGATAGGTTTTGATTTTTATAAAAACTAAGATTGAATTTAATTTGAATTAAAGCCTTGCTAGGGTTAGGATTAGGTTAGTTTGTAAAAATGACTCTACTCACTGATTCTTTTGCCCTAATTAAGAACATAGGTGTTAGGGTAATAGTTAACAAAGGGGATTAGCACGACTAGGAAGAAACTTCGTTTCTTATTTTTGGTCCTTGTCCGTCCTTTCTTAACTCTTAGCCCTAACCTCCATGTAAATCAACCACAACCGGTCTAACTAGGGAATCACCGCTATCTCGTAGGATAGGGTGCCGTAGTGAGCGGTGTGTGTTTGATTCAAATAGAGTCCTAATTAAAATGTTATATGGGCATGAAAGGAGTGAGAGATTTCCATCTCCTAAACCTACCCAATCCTAAGCCTAACAAGTGAGGAATTACTCACTCATTAGGGAAATTACGATGAGATACATTTTTATAATTTTTTTCTTTTAAATAAACCAATTAACTTGCAGATAAATAAAGACAGATAAAAAAATTGGAGAAAAATAAATTTCAATTAAGAAGAATGCAAGATAAAAAAAACTTACTTTTATTGACACCCCTTCAACGATTACAAGAAATAAAATTTAAATCTAGAAATTAAAAGAGGCATCCTCCAAAGAGGCATGCCCCAAAAGAGGCTGTAGGCTTTCCTATTTATAGATAGGAGAAACCCTAGGATTTACATCAAATCCACATTTGAAATTACAAGACTACCCTAAGAAAGCCGGGTCAAAGCACCGACATCCACCGACACGTGCACTGCACGGCCGCGGATCCGCGGCAGAAAGGCCTTTTTGGCCGCGGTTCCGCGGCCATTTGGTTGGATCTCTGGCTCGATTTTTCAGGGTTGGTTCATATTGCTTTTAACTTCTGTTTTCTTCACTTGGTTCCTCAGAATCTCTTCTATTTTCTTCCAGATTTCCAACAGTGCAGATGATGTGGACTTTTACCGTGAGCTTCGCGTTGAAGTCTTGAATTTTGTGCTGCCCTTGTGCTTTGTGCATTGAACTGTCTACTAATCTTCATTTGTTCCTTGAACTGGTAGGCGACATCATCTATTGTTGGTCGTAGTCTCACATTTGTAACGACTTTTCATAAATTTCACTGTAACGATCTGAGTGTAGAGTTACTAGGCACTCTCACAATGGTTTATAAGGCATCAACCATGCCCGATTTAAAATTTAGACGTGCCGAACAACCCTAACCAAGATCTTTAAACTAGAGATTAGGCGAAACAAAGCATGTAAACAACTTTACTTCTAAGATTTTGGGATTACAACCTTTGTAGTCCGGTCCTTCACTTCATAAGCTCCATGTTGTGGTCCCTTCGCTGCGATCATCAAGTTCCCAAACTCTAGAGAGGCTCCACGAAGAGAAAGATGCAAGCTTGCTTCCGATGTTCAATAACTAAGATGATCTACCTTGAAGTTTCTATAACACAAGCTCTCACTCACTAAATGAAGTGAACACCCTAATCTAATTGGCAAGAATAGATTAGGATGATGAAGTAGGAATTTATCTCTCATTTGTTTTCTTAATCTCACTCATTTTCATCACCACATAAAAAGCTAGAAAGCTTTTTCATGAAAGAAGAAGAAGGAAGAAGATGATCTATTTCTTTTGTGATGAATAATGAATCCATGTGAGGTTAGAAATGCAACCATGGGTTAAGTATGTAACTTAACCCATGTAGAGAATGAACCATGGTTAAAGGGTTGGGTTGGGTTAACAAAATATCTACAAAAATATCTTTTCAAAATATCTTTGCAAAAACAAAACAAAAGCTTTTAGAAGCTTCTAGAAAAATTAACCCAAATCAAATCTTAATCATGTTTAATCTCCACTAATCATGTTGCATTAATAACCCTAACATGTTACAATATTATATATCATATATATAATATTTATTGTAACAAAATAAAAAAATACAATTAACATATATCGCATATATATCAATGTATTACCCGAGTGAGAAAAAGAATCTTTTAGTGAGCTTATATTAGTTAATGCAATTTAATATATCAAATATATAATTATACATTAAATTATTGAATCAACACTTGATCCGATAATTCGGATATTTCACAAATAACCGACTAATATAACCTGTATCAGTTCATCGAATCAACACTTGATCCGATGACCCGGCTATATCACATATACCCGGCCGATATCTTATATCGTGAGAATCTAATACGGTATCACATACACGTATTGTTCTCGGTCCCGCATATATCATATATGTGCCCCTACTCCGTTTTGCCTGAGTCAAGAAACCTCTGTGTAGGACTCTAAAGAATCGTCAATACACCGGCAGTAGGTGATGATCATATCAAACACCCACAAGCTGCAAGTGGTCAGCTAAAAGTAACAGCCACCCAGGTATTGTGCAATCAGAAGATCAACAAGCAAGCCTGTACATTCTCCCATGAATCCAGTCAGTAACACTCCCGTACAGTCCGGTCTCTTCGTGTGATATGTCGCATATCTCGTCTAGGGGTGGTAAACGTCAGACCCTAATAGCTTGATAAGTCGTGTCGATATCAGGTCCATAACATTTCGAGATACTACTGATAACACTTACCAGTAAATCTCAGCAACCCTGGCCAGGGATTTCTAGTTATAGCCAATCGAACACAGCACAACATCAACTCCCTATACCGGGAGAGACGAATCCCCTCCTATCGCTCATTGCCTCCATGTGATTCGGGACTGTACCCAAAAGCCACCTTTTTGCACGCCCTCTTGGATGTGGTATGATGGAAATCAAACCACAGTGGGAATCACACAAGACTTTATGACGATCTCGGGTCTACAGACTAACCTGTACCAGTGCCGCTAGAGAACTGCCATCTGACATGAGGTATAATATCATCTGGGAGTTCTCGGCGAGTCTGTCCAGTATACCCAGTCTCCACTGAGCACCCGTATACCTTCTCTGATGTCAAACACCAATGGATATGAGATCATCCATCGCCCATCATATGGGTCAAGAAGCGCATACGCTAGTCTACTCTGGAGTATCGATGCCCTATCTCGGTACTCCCACGACTAGGAACATTTAAAGGATGTACTTGGCGACTACACTGTCCTCACTAGTATGATCCGCATCATAGTCCTGGTAGTCAAGTACTCATCCTAAGGGCTTTATCAACATGTAACATAGAGACAATCAGAGTACATGTTAAGATAAAGTGTAACCAGATAGCATACTATCATGTCGAGCAAGAAAGTCCTCCCTATATATGTCCAAGCATCCACTACAATATACATCGTATGTACAGTAATGGCCTCTAGGGCATACATATAACTAACACTGAGAACCTATAACCTGCAACTATTTAGTAGACATGGATCAAAAGCACCTATTTATATGTAATGTGATTAAGAATGGGCGATACAATAATGCAAAATTTTGATATGAAAAACTAATCGGGTTTTCTGTGTTTGATATATAATGCTAAACGTCTGTTAATCGCTATACGTCGATTAGTGGGGGTTGCACATATCATTGATCTGTGATTATGGTTTGTGTATGTGGAATATTGGATCGTCGTAGATGAATAGCCGTGAGATGTGAGAAGAGTGATTTCTTTTCTTTCATTCATGTAATTTGTAAAAGTGATGTAATATTATTTGCAGGGCACATCCGGGTTGAGGTTGTAGCCACCGTTGTATTATTTCTTTTACTGTTTTTGCTCGTAGAATAGACCCAAGGTGGGGTGCACAAACTACCGGGTTCTTGAAGTGCCGAGTGGCCTACTCATTTTACTGAGGGAGTTTGCTTCACTTCGGCAATTTGGCGGGTAGTTTGCCGCACACATAAGGGTCTAGAGTGCGGTTTGGCTATTCATCGCGACCGTGGAATACGTCTTTCGTTAAAGGCTTAAACGAAACGCGGAATTCCTAGTATATCTAATATATTCATCTGTGATTTGGAATTCCTATTATTGCGTGAGACGAATGGATATATATATATATATATATATATATATGATATCTAGTAGGCGTTGCTTATATTTTGCACCCGCGCTAGTCCAGCCCCGCTCTGCCGTTAGTTAAGTAACCTAACGGTGCATGACGGGGCCCCGTGGCGAATTCGGATGGCATAAGCATACGTTGTATTTTCGTTTCTTTTTGCAATGATAGGGTTAAATGATGGGACCACATTAATATTGATTAATGCAAAGAAAAACAAACCAAAGGTTAATCATTAGAACAGTTTCAAAACCACTCGGTTTTCTTCAAAAATCAATTTTTAAATACGGAACCTAAACCACTCCTTTTAAAAAAGCTATCATGGTTCCTTCGACTATATCAAGTTCATTGCGTTCACGGTTTAGCCAAAACCATTCATAGCCCTCTGTCATTTCATATGGGTATTCAGTAGTATTGAAGCTATGTATTTTGACCTTCACCAAGGCATAGTGATTGGTAGCTGCTGGGTATTCATATGTAGCATAGATAGATACGTTGGTTTGGGACAGTCGTACTACTATGTTGGCCTTCGTCAAAGGTTTGTACGGGTGGGTTCAAATTAACCTGGGCAATGAAGGGTAGAACTTGACGTGTGACTTATGATATGTTGGTCTTCATTAAGGTCATAAGAGCATGGGGCAAAAATCCACATCGGGAGTTTCTAAGGAAATTGAAACTTGCTAGTGTTGCATACCATTTGGAGTGTGATGATTTTGGTAGGATTCCTTCAAAGTTGTCATACGATGATATTTGGATCCCTTTCCTACTGTGAGTATCAGCTACTCTTCGAGAGATTTTTATACTAAACAATCAATGCTATAAACCAAGTAAATGTCTAGAACGGTGTTAGCGGGGCTATGCCTCCAGGGAAAAGAGGTTATGTAATTAAGGAACTTCGCGAAAGCTTTGGAAAACCTCCTTCGAAGTACCGACACCAGCCTGGCTGAAAGGTTAAGCAAGAATTGTAACAGTGAGATTAATCTTCACTAATTCTTCTTTTATGGTTTGAGGAAGGATTCGAGGAACAGTGGGAGCCATCTTGTTTAGATAAATTAATAACCAATCTAAACTTGCAAGAGCATCAGGCTAAGTGTTTCTTCTCTCTCTCCTAATTGCAGCAACCACTATGACCGGACTTAGGTTCTTAGAAAATAAATTGACTGGGCCAAACTATATTGATTGGCTAAGGAATGTACAGATAGCACTTACCTTTGACAAGATGGACTACCTCCTTACTACCAAAGCCCCCGCTGTCGCAGGTCCAGATTCCACCGTCGTGGATGTTGATATCCGTCAGACATGGGAAAATGATTATGCGAGAGCCAAGTACCTCGTGTTAGCCTCAATGGATAGTGAACACCAGAGGCAGCACGAGAAGAATGACTTAGCTTTCATCTTCATCCATACCAAAGTTTTATATAGAGAGCAATCTCGTATCGCAAGATATAAGACCTCGAAGATATTTCTTCAGGCAAGGTTGGATGTCGGGTCATCTGCAGGGGACCACGTCCTTACGATGATTAGCTATATTAAACAGCTCACGGACCATGGGACCACGTTGGAGAATGAGTTATGTATTGATTTGATTCTACAGTCCCTCCCCTCCACCTACGCCAAGTTTATCTTGAATTTCAAAATTCTAGGGAAGGAAGTTACACTTGCAGTACACCTTAATATATTGAGGAGTGCTGAGGGCACCATGCAGGAATCCAGGGAGACACACGTTCTGCTCATTGGGGAATCATCCTCTTCAAGATCCATGGCGAAAGCCAACGGAAAGAAGAAGAAGGCCTCCACCAAGCCGATAAGCGGTGTCAGTGAGGAGAGGGAAAGGGCAGGGAAAAAGTTTCGGGGCTAACAGTAGGTGAAGGGGGATGTTTCTGTTGTCACGGGAAAGCACGTTGTCAGAAGGACTGCAGGGCTTGGAAAGCCAGAAACCAGGATTCGAAGCAAGTTGTGGCTTTGTCTTCGGGTGTGTTGATGATTGAAAATTGTATGTCAATTAACTCTACTTCCTGGGTTCTTGATACCGGATCAGGATCTCATATCTGTAATTCCTTACAAGCTTTGAGAAACCGTAGAGTTATCAAGGCAGGTGATATGACTCTTAGGGTTGCTAACGGAATGAGCGTGGACGCTGTATCCGTAGGGGAATATCACCTAGGATTGACAAGTGGGCAGATATTGATTTTGCGTAACTGTTTGTATGTACCGAGTCTGGCTTGTAATATCATATCTGTATCTTTACTTTCTAAAGAAGGATATGATTTTACATTTGTAAGCGATGCGATGCACATCCACATGAATCAAAATTTGATTGGGTCAGATACATTAGATAACGACATATACGTATTAAATCAAGCTCAGGTTTTCAGCGTCCAGAACACACTTAAAAGAAAGTCTCCGGAATTAAATCAGGATTTCTTATGGCATTGTAGACTAGGTCACATCAATGAAACACGGTTGACGAAGTTACGTAAAGAGGGATATTTGGATCCGTTTGAATGTCAGTCCTATGCAACTTGTCAATCATATCTCAAAGGAAAGATGACAAAGACTCCGTTCACCGGACACGGAGAAAGAGCGAGCGAGCTCTCGGGACTCATACACAGTGATGTGTGTGGTCCAATGTCTACACATGCAATAAGTGGTTATTCCTATTTCATTACTTTTACGGACGATTTCTCAAGGTATGGACATGTATTCTTAATGAAACATAAATCCGAGGCCTTTGAGAAATTCCGGGAATATAAGGATGAAGTGGAAAAGCAAACCGGCAAAAGTATCAAGACACTAAGATCTGATCAAGGTGGTGAATACTTAAGTGCCGAGTTCCTGGACTACTTAAAAGAGAATGGAATTCTCTCTCAGCTTACTCCTCCATACACACCTCAGCACAACGGTGTATCAGAAAGACGGAACATAACCTTATTGGATATGGTACGTTCCATGATGAGTAACGCTGAGTTGCCGCGATCCTTCTAGGGCTATGCACTAGAATCAGCTATATATCTTTTGAACAAGGTTCCTACCAAGACTATGCCTACCACACCATATCAGATATGGAGTGGGAAGAAACCCTCTCTTCAGTATTTAAAGATATGTGGATGTCCAGCTTTTGTAAAAAAGCAGCATGCAGACAAGCTCGAGGCACGCTCAATACTGTGAATGTTTGTGGGATACCCAAAGAACTCCACGCAGTATCTTTCCTATTACGGAGTGGAACAAAAGGTCTTTGTTTCTCGTCTTGCCCACTTTTTGGAAACTCGGTTTTAGAAAAAGAGATAAGTTGCAGCGCAATAGAACTGGAAGAAATTCCAGAACCACAAGCTATTACTAAAAGTATGGTGGAACCAGAAGTTTCGAAAGAACCGGACATCCCCATGCCACTCCGCAGGACTAGTAAGCAGTCTCATCCGCCCGAGTGATACTACGATTTTCTCATAGATGGGGATATAGGGGATTGCATCATCGACGATGATGAGTGTTCATCTCATAATTTTGCATTATTATATTCCCCATTCCTAATCATTTTACAAATAAATAGGTGTTTTCGATCCATGTCTGCTAAATAGTTGCAGGTTACAGGTTCTCGGAACAATACAGTGAAAATGGTAAAAAGACGCTACAAAAGTGAGACTACGACCAACAAATAGAAGAATCTTTATCATGCCGCCTCCAGTTTGAGGAACAAACGAAGATCGGCAAACAGTTCGATTGCACAAAGTACAAAGGCAGCACAAGATTCAAGACTTCAACACGAAGCGAACGGTAAAAGTCCATAACATTCTGCACTGTGGAAATCTGGAAGAAACTAGAAGACATTCTGATGAACCAAGTGAAGAAAATATAAGGAAATAGCAACAGGAAGAAGCCCTAGAAAATTGAGCCAGCAAGCCCATCACATGGCCGCGGATCCGCGGCCAAACAAGGCATATGGCCGCGGATCCGCGGCCATATAGGACACGTGTCCGTGCGTAGTTGCTTGTCGGTGGGAGTCGGTGCATTGACCCGGTTTTCTTAGGATATTTTTGTAATTATAGATATGGATCAGATGTAAACCCTACATTTTCTATTCTCTATAAATAGAAACCCTACAGCTCTTTTTGGAGCGTGCCTCTTTTTGGGTGCCTCTTTTGAGATGCCTCTTTTTATCTAGTTTAAAATTTTCAATTCCTGTAATTGTCAAAAAGTGCATCAATAAAAAAGTAAGTTTTTTTATCTTGCCGTAGTTATTTTAATTTCTTTTCTGTCCTAGTTATTTTTCTGCCCTAGTTAATTTCTTTTCTGCCCTAGTTATTAATTCCCTAAAGAGTGAGTAGTTCCTCACTTGTTAGGGTTAGGTTTGGGGAAGGTTTGAGAGATGAAAATCTCTCACTCCTTTCTTGCCCGTTATACATTTTAAAGTAGGACTCTATGCATATATACACGCACCGCTCGCTACGGCACCCTATCCCAAGAGGTAGCGGTGATACCATAGTTAAAGACCGGTTGTGTATGATTTCCATGGAAGTTAGGGTAAGAGTTAAGAAAGGACGGATAAGGACCAAAGGGAAGAAACCTAGTTTCTTCCCGATCGTGCTAATCACCTTTGTTAATTATTACCTTAACGCCTAAAAGTTCTTAATTAGGGCAAAGAAAGCGGTGAGAATAATTGATTTTCCAAACCAACCTAATCCTAACCCTAGCAAACTTTTTATAAACTTTTATCTCATTCTTAGATCGTAAAATAAAACCACCAATTTTTTGGACTTAACTCGTAAGAACATAAAGAAAAGGAATCCATCTCCCTGTGGACCGACCCGTACTCAACCGGCTAGCTACCAAGCGACACCGTTATTGATTGCGGTTAATTCTTTGATTTCAAAAATGCATGTAATCACAATTCCATAACAATCAAATAGCTCCGTTGCCGGGGAGACGGTAGTCTCTTTCTTTGTGTAATTTTGGGTTAAAAAAATAAAAAAAATTTAAAAATTATAAAAATTGAAAAATTTTAAAACAAAAAATAAATAAATAAATAAAAAATCATCTTGTTCTTTTTGAGAGGTATTGTGTGAATTGTGCAGGAAATTAAGACGGACAGATTCAGATCTGGAAAATCCCAGTGAACAAATCAAGAAACAGAGAATCTGAACAAACAAGGGAGAATCCAAACAGCACAGAGTAATATTTTGGAGATCTAAACCAATTAAACCGCCGCGGAACCGCGGCAGATTCGGGGGTTTGACCGTGGAACCGCGGTCAACTGCTGACGTCAGCATCCCAAAATTCTCTGTAAATATTTTTGTCCTCTCTTCTACCCTCTGAACCCCACTGAAAATTTTTCCTGCAGGGTTTTTTGCGCAAAATTTTTTCTCCCTCTCCAATAAATTGTTTTTGTGCAGGATTCTTTGCGCTGCAAAATAAAAAAAAATTTCAAAGTGTTTTAGATTTTTTGTGTGTTTACTGCTTTGCATTTTTAAAACGGACTTTTAAGGGGCTATAACACCAATCCAAATTGGTTGGGGATTTCATTACCCTTCCTAAGACCCCAAAAATCACTAAAAGCATACGTATCTCCCTTGAGCTTAATTAAAAAATATTTAGACTCAGCCAACTAAGGACTGTCGTGCTCATTAGGATAAAGGAAAGGTTGTAGGCATCGGTCGTTTATCTAAACCTGACTTTGTGGTGTCTAGGCAAGACAAGTAGGAAAGGTAATTTTAAAAGGCCCGTCTCACAGTGATTCATGAACAGATCCCTCCTTTCTTTACTTGTGCTTACCTGGCCACAATTGGCGGTGAAGACACTATTTGAGCATCTCACAACTTGCCCTTTGGAATAGTTAGGAGCAGTCTGGTTGACTTAGGAGAGCCTAGCTCTAGGCTTGATTGTGCATGTATAAATTGTGATTGTTTGAAATTATGCTGTAATTCCGTACAAATTTTGCAAAACTTTTTTCTAAAAAAAAACCACTTTCAAATATTTCAAAACTCCAAAAACAAACAATTTTTTTTTAAAAAAAATTTAAAAAAAAAATTAAAAATATAAAAAATAAAAAATAAAAAATAAAAAAAATCATCACTTTCTTTTTCTTCTCCTTTCTTACATCATGGGTACCCCACCTCGCAAAACTCTTGCCGAACTCTGGCACCCTCAACCGGACAATAATTCCTACGCTCATTGTTTTGGTCGAATTACGGACGACCCCTCCATGCCCAAAATTTCTTTGAAAGATCGAATAGAAGCGTCTAGGAGAAATAGTTGGACTCCGCAATCCACTTTGTATCAACCATTTTAACCTTCACCATCTTCTTACGTTGATACTCCTTTTTTGAGTCCTGTTGTAACTCCGAAACCCATGTCTATTGCTGAACATATTGAACAATCTCGTAACCGATCTTTCCCTCCTTTCAACACTTCCAGTTCTTTGGATCAACAAGTCCATTCACCATTTTATCCAAATGTTGATCCTACTCCTGTCCAACCATTCAATTCCTACCAGTCCTACCCGACTTTCGCACCTTCCCTAGACATTGCTTCTACACAACCATTTGGGAGTTTCCAGAATCCAAACAATTTTGAATCTTTTACTGAAACCCCTTCACAACCCATGTCTAGTCTGGAACAGTCGTTGGAAGCTTATATTGTAGCAACAAACCAATAGATGAGGGATTTGAATGCATCCATTGCCGCCCTTATACAACATAGTGACCCGGTAACTAGTTTCCAACTAGCTCCAAATTTTCCAATGTATGATGAGGCGGTTGGACAGATTGAGAATTTGAGTGGAGAGAGTGAGCTATGCACCCTTCCAAATCAAACCTACCCATCCCCAATTGAATCCCATAACTCCGGTTTTGAATGTCTATCAAGTGTCCCAAATGATTCACCAGTTGAAAATAAAACGTTTAATGAGTTGTGCGATTTTGTAGTGCTTGATTTGCCAGATTGTGAAGGGACCCCTTCGAGTGAAACCATCACCAATACTTTTGACCTCTACACCTACAATCTAGAACCTGAATTGATAAATATCCATGCTTTTGATGAGGTGTCTGAAACAATTGATTTTCACTTGATTGAGGATATTGACGCAGGGAATAATTTGGATGATGAACCCGCAGATTTGGCCAAGTTTTTCTCTCCAATTCATCATCCCGAATTATTAAATGTTTTTCCCGAACTTCATACGCGTCTTGATTTTGTTGAGAATGGCATGGATAAGCTAAATTTTGAGGAGAATATTGAGGATAAACCAGTTTTATTTGATGAGTCGGATTTTCCAATTCATCACGTTCTTTTCACTGACTGTGTACACCCTCCTGAACCTTTAACTGTGACCCTTCCTAAATCACTCCCCTTCGTCCTTTCCATCATTCCGACCGCACAAGAGACCATATCGCTTTCATTTCCAATGTCCGGTTTACCAAGTTCGACGTACCCATGTTTGCTAACGAGTCTTGAGGGTTTGACCTCATTTCTCAGTGGGTTGATAGATTAGCACAATCGCTTTTTACACATCGGACATTACAAAATGTGCTAATTTATACACTCCATCTCCACCCTCAAGTTCGTATTCAATTTCTTTCTCCCACTTTCTCAGGTTCCTCTTCTATTCTTCCTATAATTTCAGTGAGTGTTGATGAATCACAATCCGATAATTCAAGTTTGATCATTCCAGAAAGCCAACTTGATTTTGATACTTTTGAAAATGAGGTAGATGGGTTTTTCGAGTCTCCTACCTCCATAATTTTTGACAAATCAAGTCTGATAATTTCTGGCACAAAACTTACTGACAGCAAAATGTTCAATTACATCGATAAGAGTTTTGAAGAACTTTTTGCTGACGAACTTGCATTCCTAAACGACACGGATTTTGTGATTAATCAACCTCCACCTGAAGAAGTCGAATCACCATCATTTCTTTTTCCCTTCCGCCATTCTTCTCCTCCACCGAGACCGTATACTGCTTCTATCTCCACACAGTCTTGTGTGTTTCTCATTTCTTTTCTCTACACTCCATTCTTTCACCAACCACACCATTATAACGATAAAATTTTTGAATAGTTGGTGCTAACCATTGGCCTGTGTAAGGCCTTGTATAGCTTGATACTGTGTTTGTCTCCTCCCTAACTCTGAACTTTAATGCTTAAACAGTGGAAACACTGTCTCACTTAAGTTTGGGGGGGACTTTTGTGTATATAGATTCTGTTTTCTTTTAATAATAATAAAAAAAAGGGGAGTGCCGACAATTTTGACCCTCTTGGTGTAGCCTGACAGTGAGGACACTGTCAAGTTTAAGTTTGGGGATGTGCTCGGTAAGGTTTCTTCCTTCGCATTCATATGTATATTCTTCATTTTGCATACTTATTTTAAAAACCATAAAAATTGAAAAATTTTAAAAATTTTAAAAATTGAAAAAACTCAATTTTGGACATATTTGACTTAAGTTTGACAAGACGGTTAACTAGTTAGGAAAAACTAGATCCTAGACTTTGTAAATTAAAAACCCTAAAAATAACCTTTCTTAAAATTTAACGGTAGAAAATATATATCCTTGTAGTTTAGTTAGAAATAGGCAAATTTTGAGTTCACTTCTTCGGCTAAGTCAAAATAAGGGAAGAATATTGATATTTTATTAAAGTGTAAGTCTGAAAAATAATTCCTAAGCTTTAGTCTAAATTTTGAAAATATATACCTTACAACTTGCACAAACATGAACCTTGAAACTTGGAATAGTAGAGGATACCTTGAAATGCTCTTGTCGAAAATCCTTAGTATGAAGGAAAATAAAATTATAAGTGTGAATAAACAGATATAAAAAAATGAACACTGGTTTTGTAATTACTTAAGGCTGCATAAAATAAAAAATATATAGTAAGGATGCTTTATCACCTAGTGCCTTAGACCAACCGGTTTGGGAGTCACTTCTAAAGCCTCAGGTATTGCAAGACGAGGAATTTCGCCTTTATGCGCAAACACATTTTGTAATCGGTCGTTAGTACCTCAAAAAGTATTAACGAGCGCATGAAGGATGTGTGAGCAATTTCATCTAAAAATTCACCAACTAAAAGTACTTTGGACGATGGACAAGAGTATAAGAGCATGAATTGAATTTCCAAGTGTAGGGGTGATACATACACATATGTAGGGGTATATGATTGGGGTTTGGATGAGAGATAAGAATGAAAAATAGGACTTATAATTTTAGTAGAGATGATAAAAATTCCTAAGTTGAGATGGGACCTTAGAAGGAAAACTCAAAAGATGCTGAAAGCTAAATAAATTTACAGAACATATACAATCTTAAGTTAGATGATAAGGAAGCGTGAAAAATATGGGTTGATAATTTCTGAGTTGAAGATAATAGAATTTCTTACTAGAACACCGAATTGAAGAATAAAAGTCAATAGGCCAAATTGATAGCATTTTATGGGTAGTATCCACTGAAAACCCTCAGGAGACAACACTCCTCCTACTAAGGACACCTAGAGATTTAACGGCTTGTTGCACGAGCTCAATACAATCGCGTTTCCCTGCGAAAGTGAGGTTAGGGTTTTTCGAGAATAAACTTGTTTTACTCGGGACGAGCAAAAAATAAGTTTGGGAGTATTTGTTCATCTCATAATTTTGCATTATTATATTTCCCATTCTTAATCATTTTACAAATAAATCGGTGCTTTTGATCCATGTCTGCTAAATAGTTGCAGGTTACAGGTTCTCGGAATAATACAGTGAAAATGGTAAAAAGACGATACAAAAATGAGACTACGAACAACAAATAGAAGAATCTTTATCATGCCACCTACAGTTTGAGGAACAAACGAAGATCAGCAAACAATTCGATTGCACAAAGTACAAAGGCAGCACAAGATTCAAGATTTCATCACGAAGCGAACGGTAAAAGTCCACAACATTCTGCACTGTGGAAATCTGGAAGAAACTAGTATATATTCTGAAGAACTAAGTGAAGAAAATATAAGGAAATAGCAACAGGAAGAAGCCCTAGAAAATTGAGCCAGCAAGCCCATCACATGGCCGCAGATCCGCGGCCAAACAAGGTATATGGTCGCGGATCCGCGGCCATATAGGACACGTGTCGGTGCGTAGTTGCTTGTCGGTGGGAGTCGGTGCATTGACCCGGTTTTCTTAGGATATTTTTGTAATTATAGATATGGATCAGATGTAAACCCTAGGGTTTCTATTCTCTATAAATAGGAACCCTACAGCTCTTTTTGGAGCGTGCCTCTTTTTGGGTGCCTCTTTTGAGATGCCTCTTTTTATCTAGTTTAAAATTTTCAATTCCTGTAATTGTCAAAGAGTGCATCAATAAAGAAGTAAGTTTTTTTTATCTTGCCGTAGTTATTTTAATTTCTTTTCTGCCCTAGTTATTTTTCTGCCCTAGTTAATTTCTTTTCTTCCCTAGTTATTAATTCCCTAATGAGTGAGTAGTTCCTCACTTGTTAGGGTTAGGTTTGGGGAAGGTTTGAGAGATGAAAATCTCTCACTCCTTTCTTGCCCGTTATACATTTTAAAGTAGGACTCTATGCATACATACACACACCGCTCACTACGGCACCCTATCCCAAGAGGTAGCGGCGATACCATAGTTAAAGACTGGTTGTGTATGATTTCCATAGAGGTTAGGGTAAGAGTTAAGAAAGGACGGATAAGGACCATCCGGAAGAAACCTAGTTTCTTCCCGATCGTGCTAATCCCCTTTATTAATTATTACCTTAACACCTAAAAGTTCTTAATTAGGGCGCGGTGAGAATAATTGATTTTCCAAACCAACCTAATCCTAACCCTTGCAAGCTTTTTATAAACTTTTATCTCATTCTTAGATCTTAAAATAAAACCACCAATTTTTTGGACTTAACTCATAAGAACATAAAGAAAAGGAATCCATCTCCCTGTGGACCGACCCGTACTCAATCGGCTAGCTACCAAGCGACACCGTTATTGATTGCGGTTAATTCATTGATTTCAAAAACGCACGTAAGCACAATTCCACAACAATCAATGAGCCAACTAGCTTCCAGGAAACCATTCAGAGTAGAGACTCGGTAAAATGGCAGGATGCAATGCGGACCGAAATGGAGTCGATGTACACCAACAAAGTATGGACTTTGAACATTGCTCCAGAAGGGGTAAAATCCGTAGGCTGCAAATTGATCTTCAGAAAGAAGATGGTGTAGATGGACAGGTTGAAACCTATAAGGCTAGACTTGTTGCAAAATGTTTTCGTCAAAGACCTGGTTTGGACTATGATGAAACATTTTCTCCCGTGGCTATGCTCAAATCCATTTGGATCCTTCTTGTCATTTCTTCCATCCACGATTATGAGATTTGGCAGATGAACGTAAAGATCGCTTTTCTAAATGGAAATTTAGAAGAGTGCGTCTATATGGATCAGCCGGAGGGTTTCATTCAGAGTGGGAGCTGCGGAAAGGTGTAAAAGTTGCTTAAATCCATTTATGGATTAAAGAAGGAATCGTGGAGTTGGAACATTTGTTTTGATGAGGCGGTCAAGGAATTTGACTTTATCAAAAATCCAGATAAACCATGCATCTATAGTAAAATTGTAGCGAGAACTATGGTATTACTCGTCTTGTACGTGGATGACATTTTCTTGATAGGAAATGATATTCCTATGATACAATCAGTCAAAGGATTCTTATCACAAAGGTTCTCCATAAAGGACCTGGGTGATACCTCCTACATTCTGGGGATCCAGATCTATCGTGATAAATCTAAACGGATGCTGGGACTTTCACAGTCAAGGTACATCGACACCATACTAAGAAGATTCAGTATGGAAGATTCAAAGCGCGGTAATCTACCGGCTTGTCACGGAAGCACCCTCTCCAAAGAGATGTCTTCCAAGACAGATTTGGAAAGGGATCGCATGTCTATTATATCCTATACTTCTGCAGTAGGCTCTATAATGTATGCGATGTTGTGTACCAGACCAGATGTAGCTTACGCCCTGAGCGTTGTAAGCAGGTATCAGTCGAACCCAGGGGAGAAGCACTGGACAGCTGTAAAGAATATTCTCAAGTACCTAAGAAGGACTAAGGAGATGTTCTTGGTGTACGACAGAAAAGACCTCCTGATCGAGGCCTTCGCTGACTCTAGCTTCCAGAGTGACAAGGATGACTCCAGGTCCATGTCGGGGTATGTCTTTACCCTCAATGGAGGGGCGGTCTGTTGGAAGAGCTCCAAATAGGACACCGTTGCTGACTCGGCGATGGAAGCGGAGTATATCGCTGCATGTAATGCCGCTAAGGAAGCAGTCTGGATCAGGAAGTTCGTGATAGAGCTTCAGGTGGTTCCATCCATTGTTGATCCAATACCGCTGTATTGTGACAACAATGGCGCTATAGCTTTGGCGAAGGAACCAAGGTCCTATCAGAAGTCTAGACACATCTTGAGGCAGTTCCACCTGATTAGGGAGATCATTGAACAACACTGCAGATCCACTCACAAAGGTCATCCCTCAGATACAGTTCGAGCGGCTAATCAAGATGATAGGTCTACGATATGCCAATACAAGGCCATAGTGTAAGTGAGAGCTTGTTAGTGATATATACCATAGAGGCCATTATTGTATCATACTGGATTGTATATTACATATTGGAAGCTTAGGATATTCATAGTTATAATAGAAGTATTGCTCAAAATGGTAGTATGCTACGTGGTTTGATTCTACCTCGATATGTGCATGTGTTTCTTTTAGCATATCGCTTATACATATTAGTAGAGCCCTTAGGATATTTGCTTGACTACCAGCGTTGTGATGGAATTGACACTAGTGGGGGTTGGGTAGTCTATAAGCACAACCTTATACAGGTCCTTAGTCGTAGGATTATCTAGACGGGACATCGATACTCCAGAGTAGACTAGTGTATACGCTTCTCATCCCAGCAGGGGAGATGGTCTGTCCTATAGCCATTATGTCACGACCTAAGTTTGGATGTGACCGGCACTTAGATTGTATCATATCTAAAGATATGCACACAGTCCAAGTAAGCCGAAAACCAAGATCAAAATCCTTTTTGCGGAATTCTTTATATAGAAATTTAGTTTTAAGTAATAATCACATTTTATGAAATTAAAATATTAAACAAGTATAAAGTGTTAAGTTTAGTTGCATCCCTAGTTGGGATCAACAATATCAACAGCGGAAAATAAAATCTCAGTATATAGGGCATCCATACGAATCCCAGACATAAAGAAAAGAAATAACAATTTATAGAACTAAACGATCTCAACTGTCAAATAATATACATATAACCATCTCTCACTCTAAGTCATATACAGGTCTGATGGATATTTTCTAGATACAAAATACAATATCGAAAGAGAAGGTTATTACATATGTAACCCACCTATCAAAAGATGCGATAAAAACGGAAAGAGTAGATCTGCACCACTGCTAACCGTCCACTCTACCCCTGCAAGAAACTGTGGCACAACGGGGGTGAGTTGCCAACTCAGAGAATATAACTAACATATAACGGTTAATAATGTAAATATGACGATCATACTAACTGAAATATGAACAAGTATAATGTATGATTATATGTGGAAATCATGAATCTATAATACGAATCTCATCGTCAAAACTGAAATCTCATCATTTATCCCCAATAAAATTCATTTTCCCGTGTCCATCATCGACACAAAACTTCCATTTCTCACAGGCATCATTCCTCGAATGATCCTAAAATCAACAAAGTCCACTATGTATCCAACTGTATTCCCCACCGACTCAGTCTGGATAAAACTGTAAATCCATAACCGTATATCCACCGACTCGGTTCGGAATAAAACTATAAATCCATAACTGTATATCCACCGACTCGGTTTGGAATAAAACCAAATCATAAAACATCTCATGGTGGACATGACACATCAATCATGAAAATCACTGGATTTATGTAATAGTATTCAAAAATCAAAACCATAAATCCTCAATAATACATTTACCTCTTATATCAACATGAAATACTCAGATACTAAACATGATATTAATGATGCAATTTACTACTATTATTGGTGTGTAAGATACGATATGAATCATTTTAACAAGAAATTTGCTGAGTGTAAAAGTGACATGGTAATATCGACGAGGTGTGTGTAACATATAAGATGTGCACGTGGCATGACCCGTCGATACTTGTATAGTGTTCTAGCAACTAAGCAAGGTATGTGTGAATTATGAATGCATATTGTTAATTTAGCATATCAATTAACTCATTTATTTAAATAAAACTACGGGCGTAAAACGCCATCTTTACAAAATTCCCCGGAAGATATTTAGTCTACTCACCAGAAAACGTCAAATCTATTCAGGAATTGCTAATCCTTTCCCTTTCCTCGCTGCCTCCGAAAATCCTGTATTCGAATCTAACATCACAATTTAACTTATATAAGGAAACGGCTACTCCGACATGAAGGAAATGAAAAATACCCGTTCCCACATACTAGTTATGTTGTATATGACTATATCGAGCTATTAAACACTTAACTTTACTGGATTTTACCCTAACCTGCATCGCTACAGAATTTTAAATCGCGATGCATTTTAACCTTGTAGTATATTGTGTTTTTAGATATCTTTTTCGATATCAGTTTCCAGACTCTAAATTCAGTGAAACTAACTTGTTTAAATAACACCAAAATGACCAAAATTATACACTGAAACCTACCCAACAAGCCAAACCTACCTAGCTTCCTATAAATCCGGCGACGCCGGATTTTTCCTTTTGGTCGCCGGACCAATTCCGAGCCCTCTGGTTCGTGATCCTATGGTTTGCTCTAGGTGTTACATACATCATTTTAGCACTGTTTTGTTAAGTTGATTTTTCTCTGAATAATAGCAGATTCAACAGAGCCTATCTTTTACTTAAAATACGAAATTATAGAACTTGTTCATTTCAATTTAAACTAAGTACAGAACCTTAATTTCCTACTGTGATTAAGAATTTTACCTACAATAAGCTGTTGGAATAACCCCTCCAAGATGCTAAGCCCCTTGTCCTTGCTTGATGATGAGAAAACCTAGAACCTAGCTTCCTTCTTCTTCTTTCTATTGTTCTTTCTTATTTTCTTAAATTTTGTTTTTCTTTCAGAATTTTTTTTCTTCATATTTTAACTTGGTAATTGATCTGAACTTAGCATATATATAAGAAGAGGGAAGGTTGAGGTGGTAGAAGGTGGTGTCAAGGGTTAAAGAGTGCCATTCTCATGCAAGGAGGAGGTGGTGGGTGTGTGCATGCATGCAAGTAAGAGGTGTTCATGCCTTATGTTCTTATTTTGTTTTAATTCACAATAAAATTCTGAGCTAAAATGTGTTCTATCCCTTTTTCATTTACACCCCTAACAATTTTCCTTTTGCATAAAAACCTAAACTTTACCTAAAAACCCCTCACAACTTAGTTTATTATAAAACACACATTTTATTAATATGAAACTAAAATTATCACTAAAACCCTTTATAACTTATTTGTGTTGCATACTAAAATTTTAATTTAAATTGTTTTACATACAATTCATGAAATTGACTTATTTGTTTTTAATAACTTTGTGATTTATCATTTTATTATTAATTTAATTAATTTCATTTATTTCTAAATTTTCAAAATGTTACACATTAGTACGACGTACTGAAGATAGTATGCAGGTGCTCATTAGGATATGAGTTACACTGGACAGGACTCGTCGGGAACTGCTGGTTGGTATTATACCTATCGTCTGGAAGCAGTTCCCAGATGACATGAGTACAGGTTAGTCCGTTGACTTGCCATCGCTATTTCATCTCGAGTGTGTTCCCACTGCACTTTGATTACTAACCTACCATGGCTCAAAGGAGTCGTGCAAACAGGTAGTAGTTGGGTGTAGTCCGCAAGCACTTGGAGGCAGCAGTTGTCAGATAGGATTCGTCTCTTCCGGTATTGGGGGTTGATATCACACAGTGTTTGGAAAGCCATTACACAAAGTCCCTGGCCAGGGCAGTCGAGAAATACTGGTAGGCACTCCAGTAGTTTCTCAGGGTGTATTGGACTCTCCTCCGGCACGACTTATTGGGCTGTTAGGGGTCTGACGTTTACCATCCCCCTAGGCCCGATATGAGAGTCTCTTAGACGAATAGACCGGACTGTACGGAGATTGTCACAGATAGGCTCAGTAGGAGTTCGGATGAGTTTTCTCATCGGCTTTCTTATCGATAGATACCTGGGTAGCCATTACGTTCTGCTAGTACCGCTGACGTGCTTTTGGTTAAACCCACTGCCAGCGTACTGTCGAGTCTTTAGAGTCCCACACAGAGGGTTTTCTTTCTTCGGGCAAAAGATGTAAAGGCCGTATGGTTTTACGGCAGGGCTACGATCATATACGTGTACTTGTACACAGATGTTCGGGCGGACAATACTAGTGGGCATTGGTTTAAGCCGGACCCTAGTATTGTATTATTGGATTGTTATCGTCTTAGTGTATTCGTATTTTTCATAATACGGATACGAGTATGTATATACGGTGATGTGTATTCTTGTAATTTTCTCAAGAATACTTCTAGAAGGAGACACCTCATTATTTGGTATTATCTATTTTAGGTAAATGGATTAATGAGGTGGAAATTGGAAAAGAGAGAGATATTTGTAGCATCGTGTGAGGAATGGCTCATGTATTATTTTATTTGTCTTGACTCACTATTGAAGCATGGGTGACATATTATATTGGTTTTTATTCCATGGTTCAATTAGTGAGGCATGGGATATTAGCCATTCTCCGCACTTAGCCATTTTGATACTTAGTTCATTTGCTTCTCTCCTTTCTCTCTCTTGATTTTCTTCTCCTTCTTCCTCCTCCTCAAAAACCCTAACCTTCACATGTGTTGTGAGCCATATGGTTTAGTGAGACAAAACAATCTAATAGCTTCTCTACATCACCTAGGTTACTTGGATTAGCGAACCATTTACCTTAGTTACCTCAGTTTCGAGGTTGGAGCTTGAAGCACAAACTCTCGGTTGGATCATCTTTGACGTGAGGAGGTCGATGTCTCAACCTTCATCCGTTCACCGAGGAGCCAAGGAGAAAAGGATAAGAAGACCCGATCGACCGGTTCTAGGAGGTATAACACTCTTACTGAGTAGCTAAAACTCCTAGATAGTTTAGTTAGCTAAGGTTTTAGTATAGATCCTGGAGTTAGCCGGTGTTGCGAAGCATGTTAAAATCGTTTTTTGAAAAATTCCGCCTCCCCGTGAACCCGCAGGGTGCGCGACATCGGCTTACATATGATACAATTCATTTATCTCTCCTCTCCATCTTATCTTATGTTTGAGAGCTCCTTAAAGAAAGAGAATATATTGGTTATGCTTGTTGGACAGCCTTCTTCCAATCCCGATACTGGAGCTGAAAGGAAGGGAAAGAAGAAAACCGACTAGAATAAGTTCCGTATAAATAAGGTAAGAAAGAGAGACAGCAATAGGGGACGAAGTGAGCAGAAAGGAAAATGCAACTAATGTTATGGCCGGGGAAAATGAAAGAGGCATTACATAGAATACTTGGCCACCCCTTGAAATATTCTGATGTTTCATGTATTCTATGTGATTGTAATCGAAAATTGTTTTCCAATTAATTTTGAATCCTGGGTATATAGATACTGGATTAATATCCCACCTCTGTAAGTTGTTACAGATGCTGAGAATGATTAGATTATTGGACAATGTGATTTGATCCCCAATGTTGCATATCGGAGCAATTGTTGCTATTGGGGAAATCATCCGGTTTTCCCCTTCGGCAAACTTTTTGTTTTTAATATCTATTATTATGTACCAAATTTTAAAAAATGATATATCCGTCTCTTTATTTGATAATGCGGGATATAAATTTTCAAAAATTATGTTATGAACATTTGCCTTTATCATTTAATGATTGGGTAAGGTGCATTGAAAAACAGGATGTACATTTTTAACCAAAATACAGTTTTCATATTATAACACACAGAGTATATGATTTAGTGAACTCATAGTACTTATACATAATGATGTAGGTTGTCCAATGTCTACATAGACAAGGGGTTGGTACTCATACTTCGTTCCATTTTACTTTGAGTTCTCTAGTTTTAGACTTGCATTCATGATGAAATGCAAAGTCTAAAGATTTTGAGAAGTTCATAAGATATAGGAATAAAATAGAGAACCAATTGCTGGAAGTATCATGATTCTTCGAAGTGTTTAAAGATGTGGATACTTATGCTAGGTATTCCGTAGTAATTGAGAATTTGATTCTCTTTCAGATTTCTCATCTGTGGGTCCGCTCCATGATGAGTAATTGTGAATTGCCTTTTTCGATTAAGGGATGCACTAAAAATAGATGCATATCAATTGATACTGGTTACACTTAAATCAGTGCACCTAAATCAGTGCCTCTTATTCTATATCTGATATAAATTGGGTTATCATCTTAATATAGTTAAGATGTTGAGTTTTCCGGCTTATACTTAAAACTAGAATCTGGATAAACTTAACGCATACTTCAATAATGGCTGTTTGTGGGTTATCCCGGGCATAGACGAGGATTTAGCTTTCTACCATTTTCGGGATCAAAAGTTGTTTTGTTCTCGAAACGCCACTTTTTTAGAAAAGGAATTTATTACAAAAGAAATTAGTAAGCTTAAGGTAAAACTGGAAGTGATTCCAGAACCACAAACGGTTATTGAGGAGTTAGTAAAACCTGGGGATTCAATTGATCTTGACAAACCATAGCCTACTCCGCAGATTTGGTAGGTGACCTCAGCCACCTGAGAGATGCTACGATTTCCTTATTGAAGGTGACAGAGAGGATTGCATCATGTGATGATGACCCTACTATATCAGTAAGCCATGGAAAGTGGTGATTTCCGACTGATGGTTGGGTGCCAAGTTATCCATTTGGACTCCATGCACTACAACAAAGTGAGGACTTTGTTGGGTGCTCCTGAAGAGGTAAAACCTATTGGGAGAAAGTAGATCTTGCGTGATCAGTGCAAAACGAAATGTACTGACCTAATATGGCTAGACTTGTAGTAAATTTTTTCATCAAATACCCGTTGTGGATTTGATGAAACTATCACTTTAGTGTCTGCGCTAAAATCCATATGGATATAACTTGCCATTGTTGTCTTTCATGACTATGATATCTGGCATGTGGATGACTATAACGTCTTTCTAAATTGGATTTAGAAGTGTACATCTATCTGACTCTGCCAGAGGGTTGTCGTAGTCAGTAGGAGCAGCGGTAAGTGTGCAAGTTGCTTAATTCTATTTTTAGACTAAAGCAGACATAGCGGAAATGGAACATCTATTTTGATGTTAATGTCAAAGTGTTTGACTTCATCAAAATGAGAGATGAACCTGGTATTTGTAAGAAGGTAGTGGGGAGTGTTGTCAAATTCCTCATATAGAATGTTGATGACATAGTCATGATAGGATGTGATGTTCCTATGTTGCAAATCGGTAAAACAATGGTGATCACAAGTGTTTCTCCCTACAGGATATCGATGTCTATCCAATTCTAGAGAAATATAGGGTAGCAATGAAGAGCATATGATGTTCTTTGTGTATGGTAATGGCAACCTCCTAAAAGAGGTGGTAACCGATTCTAGCTTCTCATAGAAGACAGAGTGTCTGTCGCGAGTTATATGTTTACCCTATTTTGAGTAGCAGTATATTGGAAAGAGTTCCAAGTGAGATACTGAGGTAATCGTTGCGCTGGATACTGATTGTGAATCAGCAAAGGATACCGCCTTAGAATTCGCTCGATATAATTGTTCATTTATGAACATGATCCCATTGTCTGTCCAGGAAAATACTAAGGCATATATCACTCAGTTCGGGAGATATTTGATCTTTACGAAGTTGAGATTCAGGAAGAAACATAGAGATTCACTATGCCGGATGCACTCATTGGGGCTAGTTCTCAAACACTGTTTGAAAAACTGTTAGTACAGAAGTTGGGTATGAGATACCGCAATAATTGGCCTTAAGTGCAAGTGGGAGATTGTTGTATATAGGTGCTCTCAAAGCAATTATTGTAATTGAAGGAGGACCTATATGAGAGAACAATCTCACTCGAGATGATAGTGTGCTATCTGGTTTATCTTTATCTTTCATGTAATGCGTTTTATTTACAATCACATATTGTTTAGACATAAGATAAAGCCCTAGGATTTTGCTTGACTACCAGGATGATGATGGAGATCATAATAGTAGGGTCTAAGTAGTCGATATGCATATCCTTAAATGCCCCTAGTCATAGGAGTATCGAGGACGGGCATCGGTACTCCAGTTTAGACTAGTGTGTATGTTTCCTGACCCGGTTGGAGGGCGATAGTGTCACGACCTGAAATTTGGCACGTGACGGCCCTTAAACCACGTAACGTCTCCAGGCGTAACGTAATTCAAGTAAGCCGAAAACCCAGTAATCTAAACCATCAAAAGTAGTAAGTGATAAGAACATTGTTAAAACTTTATAAAACCTCAAATACAAATTCTTTAAAATCCAACTTTATTTCCATTAAAATTTGGCAGCACCTCCTTTGTAAAACAAGCCCCCAAAAGTGTACAACATAAATATAAGTAAAAGCATTCCCAAACGGGAGCAAATCTACGCCCAACGGCGGAAACCAACCACCACAACAGATATATGACGACGTAGCGAAGAAATAGAAGACGATATAAATAAAACTTCATAAAGGACCTCTAAGTCACAAATAATACATGATATCGTCCTCACAACTTGTCTCTAAGTCAATACATGAAAATGGTAGATGGAGAGTACTGGATAGAACGAATATACAATGAGCAATATCGGATAACCGCAAAACCCACCTATAGTACAACTGCATACAGTCAGCCTTAGTGGTATCCGCTGTAAAAGAGAATACGATAGATGAAAGCCCTACCTCTGACTGTCCTGAGGGACTACCTGCAAAACACCGTGGCACAACGGGGGTGAGTTGGCAACTCGTGAATAGAAAATAACATATGCAGGTAATCGTAAGTATGCACGTACTGCGCGAATCTATCACATGCAAGCTGATAGCAATAAATAGCAATATGTATATGCAACAGTCAAGAAAGGTACTCTATCAGGTACTACTAATACATGAAGCAATGCATATCAAATAAATGCGGAGTATGGGATAAAACATATCATCCTCACGGAATCCTCATCATGGCAGGACCAGTGTCCATCTGCAGGGTTCCTAGGCACAGTAGTGAGGTCTCCCAAGCCATCAACCATGGCAATTTCAAAATTATGGTACCTACAAACCCTAGTGTACGGATCGATAACTAGATGTCTAGGCGAAAAGAAAGCTAGCTAACAACTTAGCTAATGAGAATGCGGAAATACAACCTTTGTAGATCCGGTGCTCCACCTCCACGGCTCCGCAACGATGTCGTCTCCACTGTCCAAATCAAATCCGGGCTCTAGAGTCGGCTTCGTCGGAGAATGGGCAAGCTAGGTCGTCGATGTCCATGCCGAAGATGATCTACGTCGAGGCATCGATGAATCAAGCTCCACCTTCACCAAACCGTAAAAAGTTATGAAGGAAACACACTCTACTACTTGGCAAGAGGTAGAGGATGAAGAAATAGGAAGTGGGTAGACTTTAGAATTGGATTTCTCACTCATATCATCAATCTACCATTGATGACTTCAAGCTTTTTTCTTCATGTGTTTTATGAAGAAGAAGAAGAAGCTCATGAAAAGTTATCATAAGATTAAAGAAAAAGAAAAGAATTATCTATTCTTATCATAACTAAACCATGGTTAGATGTAGAGAGTTAATCATGGTTAAAGAATGGTTAGGTTTAGACAAGAAGACAAAAATGGTTGCTTTGGTCAAATGTTCATGAAGCTTCAAAGAATACAAACAAATAAAGCCACCATTTTCTCTTCATCATATTTCTTTTGCTAAAATAACAAAATGGATAAATAAATGAATAAATAAATAAGTAAATGAAGCAAAAGAAAACCCTAACCATTGACCAACCATGGTTTAAACCATACACCAAACAATCATGTATCATCAAACATGATACAATCAAATGCACAAAAGTATATCACATATACAACTTGCACATCCGAGCGAGAAAATCCATCTTAAGTAAACCGATACTAGTTAATGCAAAGTAATATATCAAATATATAATTATACATTAAATCATTAAATCAACACTTGATTCAATGATCCGGTCATGCGCACATAACCGACTGGTATCCAATATATCGGCTTATCGAATCAACGCTTGAATCGATAACTAGGTTATATCGCATACAACCATTCGATATATTTATCGCGAGAATAGAATACGGTATCACATACTCGTATTATTCTCGGTCCCGCACATATCTCATATGCGCTCCTATTTCGTTTCGCTTGAGCCAGGAAACCTCTGTGTAGGACTCTAAAGACTCGTCAATACGCCGGCAGCGGATGATGATCATATCAAACATCCACAAGCCGCAAGCGGTCTGCTAAACGTAACGGCCACCCGGGTATTGAGCGATCTGAAGATCGACGAGCAAGCCCGCTCACACTCCAGTGAATCCGACCAGTAACACTACCGTACAGTCCGGTCTGATCTTCTGATATGTCGCATATCTCGCCTAGGGGTGGTAAACGTCAGACCCCAATAGCTCAATAAGTCGTGTCGATATGAGGTCTATGACTTTTCGAGAAACTACTGGTAACACTTACCAGTAAATCTCAGCAACCCTGGCCAGGGATTTCCTGTTATAGCCAATCGAACACAGCGCAACATCAACCCCCATATACCGGGAGAGACGAATCCCCTCCTATCGCTCATTGCCTCCATGTGACTCGGGACTGTACCCAAAAACCACCGTTTTGCACGCCCTCTTGGACGTGGTAAGATGGAAATCAAAGCACAGTGGGAACCACACAAGACTCTATGACGATCTCGGGTCAACAGACTACTCTGTACCAGTGTCACCAGAGAACTGCCATCTGACGTGAGGTATAATACCATCTGGGAGTTCTCGGCGAGTCCGTCCAGTGTACCCAGTCTCTACTGAGCACCCGTATATCATCTCTGATGTCAAACACCGATGGATATGGGATCATCCATCGCCCATCTGTATGGGTCGAGAAGGTATACGCTAGTCTACTCTGGCATATCGATGCCCCGTCTCGATATACCCTCGACTAGGGACTTTGAAGGATGTACTTATGGACTACCATGTCCCCACTAGTATGATCCGCATCATAGTCCAGGTAGTCAAGTACAGATCCTAAGGGCTTTACCAACATGTAACAGAGAGACAATCAGCATACACGTTAAGGTAAAGGGTAACCAGATAGCATACTATCATGTCGAGCAAGAAAGTCCTCCCTATATATGTCCCAGCATCCACTACAATATACATCCTATGTACAGTAATGGCCTCTAGGGCATACATATAACTAACAATCTCCCACTTGCACTAGGGCCATCTGTAGCAGTGGTTGTAGTATCTCATACTCAACCATCCCATAATAGTCTCTCTCTGGGAACAGGCCTTTGTGAGTGGATCCGCTGTGTTGTCCTCTGAGTCTACTCTCCTAACCTCGATCTCCCTGGAGATCAACCATCTCCATGATCAGGCGATGCTGCCTTAGAATAAGTCTGGATCACTGATGGGACCGGCGTTCCTTGGCATAAGCCACAACTCCATTGTCACACAATGGTAGGAACGTAGTTCATCTCATGAACCAATATACACCCAAACAGCCTCTTTGGTAGCATCTTAAGTAGCGATGTATTCAGCCTTTATCGTCTAGTATGTCACGGTATCTAGCTTGGAACTCTTCCAACATACCGTCCCTTTACTGAGGGTAAAGACAATGCCTGCGACTGACATTCAGTCGTCTTTATCACCCTGGAACCCTTCCAGTGATTCTCCCCAGGATCGGTTGATACCGTCTCACTACATCTAGTGAGAGTCCTAACATCCAATTAGATCTATCTCATAGATCCAAAATCCAGGATTTAGTAGGTATCACTTTGATCCTATGTGGAGAATTTTGGTGATAAACGGAGATTGACCGAGCGTAGCATAAGAAACTCTTTTCTTATCAAGAGTATGTCATCCACGTACTCTACGAGGATCGTCACCATACTCCCTACTACCTTTTTGTTTATACAAGGTTCATCTACCATTTTGATGATGTCAACTTCTTTGACTAATCCATCAAAACAGATGTTCCAACTCCGCGATGCCTGCTTTATCCTATAAAGCATCTTGCACACGTTTCCGCTGCTCCCACTGTCTACGAAGCCCTCTGGCTGTGTACTTATAGACGCTCTTTTCTAAATCATCATTTAGAAAAGCAGTCAAGACACCCAACCATCAGATATCGTAGTCATGGTATGTAGCCGTGGCAAGTAGGATCTGGATGGACTTAAGCATAGCTACTTAGAAAAGGTTTCATCATCATCCATACCTGGTCAATGATGTAGACCTTTAACAAGTCTAGCTTTGAAAGTCTCAACTCTTCCATGTACACCAAGTAATCTTCTCAAGATATACTTGCTCCTGATGGGGATTTAACCCTTCAGATATAGCAACCAAAGTCCATACTTTGTTGGTGTATAAGGATTCCATCTCAGATCGCTAAACATCCAGCCATTCTTACAGAGTCTTACTCTCGATGGCCTGCTCGAAGCTAGTTGGGTCATCATCTCATGATGCAATCCTCGCTCCCACTGTCATAGAGAAACCGAAGTATCTCTCAGGTGGGTGAGGAACCCTACTAGATCGGCGGAGAGGCTGAGGTTCGTTGGTAACTATCGAATCCTTTGGTTCTTTCAAATCATCAGCTGTAGTTAGTATAGCTGGAACCTTTCCAGTTCTACATTACAGACCTTGCCTCGAGCTTGTCCGGATTTTGCTTTCAGACATAGACCGGACAACCCCAAATCTTAACTGGCTTAAGACATGGGCTCTTCCTATACCATATCACATATGAAGCGGTAGGCAACTGATTTGATTAGAACCCTATTCAATAGGTATGCAGCTTCTCAAGTGCATAACTCCCAAAAGGAAAAAGGTAACTCAGTAGTACTCATCATAGAGCACACCATATCAAATAGGGTGTATCTGCTCCGCCCTGATATACCATCGTGCTATGGTGTAATCAGAGGAGTAATGCTGAGAGAGAATCTCATTCTCCTTTAGAATAGTCCAGGATTTCCGTGCTCAAGTATCCTCCTCCTTGATCACATCAAAGGACATAATACTTATACCCACATTTTGGTTCTCTACTTCTAACTTATATTCTGTGAATATCTCAAAAGGTTCGGACTCATGTTTCATCAGGAACATATGACTGAATCTTGAGAGATTATCAGAGAACGTAATGAAGTATAAAGAACCAGTCTTGGCATGTGTAGACAGGGGACCTACATACATCAACATGTATCATCCCAAGAGTTCACTAACTCTTTCTCTGTTTCCAATAAACAGAGCTAGTGTCATCTTATCTTTGTGACATGACTGGCGAGTTTCACAAGATGTAAATTCAAACTGATTTAAATATGCATCTATATGTAACTCTAGTCAGTCGGGTCGCATTGATATGACCTAGTCTACAATGCCTCAAGAAGGATTCGTTCATTTCTGAACTCTTCCTCTTGTGTGTGTTCCATATACTTAGAACTGTAGTTTGATTTAGAACATCAATGCTTTTAGATAACGTGCCTGATCCGATCAACTTTTGATATAGGAAATGTTCAAAACATTATCCAACAATACAAAATTTTATTGTTTCTTTACTAATAAAGAGACATATATGATTTTGTATATCAGGTTCGGTATCTAATAACATTCGTTCAGAATCAATGTATTTGGAATACAGGGTGACAGTGACCGACAGACTTGGCTGTAACTCTTGCCCCGTTTTCTGCCTCATGAAACTTATCACCCGTTCTCAGTTCTCTACCTTTCTGTAGCCCTATGTAACAGATTACATATCTGGGATCCTGATCTGGTATCACATACCCAGGACGTAAAGGATACTGAGAAACAGTTCTGTATAATGAACACACCCGAAGATGATGCATCATCATGCACTCTCTTCGTTTGGGCGGCACGGGAAATCTGGTATTCCCCAAATTCCTGCTCTGTCTTATAGCAATTATAAGTTGGAGCGGGACCAACGTTCCCCAGCTCAGTATAATAAGCGGGTTCGGTCAATAATCCGTATTATTATCTTGATTAAGGCGTGATATGGTCGCTACCTGGAGAGAGAGAGAAGAAAACACTCAGCGTGCGCTCTGTCAAGAATAGATTGGTTATTATTTTATCTAATCAGGATGGCTCCCACTGCTTTTTATCAAATCTTCCTTCAAACCCTAAAAGGAATGACTAGCCGGGATTAATTACACACTACAAGTTCGCCAATCTTTCAGCCAGGCCAGTGTCGGTACTTTGAGGGAGGTCCCCCGTGCTTTCGCACGAACCTAATTAATGTAAACCTCGTTTTCCCAGAGGCGTAACCCCGTTGACACCTTTCTAGACACCTACTTGATCGGCTAATTGTAATGTATAAAACTCTCCCAGGAGTAACACTAACTCGCAGCGGGTATCGGGATCCAACTATCTCATAGAAGGTATGCGATCTCATTGCAAATTTCAACACTTGAAATTCCCGATAATATTTTGCCCCTAACGTGCTATGACCTTGACGAAAGCCAACAAACCATAGCCCGCTAGTCAAGTTCAACCCGTACATTTCTTGATCGAATTAAACCCACCCGCACGACCCTTGACGAAAGCCAACAAAGCCGCACGACTACCCTAATCCAATCGCATCGTATGCTAGCAGATAAGCAGCATATAGCTACCGCACACTGCACCTTGACGAAAGCCAACAAATGCAGCACGAATACTATATACAACTTATCTGAAATGACGGAGGGCTACGACAGGTTTTTCTGAAAACCTATTGCGTAATGAACTTGATATCGTTGTAGAATCAAATGATTTTAAAATGGAGTGCTTTTGAGGCTTTTCTAGTTTTGCTAAAGGAGTCACTCCCGGTGAAGGGATCGTCGGTCCTTTCCTCGTCGAATGAGGTGCGGGATATATCATATATATCACTGTGCAAAGCAAAAACACTTAAAAGCAATCAAAAACCAAACCGAGTGTGTAACATCTGCCAGTTATTGCTAAAGGAGTCACTCCCGGTGAAGGGATCTCGGTCCTTTCCTCGTCGAATAAGGTGCAGGATATATCACATATACCGCTGTGCAAAGCAAGAACTGTAGCTACCTGTTTTTATTTTGAAATTCGATTCTACAACATCTTAGGTTTCTTTTAATTTCATTAATCACATTAATGAAGTCCCATCATTTAAATACCTAAACATCACAGATAAATACGACGTACACTTATGCCATCCGCATTCGCCTCGATGTCCCCTCGTGCACCGTTAGGTTAGGTAACTAACGACAGAGCAGGGCAGGGCTAGCGCGGGTGTAAAACATAAGTAACGCCTATATAATATATCATATATACTATATACTATATCCATCACAGAAACATCACATGATCTCATCACAGATATCGCAGCAGAAGAAATATATGAAATATTGGATATACTAGGACGTCCGTGTTTTTAATACGAGCCAGTATAAAACACGGATTCCACGGTCGTGATGAATAGCCAAACCCACACCCCTAGACCCCTACGAGAGCGGCAAGCAACCCTGCCAATTCTAGAGTTAGGAGACCCGGACTCGACTCCTCGAGTTGGTCTCCCACTGGACTCCAGAACCCGGTTACTTGTGCCCTCCTCCTTGGGTCTATCCTAGTGCGGAAAAGTAAATAATATACAACAGGTGACAACTCCCGCAACCTGGAAGCGCCCCAATAAAAGAATATTACATACAAGTTTTTACATGAATGAAAATGAAAAACACTCATCTCACATAAAAACCCCCGGCTATTCAAACACGACGATCCAATATAACATATCCAGCAACACATAACATCACATGTCATCAACGTAAGTAAATATGTCCATCCCAATTGTCGTTGACATATAGCAACGAAACCGGCGATATCACATATTACACTTACGGTCACAGAAAAGAAAGTGTAAAACTACAACAGTTGGAATCCGCAATCTCTTCAGACATCGCATGCCTGACCAAATGAATTACTTAGACATCGCATGCCTAACAATTATAAACGCCGCATTTTAGTCTCATTATCGAAAACACTTTTCAATATCAAGTCGGGTAATTCAACAAGATTCCCGAAAAACTGATCGAATGCTCGTCGCAAACTTCAGTAGACGGCCGCACCCCTCACGCCGTCGACGAAGTGCACCAAGGCGGAACACCGCTACCGCGAGCACCCGGACGGATGCTTTCGGCGACGGGGTTCTCCTACAGTCACTTGGTCGGGGCTATGGAGTGAGGTTGTCTATTAAGTTTACCCGGCGAGTATCCGCGTACGCTACGTGATTGCGACGGACTTTTGATCACATCAAAATTCCGTGGCAACCGATCAAGTGAGACTAAATTGCTACGTTTATAACATTCATTCAGTTATCACATAACTATTGTGAATTCCAATTATTGTATCCCATTCCAGATAAATAGAAAATGTTAAACTTTCCGATCGAACATTCTAACACCCAAGTTTTCCCGATACTGATCAACACATGAAACTAGTCTAACAACATTCAGTTCGTACCTCAGTACCAACGGTCCAGCCGTAGAAGGGTCAAGCCAACGCCTCACATGTGGCACGCCGTACTGCCCCAAACCCGAAGGTTCAAAGGGCAGTTCAAGACGGTCACATAATCGAGTTAAGGTTTGTGTCTTCTAGAGGGACCATCGCGTTACTTGCACTACTTAGAACGTCGTCAAACTGTGGAAAAATCCAACACTTGGAAATTTCCCGACAGGGGAAAATTTGGGTATTTATATCCGATCGAACTTTTTAACATATTCTAAGATTTATCCGGAAAGCCACACAGACAAAATTGATATCCCGATCGAAACACCGAATCCCCAAATCAACTCAGAAAAATTCAACTCTGGAATAAATATTAAAAATACCCAGAAAATCCAGAATTAATAATTATGAGATACTGTGTAAAAATTATTGTATACAGTGCCCGTACCGCCGCGCAACCGCCGCACGAGGCTAGCTCGTGCCGCGGAAGCGCGGCAAGATGGAGGAATCAGGGGCACGAATTTCACAGTATTTCACATATTCACCTGCTGATTTTTCTGAACATTTTTAATGTGGAAAAATACCAGATTTTAAAAATTGTACAGAGAGCAATTTTGTTTTGGAGTTCCGGGTTCGTTCGGACTTCAATTTCCGTCTGGACTTCGCCTAAGGCTCTAGCTAGGCTCTGATACCACTGCAGGGTTCCTAGGCACAGTAGTGAGGTCTCCCAAGCCATCAACCATGGCAATTTCAAAATTATGGTGCCTACAAACCCTAGTGTACGGATCGATAACTAGATGTCTAGGCGAAAAGAAAGCTAGCTAACAACTTAGCTAATGAGAATACGGAAATACAACCTTTGTAGATCCGGTGCTCCACCTCCACGGCTCCGCAACGATGTCGTCTCCACTGTCCAAATCAAATCCGGGCTCTAGAGTCGGCTTCGTCGGAGAATGGGCAAGCTAGGTCGTCGATGTCCATGCCGAAGATGATCTACGTCGAGGCATCGATGAATCAAGCTCCACCTTCACCAAACCGTAAAAAGTTGTGAAGGAAACACACTCTACTACTTGGCAAGAGGTAGAGGATGAAGAAATAGGAAGTGGGTAGACTTTAGAATTGGATTTCTCACTCATATCATCAATCTACCATTGATGACTTCAAGCTTTTTTCTTCATGTGTTTTATGAAGAAGAAGAAGAAGCTCATGAAAAGTTATCATAAGATTAAAGAAAAAGAAAAGAATTATCTATTCTTATCATAACTAAACCATGGTTAGATGTAGAGAGTTAATCATGGTTAAAGAATGGTTAGGTTTAGACAAGAAGACAAAAATGGTTGCTTTGGTCAAATGTTCATGAAGCTTCAAAGAATACAAACAAATAAAGCCACCATTTTCTCTTCATCATATTTCTTTTGCTAAAATAACAAAATGGATAAATAAATGAATAAATAAATAAGTAAATGAAGCAAAAGAAAACCCTAACCATTGACCAACCATGGTTTAAACCATACACCAAACAATCATGTATCATCAAACATGATACAATCAAATGCACAAAAGTATATCACATATACAACTTGCACATCCGAGCGAGAAAATCCATCTTAAGTAAACCGATACTAGTTAATGCAAAGTAATATATCAAATATATAATTATACATTAAATCATTAAATCAACACTTGATTCAATGATCCGGTCATGCGCACATAACCGACTGGTATCCAATATATCGGCTTATCGAATCAACGCTTGAATCGATAACTAGGTTATATCGCATACAACCATTCGATATATTTATCACGAGAATAGAATACGGTATCACATACTCGTATTATTCTCGGTCCCGCACATATCTCATATGCGCTCCTATTTCGTTTCGCTTGAGCCAGGAAACCTCTGTGTAGGACTCTAAAGACTCGTCAATACGCCGGCAGCGGATGATGATCATATCAAACATCCACAAGCCGCAAGCGGTCTGCTAAACGTAACGGCCACCCGGGTATTGAGCGATCTGAAGATCGACGAGCAAGCCCGCTCACACTCCAGTGAATCCGACCAGTAACACTACCGTACAGTCCGGTCTGATCTTCTGATATGTCGCATATCTCGCCTAGGGGTGGTAAACGTCAGACCCCAATAGCTCAATAAGTCGTGTCGATATGAGGTCTATGACTTTTCGAGAAACTACTGGTAACACTTACCAGTAAATCTCAGCAACCCTGGCCAGGGATTTCCTGTTATAGCCAATCGAACACAGCGCAACATCAACCCCCATATACCGGGAGAGACGAATCCCCTCCTATCGCTCATTGCCTCCATGTGACTCGGGACTGTACCCAAAAACCACCGTTTTGCACGCCCTCTTGGACGTGGTAAGATGGAAATCAAAGCACAGTGGGAACCACACAAGACTCTATGACGATCTCGGGTCAACAGACTACTCTGTACCAGTGTCACCAGAGAACTGCCATCTGACGTGAGGTATAATACCATCTGGGAGTTCTCGGCGAGTCCGTCCAGTGTACCCAGTCTCTACTGAGCACCCGTATATCATCTCTGATGTCAAACACCGATGGATATGGGATCATCCATCGCCCATCTGTATGGGTCGAGAAGGTATACGCTAGTCTACTCTGGCATATCGATGCCCCGTCTCGATATACCCTCGACTAGGGACTTTGAAGGATGTACTTATGGACTACCATGTCCCCACTAGTATGATCCGCATCATAGTCCAGGTAGTCAAGTACAGATCCTAAGGGCTTTACCAACATGTAACAGAGAGACAATCAGCATACACGTTAAGGTAAAGGGTAACCAGATAGCATACTATCATGTCGAGCAAGAAAGTCCTCCCTATATATGTCCCAGCATCCACTACAATATACATCCTATGTACAGTAATGGCCTCTAGGGCATACATATAACTAACACCATCAAGACAATCTAAATCCTAAATTCCTCAAATCGGCCCTGAGAACGGCCCTCATATCGGCCCTTATATCGACCATAAAATCGGCCCTCATATCGACCATAAAATCGGTCCTCATAGCGACCATAATATCGGCCCTCATATCCTGTAAGTCTTACAGAACCGGAGTGTCAAACATCGACACCCGAAAACATCATGAAAACTAGTGCCCAGCATCGACACATCAAACCTGATCTACCAGGCATCGTCACCACGACTGGCCCTGATAGGTACGTATCATACGCTACCGAAACTCGAATGCCCAGCTTCGACACTCGAAATTCCACGTATCCATACGTACATGACTCCAGTCGATGTCTCTGCGATCACCGACGAGTCCAATACTGTCACCGGTAAGGTAGTACTCCCCTGCCTCGAGCTCATCGCCATCATCTGCGACAATCTTGCCCCGGGGTACCTCCGGGCCCCACCATGTACCCGCACACGGCCCACTCCACTCCTCGCATCGGGTATATATCACAAATCTCAGAACCGAGAAATCTCATGGTGGACAAACTGAAATATCATATCAATAGAAACCGGGTCTTTCAAATAATGCATAATTTCATGTACTACCACTGTCCTCAAATCTAGAAAACATCATAGAAAATTCATATCTCAATGCGAAAATCCATGAAATATAATATACGCAACATAAACAGTAATATGAGCATATAAAGGAAAAACCGCTATTTAACTGCAACAAGTTATTCAATATATCATGCGGTTCCTAATATCTAAAATCCAACGCAACATCATATAAAGAAGAACATGTAACTATAACAAGGTATATTGGTGTACATGTAAGTATGTATGCAAGATGTACATGTAGTTATATCTCATATATGTATATATCTGTCAATAATGGTACCCTACAATATAGGTATATGTGTAGCTAGCATGTAGGTATGGAAAGGCATGTGTGTAAGCATGTAGGTATACTGGTATGCTATATGTCATATGCGCAAAGGACATGAATAAATATCTAAATGTCACTAACCATACAATATCACATAGGTATGTGTGTTGTTCGTGTCATGGCAATTATCGACGGTGTGTGTGGCATACAATCAGTGCTCGTGCGACATGAACCGTCAATAATAGTACAGTGTCCAATGGGTACAAGTCTAAGCACAACAAGTAATGATATGAAATGAGTTCATGCACAATCTCTATATATGCAGATAAACATGCGGCTAATGTCATATCATATCTAGCCCATACGCATAACGCCATGCGGGTGATTCCCCTGTAGATGTTAAATATACTCATTGATGATCTTGGGCTAAGTAAAGCCAACCACTCGCTTTCCCTTCTTCACAGCGTCCGGAGTCCTCGCCTGCGACCCTAAGATCATAAACAACAATAACAAGTGTATATTAGCAATCGACCAATAACACGTACAAACTACGTTTGACCGACGCATCAACTCTAAACATACTCTCACGTGTTCGTCTAGTGGTTAATGTGCGTAGCGACACTATGAACCCAAGAGCAACAGATACACAAAGACACGAACCATATCGGATAACGTAACGCGCATAATCGAAACACTAGAAAACAAGCAAAGTGATCCCAGATTTTGCTACACTAACAATTTGTAAAAGTTGCACATACCACAAGACCACACACAACCCCAGAGACCCCCAGACCAAAACCCAAACCCAAACACCCCAGTCTTGCCGCAAATTGCGTCCAGAAGCAATTTATTTGCGTCCCAGTTTTTTTGTAATGGTCTCAGATTTTTATTGTGGGTTCTACGTCACTACACAAGGTCACTGTGATGGGAACCTTTCCAATAAATACCTGGTTTGATAGCAGATCATCCGAGACAGCAAAACTACACTAAAAAAATACGATATTTGCACGAAACAAAACTTACGCGTTTTAAACTGAAACTTACAAGCTACACAACATTAAAAAGACTTAATTAACAGATAGAGATCATTACCTACTCCCACAAGCTCAAAGATCCTAGTTTTCTAAGCTCCAAGGCATCTAAGAGGTAAAACAAGGCTTGAAAAGGGATTTGGATGAGATTTGATGAAGTTTAGTGAGGGATTAGTGAAGGAAAGGTGAGTGTTCAGTTGAGAGTGAAGGAGAGATGAAGGAAACAATGAGAAAAGATAGAGAATGAGAGAAATGAGAGAGGGTGAGATGAAAAGAGAGAGAGGTGAGGATAATGAGTGCACCATGCATTAACTCACACGTTAAAGCAAGCTTGACTCACCATGCCACCTCTCATCCAAACAAAACTCAAAACAAATATCTCTCCACAAATATCTAGGGTTAGGGTTAAGGTTTAAACAAAGGATTAGGATTAGATCAAAGTTTCATAGTTGCTAAACTAGATTAACACAAACACACCCTCACATTATCATGCACAAGTGTGTGCAAGTCATAACAAATAATAATAAATTATTATTTAAATGTCATAAAATGTGAGGAAACCGAATTGGTAAACTTTTTATAGAAAACCCGCACTATCGCTTAATTAACACTAATCGAAATCCTAAGGTGGTACAATCTCCCCCCCCCCCCCCCCCCGTAAAGAAAATTCGTCCCCGAATTAAAATTCTTACTTTGCATACCTTCAAGAGATGAGTGTCAAACTCCAAAATCTCGCTCACAGCCTCCCAAGTGATCTCCTCTCTATACGACTACGCCAAAGAAAATCTGCACAGATGGCAAGACCCTTGACCGAAGTTTCTCCACCTGCCGATCCACTAACACTATCGGCTGCCGGTGAACGAAAAGATCGCGTCCAAGCTAAAACGTCTGATGCTGAATCATGTGAGAAAGGTCATGAAGGTATTTGCAAAGCATCAACACAAGGAATACGGGATGAATACTCAAAATATAGATGGAAGTGCCAACTTATAGGCAATAGTACTAACTCACTAAAGGATTTCAAAAGGACCTACAATCTGGGACTAAGCTTCCCAAAACTCAACAAGCCATTTCATCGGAAAATCCGTAGGAATACATGATCTCCCACTGCGAACTCAAGTCTGCGACCACCACGGTCGGCATAAGACTTCTGTCTGCACTGGGCTGCTCTCATCCTGACCTGAACCAACTGGATCTTCTCCGAATCCTCTCGACTATCTGGGATCCGAAAATCCTACTCTTGCGGAGTCAGTAAAACAGAATGGCGATCGACACAACCTACCACACAAGGCCTAGAAAGTTGCCACTTGAAACGTCTCCTGATAACCATTATCGTAGGAGAACTCCATCAATGGAAAGTGATGATCCCAACAGCCAACAACCACTAAGCACACACGTACAAGCATATCCACCAGAGTCTATATAGTTCGCTCTGTCTAACCATCGGCCTACAGATGGAAAAGCGGAGCTAAAGTTCAACAAGTACCAAAGGCTCCCTGAAGCTTCTGCCAAAGATGGCTAGCCAACTGGGTGCTTCTATCGGATACAACGCATGAAGGAACTCCGTGCAAATGCACAAACTTAACAAAGAACAACCGAGCAAACTGAGCATAACCAGACAACAATCACCCAAATGGAGTCACACCCTGACTAAACATGGGTAGACACACAACGAATTTCATGGAGCTCTGCTCCCATTCCCACACTGGAACGGTAAAAAGGTTGCAACTCTCCAGCCGGCCTCAAATGCTCAACCTTAGCTCGCAGACAAGCCAAGCATCTCAAAACGAAATCCGAAACTTCACTCTTCACTCCTGCCCACCAGTAACCAACTCTCAAGTCACGTTACAACTTGGTGGCACTTGGATGAACACTGAAAGCTGACTGATGTGCCTGCTCTAGGACCTCGTGTCTCTACCCATCAGTATCGGGTACATGCCATCGAGTCCCTAACATAGCACACCCTGGTCATAAATCAAGAACTCCGAATCTTTACCCTGCCGAACATGCTCAGAATCTCAAACAAACAAGCATCGGCGGGCTGTGCCTCACGAAAACGATTAAGTAAAAGTGGACGGGCGCGGACATGAGCAAGTTGTCCCCTAGTAGAGGTGAACTACACTGTACTCATCTGTCGCACAAGAACTATAAATCTACAGAAGACTGTCTCTGAACCGCGCACAACTGGAACAAGCACCCCGGGCCTACGACTCAAGCATCAGTTATCACAATCGCCTCGCCATGGGTAAATAAAGGATCTCATAACCAAAATCCTTCACAAGCTCCATCTAACGGCACTGTTTCAACAATCAAAACCCGCTGCAGGAAGATTAAGCTCTGGTGGTCCGTGAAAATCCGACACGACTCTCCGAACAAGTAGGTCCCTAAATCTCCAGCGCAACCACCGCGGCCATCTCCAGATCATCAGTTGGATAATCCTGCTTGTACCTCCTCCAACTGTCGGGAAGCATAAGCGATAACTCTATCATGCTACATCAGTACACGATCGAGCCCCACTCGTGAAACATCACAATAATTGACAAAGTCGCTCGATCCAGAAAGCAAAGATAGATCTGGTGCAGTCGTCTACCAAGTCATCAACCACTGAAAAACCCAGCACGCATGCCTCAGTCTAAAGAAAAAGGAACCCCCTTCCTATTTGGTCAGTCCGGTCAACGGTGCAGCGAATACACAAGAAATCCTGCACGAAACGGTGGTAAAAACCGGCTAAGCCCAAAAGCTGCAGACCTCTATCCTTGCTACAAGTCAGGGCCAAAGTTGTACAGCCACGATCTCCCTCGGGTCCATACGAATACCGTCTCCCGTAACCCCATGACTTAGGAAGTCAACACTATCAAGCCTGAAGGAACACTCCGAGAATTTAGCAAACAGCTGGCGCTCTCCCAATGTCTGCAAAGAAAATCCTCAAGTGTTGTTCACGTTCCTCACAACTCTTGGAATGTCATCAATAACACAACAATAAGCTGGTCGAGGAACGTCCTGAAAAAAATCTGGTTCATCACATCCACGAATGCTGCTAGGGCATTGGTGAGTCCAACGACACTACCAAAACTCATAAAGCCCGTAGCGCTCACAAAAGCAGTCCTCGGAAGGTCATCACTCCGAACCCACAACCAACGATGACCCGATCCCAAAGCAACTTAGAAAAATGTCTCGCACCCTGGAGCTGATCAAAGAAATCGTCAAGACGAGGTAAAGGATGCCTATCCACACCGTAACTCAGTTCAATTGATGATCAATCAATACACAACCTCAAAATGCCGTCCTTCTTTTTCAAGAACAGAATAGGAGCTCTCCAAAGCGAAACACTCGGACATACAAGTCCCCCTATCTAGCAACTCTGCAGCTGATCCTTAAGCTCCTTAAGCTCCGCCGACTCATCTGGAACAATGTCGGAAAACTCTCGCACGATAGGAACCCGGTCCAACGAGCCCACTGCGGCTCCGGTATTATGAATGAAAGCCAAGAATCCCCGACATCCTCTCTTCAAAAGCCGACTAGCGTAAAAGGCTGAATTCAAGCTGTGGGAGGCGGCACCACTGTCCCCCTACACAACAAGAACTGACTCGCCGGGAAAACAAAACCTAGCTGTTTTCTCGCGGCAGACCACAGACGCATAGCACGTAGCTAACCATTCCATGCCCAGGAGAACGTCAAAGTCCAACATCTCTAGAAGGATCAAATCGACGGACGAATCTCTATCTCCGAACCGATTGGCACACGACCGAAACACGTGCTGCACAACAAAGGATCGCTAACAGGAGTTAACACAACAAACGGCTGATCTAGCATACACGACTCTTGGCCCAACCACGGCACAAAGTGTGTAGAACAACAAGTGCATAGATCCCGAATAAACAACACACGGATCAAAGGAACAAACGAAAAAGATTACTTGAAAACTCTGCATTGGACGCCCGCGCGTCCCGATGAGAGAAGCAAACGCTCGTGCCTGTCCTCTACCTGCAACATGCAGTCCTCCTCCTCTTCCATCCTGTACACTCAGAACAAATCCTCCGCGACCATGACCTCTCTGAACATAAGTCTGACGCGGATCAACAACAGGTGCAAAAGACGACTCTCCCTAAGGTGAAGGCGGTAAAGTAACATATGGTACTGCTGCCCTCTTCTGGCGTACCAAGGTACAATCTCTGACGAGGTGATAGAAAGTCCCGCACTGGAAACATCCATACGATGGCTGCTGATCCTCCTGGGGATATGAGCTAAACAACTGGCCTCGTCCCAAGCCTCTGCTACTCCTGCGACGCAAATGAAATCTGTCGCGGCGACTAAGCCTCTGTCACTGGGCTGATACACCTGTACGAGCCCTCCTCAGTTCTGGAACTCCCAAAGTCTCAGGAAGACGCTCCTCAGCTAAACGTGCTACATCCACTGCTGCTGTATACGTGACACAATGCTGTGTGCTGATAGCGAGGAATAACTGGGTAACAGGGGTGACAACCTCCTGTCGCTGCGCTAGAATGGCCTCAACCAACGACCTCATCATCTGGCGCAAGTCCTGTATATCTGCCTCAAGCCTAGCAATACGATTTATCGAAGGCGGATCAATCTGCTCCTGTGCAACGAGCATACTATCCTGGTCAGTCCTTGCCCCTAACGAGTTAACTCTGACCTCGGCTCTCGCTGCATCACTCTAAGCCCTCATAGTCATCGACGACAAAGGCTATAAATGGAAATAGGATTCGATAAGAACACGGAAATCGAATCACAAGGATATGTATCATCAAGGAAGGAATTTCAAGCAATTAGTACTTAGGTCACTTAGGCGGAGTACCGTGTCGTAAGTATGCCGCAGACATACACACACTACGTTACTCTGCTTAAGCTACCTACCCTATCTTACCAAGGTCATCCTACACTCTGAAAGGTAAAACCTAGCGCTCTGATACCAACTTTGTCATGACCCGAAATTTGGCACGTGACGACCCTTAAACCACGTAACGTCTCCAGGCGTAACGTAATTCAAGTAAGCCGAAAACCCAGTAATCTAAACCATCAAAAGTAGTAAGTGATAAGAACATTGTTAAAACTTTGTAAAACCTCATGTACAAATTCTTTAAAGTCAACTTTATTTCCTTCAAAATTTGGCAGCACCTTCTTTGTAAAACAAGCCCCCAAAAGGGTACAACATAAATATAAGTAAAAGCATCCCCAAACGGGAGCAAATCCATGTCTAACGGTGGAAAACAACCACCACAACAAATATACGACGCCGTAGCGACGAAATAGAAGACGATATAAATAAAACTGCATAAAGGAACTCCAAGCCACAAATAATAACAATATCGTCCTCACAACTTGTCTCTAAGTCAATACATGAAAATGGTAGATGGAGAGTACTAGATACAATGAATATACAATGAGCAACATCGGATAACCGCAAAACCCACCTATAGCACAACTGCACACAGTCAGCCGTAGCGGTATCCACTGCAAAAGATGATACAATAGATGAAAACCCTGCCTCTGACTGCCCTGAGGGACTACCTGCAAAACACTGTGGCACAACGGGGGTGAGTTGGCAACTCGTGAATTGTAAATAACATATGAAGGTAATCGCAAGTATGCACGTACTGCACGAATCTGTCACATGCAAGCTGATAGCAATAAATAGCAATATGTATATGCAACAGTCATGAAAGGTACTCTATCAGGTACTACTAATACATGAAGCAATGCATATCAAATAAATGCGGAGTATGGGATAAAACATGTCATCCACACGGAATACTGATCGTGGCAGGACCAGTGTCCATCAAGAGAATCCAAATCCTAAATTCCCTAAATCGGCCCTCAGAACGGCCATCATATCGACCATAAAATCGGCCCTCATATCGACCATAATAGCGGTCCACATAGCGACCATAATATCGGCCCTCATATCCTGTAAGTCTCACGGAACCGGAGTGTCAAACTGTTAGTTATATGTATGCCCTAGAGGCCATTACTGTACATAGGATGTATATTGTAGTGGATGCTGGGACATATATAGGGAGGACTTTCTTGCTCGACTTGATAGTATGCTATCTGGTTACCCTTTACCTTAACGTGTATGCTGATTGTCTCTCTGTTACATGTTGGTAAAGCCCTTAGGATCTGTACTTGACTACCTGGACTATGATGCGGATCATACTAGTGGGGACATGGTAGTCCATAAGTACATCCTTCAAAGTCCCTAGTCGTGGGTGTATCGAGACGGGGCATCGATATACCAGAGTAGACTAGCGTATACCTTCTCGACCCATACAGATGGGCGATGGATGATCCCATATCCATTGGTGTTTGACATCAGAGATGATATACGGGTGCTCAGTAGAGACTGGGTACACTGGACGGACTCGCCGAGAACTCCCAGATGGTATTATACCTCACGTCAGATGGCAGTTCTCTGGTGATACTGGTACAGAGTAGTCTGTTGACCCGAGATCGTCATAGAGTCTTGTGTGGTTCCCACTGTTCTTTGATTTCCATCTTACCACGTCCAAGAGGGCGTGCAAAACGGTGGTTTTTGGGTACATTCCCGAGTCACATGGAGGCGATGAGCGATAGGAGGGGATTCGTCTCTCCCGGTATAGGGGGTTGATGTTGCGCTGTGTTCGATTGGCTATAACAGGAAATCCCTGGCCAGGATTGCTGAGATTTACTGGTAAGTGTTACCAGTAGTTTCTCGAACAGTTATAGACCTCATATCGACACGACTTATTGAGCTATTGGGGTCTGACGTTTACCACCCCTAGGCGAGATATGCGACATATCAGACGATCAGACCGGACTGTACGGTAGTGTTACTAGTCGGATTCACTGGAGTGTGAGCGGGCTTGCTCGTCGATCTTCAGATCGCTCAATACCCGGGTGGCCGTTACGTTTAGCAGACCGCTTGCGGCTTGTGGATGCTTGATATGATCATCATCTGCTGCCGGCGTATTGACGAGTCTTTAGAGTCCTACACAGAGGTTTCCTGGCTCAAGCGAAACGAAATAGGAGCGCATATGAGATATGTGCGGGACTGAGAATAATGCGTGTATGTGATACCGTATTCTATTCTCGCGATAAATATATCGAATGGTTGTATGCGATATAACCTAGTTATCGATTCAAGCGTTGATTCGATAAGCCGATATATTGTATACTAGTCGGTTGTGTGCGACATAACCGGGTCATTGAATCAAGTGTTGATTTAATGATTTAATGCATATTTATATATTTGATATATTACTTTGCATCAACTGGTATCGGTTTACTTAAGATGGATTTTCTCACTCGGGTGTGCGCATTACATATGCGATATGATTTTGTGCACTTGTTTGTATCATGTTTGATGATACAAGTTTACTTGGTTAAGTGCAAAGAATAAACCATGGTTAAAAGAATGGTTAGGGTTTCATTTCCTTTATTTATTCATTTATTTATTTATTTATTCATTTTGGAAAAGAAGAGAAAAGAATGGTTGCTAGATTTGGAGTTTAGTTGAAGCTTCATGAAGCTTTGATAAAGTCAACCATACTTATCTCATCCTTAACCCTAACCATTCCCACTAACCATGATTCATTCTCTACACTTGACCATGGTTAATATTATGATAAGAATTCATTTTCTTTTCATTTTTTCAAATAACTTATCATAATATCTTTCTTCTTCTTCTTCATTCTTTAAGTGAAGAAAAGCAAGGTCCATCAATGGTGATTGTTGGAAATGAGTGAGAAATCCAATTCTAAAGTCTACCCACTTCCTATTTCTTCATCCTCTACCTCTTGCCAAGTAGTAGAGTGTGTTTTCTTCACAAGTTTCATGACTTGGTGAAGTGAGAGCTTGATCTTGCGATGCTTCGACGTAGATCATCTTCGGCATGGACATCGACGACCTAGCTTGCCCATTCTCCGACGAAGCCGACTCTAGAGCCCGGATTTGATTTGGACAGCGGAGACGACCTCGTTGCGGAGCCGTGGAGGTGGAGGACCGGATCTACAAAGGTTGTATTTCCGTATTCTCATTAGTTAATTTGTTAACTAGTTCTTTTCGCCTAGACATCTAGTTATCGATCCGTAGTTTAGGGTTTGTAGGCACCATAATTTTTGAAATTGCCATGGTTGATGGCTTGGGAGACCTCACTAGTGTGCCTAGGAACCCTGCAGTGGTATCAGAGCCTAGCTAGAGCCTTAGGCGAAGCGTAGACGGAGTTTGAAGTCCGATCGAACCAAAATACGATTTCCAAATTGCTCTCTGTACTTTTTTGTAAAATGTTGATTTTTGCAAATTAAAAATATGCAGAAAAATAAGCAGGGAAATCTAAGAATTACGGTGCAAAAATTACCTAATGATCCCTCAAAAGTGCGGCGGAACCGCGGCATTAGCGTGCTAATGCGGCCCTTCCGCCGCCGTTTTGTCTTATTAGGCACTCAATTTTGCACAGTAACTCCTATTTTTCAGTGTTGGTTTTCCTGGAATATTTTTTTCTGAAATAAAGAGTTGAGTATTTTGGGTTGTATAAGGGGTTCGTACATTCGATCGGATTGTCAAATTTTGTCTATGTGTTTTTCCGGATAATTTTTGAATATGTTAAAAAGTTCGACCGGATATAAATACCCAATTTTTCCCCTGTCGGGAAATTTCCAAGTGTTGGATATTTCTGTAGTTTAATCACGTTCTAAGTAGTGCAAGTAACACGATGGTCCCTCTAGAAGACAACAAACCTTAACTCGATTATGTGACCGTCTTGAACTACCCTTTGAACCTTCGGGTTTGGGGCAGTACGGCGTGCCACATGTGAGGCGTTGGCTTGACCCTTCTACGGCTGGACCGTTGGTACTGAGGCACGAACTGAATGTTTTTAGACTTGTTTCATGTGTTGATCTGTATCGGGAAAACTTGGGTGTTCGATTGTTCGATCGGAAAGTTTAACATTTTCTATTTATCCGGAATGTGATACAATAATTGGAATTCACAAGAAGTTATGAGATAACTGAATGAATGTTATAAACGTAGCAATTTAGTCTCACTTGATCGGTTGCCACGGAATTTTGATGTGATCAAAAGTCCGTCGCAATCACGTAGCGTACGCGGATACTCGCCGGGTAAACTTAATAGACAGCCTCACTCCATAGCCCCGACCAAGTGACTGTAGGAGAACCCCGTCGCCGAAAGCATCCCTCCGGGTGCTCGCGGTAGCGGTGTTCCGCCTTGGTGCACTTCGTCGACGGTATCGGGGGTGCAGCCGTCTACTGAAGTTTGCGACGAGCATTCGATCAGGATGTCGGGAATCTTGTTGAATTGCCCGACTTGATATTGAAAAGAGTTTTCGATTTTGAGACTAAAATGCGGGGTTTATAATTGTTAGGCATGCGATGTCTAAGTAATTCATTTGGTCAGGCATGCGATGTCTGAGGTGGTTGCGGATTCCAACTGTTGTAGTTTTACACTTTCTTTTCTGTGACCGTAAGTGTAATATGTGATATCGCCGGTTTCGTTGCTATATGTCAACGACAATTGGGATGCGCATATTTACTTACGTTGATGACATGTGATGTTATGTGTTGCTGGATATGTTATATTGGATCGTCGTGTTTGAATAGCCGGGGGTTTTTATGTGAGATGAGTGTTTTTTATTTTCATTCATGTAAAAACTTGTATGTAATATTCTTTTATTGGGGCGCTTCCAGGTTGCGGGAGTTGTCACCTGTTGTATATTATTTACTTTTCCGCACTAGGATAGACCCAAGGAGGAGGGCACAAGTAACCGGGTTCTGGAGTCCAGTGGGAGACCAACTCGAGGAGTCGAGTCCGGGTCTCCTAACTCTAGAATTGGTAGGGTTGCTTGCCGCTCTCGTAGGGGTCTAGGGGTGTGGGTTTGGCTATTCATCACGACCGTGGAATCCGTGTTTTATACTGGCTCGTATTGAAAACACGGACGTCCTAGTATATCCAATATTTCATATGATTCTTCTGCTGCGATATCTGTGATGTGATCATGTGATGTTCTGTGATAGATACATTTATAGTATATATGATATATTATATAGATGTTACTTATGTTTTACACCCGCGCTAGCCCTGCCCTGCTCTGCCGTTAGTTACCTAACCTAACGGTGCACGAGGGGACATCGAGGCGAATGCGGATGGCATAAGTGTACGTCATATCTATCTGTGATGTTTAGGTACTTAAATGATGGGACTTCATTAATGTGATTAATGAAATTAAAAGAAACCTAAGATGTTGTAGAATCGAATTTCAAAATAAAACAGGTAGCTACAGTTCTTGCTTTGCACAGCGGTATATGTGATATATCCTGCACCTTATTCGATGAGGAAAGGACCGAGATCCCTTCACCGGGAGTGACTCCTTTAGCAATAACTGGCAGATGCTACACACTCGGTTTGTATTTTGATTGCTTTTAAGAGTTTTTGCTTTGCACAGTGATATATATGATATATCCCGCACCTCATTCGACGAGGAAAGGACCGACGATCCCTTCACCGGGAGTGACTCCTTTAGCAAAACTAGAAAAGCCTCAAAAACACTCCATTTCAAAATTCATTTGATTCTACAACGATATCAAGTTCATTACGCAATAGGTTTTCAGAAAAACCTGTCGTAGCCCTCCGTCATTTCAGATAAGTAGTAGTTAGTATTCGTGCTACGTTTGTTGACCTCTGTCAAGGCGTAGTGTGCGGTAGCTGATTAGTGCTTATCTGCATAAGCATATGATGTGATTGATTTAGGGTAGTCGTGCGACCTTGTTGACCTCTGTCAAGGGTCGTGCGGGTGGGTTTACTTCAATCAGGAAATGACGGGTTGAACTTGACTAGCAGCCTATGGTTTGTTGACCTCTGTCAAGGTCATAGGACGCTAGGGGTAAAATATTATCGGGAATTTCAAGTGTTGAAATTTGCAATGAGATTGCATACCTTCTATGAGATAGTTGGATCCCGATACCCGCTGCGAGTAAGTGTTACTCCTGGGAGAGTTTTACACATTACAATTAGCCGATCAAGTAGGTGTCTAGAAAGGTGTCAACGAGGTTACGCCTCTGGGAAAACGAGGTTTACAGTAATTAGGTTCGTGCGAAAGCACGGGGGACCTCCCTCAAAGTACCGACACTGGCCTGGCTGAAAGATTGGCGAACTTGTAGTGTGTAATTAATCCCGGCTAGTCTTTCCTTTTAGGGTTTGAAGGAAGATTTGATAAAAAGCAGTGGGAGCCATCCTGATTAGATAAAATAATAACCAATCTATTCTTGACAGAGCGCACGCTGAGTGTTTTCTTCTCTCTCTCTCCAGGTAGCGACCATATCACGCCTTAATCAAGATAATAATACGGATTATTGACCGAACCCGCTTGTTATACTGAGCTGGGGAACGTTGGTCCCGCTCCAACTTATAATTGTTATAAGACAGAGCAGGAAATTGGGGAATACCAGATTTCCCGTGCCGCCCAAACGAGGAGAGTGCATGATGATGCATCATCTTCGGGTGTGTTCATTATACAGAACTGTTTCTCAGTATCCTTTACGTTCTGGGTATATGATACCGGATCAGGATCCCAGATATGTAATCTGTTACATAGGGCTACAGATAGGTAGAGAACTGAGAACGGGTGATAAGTTTCATGAGGCAGAAAACGGGGCAAGAGTTGCAGCCATGTCTGTTGGTCACTGTCACCCTGTATTACCGATACATTGATTCTGAACAAATGTTGTTAGATACCGAACCTGATATACAAAATCATATCAGTCTCTTTATTAGTAAAGAAATGATAAAATTTTGTATTGTTGGATAATGTTTTGAACATTTCCTATATCAAAAGTTGATCGGTTCAGGCACGTTATCTAAAAGCATTAATGTTCTAAATCAAACTACAGTTCTTAGTATATGGAACACACACAAGAGGAAGAGTTCAGAAATGAACGAATCCTTCTTGAGGTATTGTAGACTAGGTCAGATCAATGTGACCCGACTAGCTGAAGTTACATGTAGATGCATATTTAAATCAGTTTGAATTTACATCTTGTGAAACTTGCCAGTCATGTCACAAAGATATAATGACACTAGCTCTGTTTACTGGAAACAGAGAAAGAGTTAGTAAACTCTTGGGATGATACATGTTGATGTATGTAGGTCCCCAGTCTACAAATGCCAGGACTGGTTCTTTATACTTCTTTATATTCTCTGATAATCTCTCAAGATTCAGTCATATGTTCCCGTTGAAACATGAGTCCGAACCTTTTGAGATATTCACAGAATATAAGTTAGAAGTAGAGAACCAAAATAAAGGTATAAGTATTATGTCCTTTGATGAGATCAAGGAGGAGAATACTTGAGCACGGAATTCCAGGACTATTCTAAAGGAGAATGAGATTCTCTCTCAGCATTACTCCTCCGTATACACCATAGCACGATGGTATATCGGGGTGGAGCAATCACACCCTATATGATAAGGTGTGCTCTATGATGAGTACTACTGAGTTACCTGTTTCCTTTTTGGGAGTTATGCACTTGAGAAGCTGCATACCTATTGAATAAGGTTCCAATCAAATCAATGCCTACCACTTCATATGTGATATGGAAAGGGAAGAGCCCATATCTTAAGTTAGTTAAGATAGGGGGTTGTCCGGCCTATGTCTAAAAGCAAAATCCGGACAATCTCGAGGCAAGGTTAGTTGTATAGAACTGGAAAGGTTCCAGCTATGCAAACTACAGAAGATGTTTTGATAGAACCAAAGGATTCAGTAGATTCCAACGAACCTCAGCCTCTCCGCCGATCTAGTAGGGTTCCTCACCCACCTGAGAGATACTTCTGTTTCTCTATGACAGTGGGAGCGAGGATTGCATCATGAGATGATGACCCAACTAGTTTCGAGCTGGCCATCATGAGTGAGACTCTGTAAGAATGGCTGGATGCTTAGCGATCTGAGATGGAATCCTTATACACCAGCAAAGTATGGACTTTAGCTGCTATATCTGAAGGGTTAAATCCCCATCAGGAGCAAGTAAATCTTGAGAAGATTACTTGGTGTACATGGAAAAGTTGAGACTTTCAAAGCTAGAATTGTTAAAGGTTTTCGTCATCGACCAGGCGTGGATAATGATGAAACCTTTTCCAATAGCTATGCTTAAGTCCATCCAGATCCTACTTGTCACGGCTACATACCATGACTGCGATATCTGGTGGTTGGGTGTCTTGACTGCTTTTCTAAATGATGATTTAGAAGAGAGCGTCTATAAGTACACAGCCAGAGGGCCTCGTAGACAGTGGGAGCAGCAGAAACGTGTGCAAGATGTTTTATATGATAAAGCAGGCATCGCGGAGTTGGAACATCTGTTTTGATGAATTAGTCAAAGAAGTTGACATCATCAAAATGGTAGATGAACCTTGTATAAACAAAAAGGTAGTAGGGAGTATGGTGACGATCCTCGTAGAGTACGTGGATGACATACTCTTGATAAGAAAAGAGTTTCTTATGCTACGCTCGGTCAATCTCCGCTTATCACTAGGATTCTCCATATAGAATCAAAATGATACCTACTAAATCCTGGATTTTGGATCTATGAGATAGATCTAAATGGATGTTAGGATTCTCACTAGTTGTAGTGAGATGGTATCAATCGATCTTAGGGAGAATCACTGGAAGTGTTCCAGGGTGATAAAGACGACTGAGTGTCAGTCACAGGCATTGTCTTAACCCTCAGTGGAGGGACGGTATGTTGGAAGAGTTCCAAACTAGATACCGTGACATACTAGACGATAAAGGCATGATACATCGCTACTTATGATGCTACCAAAGAGGCAGTCTGGGTGTATAGTGGTTCATGAGATGAACTACGTTCCAACCATTGTGAGACAATGGAGTTGTGGCTTATGCCAAGGAACGTCCGTCCCATCAGTGATCCAGACATATTCTAAGGCAGTATCACCTGATCATGGAGATGGTTGATCTCTAAGGGATCAGGTTAGGAGAGTAGACTTAAAGGACAACACAGCGGATCCACTCACAAAGGCCTGTTCCCAGAGAGAGATTTTTATGGGATGGTTGAGTATGAGATACTGCAACCACTGCTACAGATGGCCCTAGTGCAAGTGGGAGATTGTTAGTTATATGTATGCCCTAGAGGCCATTACTGTACATAGGATGTATATTGTAGTGGATGCTGGGACATATATAGGGAGGACTTTCTTGCTCGACTTGATAGTATGCTATCTGGTTACCCTTTACCTTAACGTGTATGCTGATTGTCTCTCTGTTACATGTTGGTAAAGCCCTTAGGATCTGTACTTGACTACCTGGACTATGATGCGGATCATACTAGTGGGGACATGGTAGTCCATAAGTACATCCTTCAAAGTCCCTAGTCGTGGGTGTATCGAGACGGGGCATCGATATACCAGAGTAGACTAGCGTATACCTTCTCGACCCATACAGATGGGCGATGGATGATCCCATATCCATTGGTGTTTGACATCAGAGATGATATACGGGTGCTCAGTAGAGACTGGGTACACTGGACGGACTCGCCGAGAACTCCCAGATGGTATTATACCTCACGTCAGATGGCAGTTCTCTGGTGATACTGGTACAGAGTAGTCTGTTGACCCGAGATCGTCATAGAGTCTTGTGTGGTTCCCACTGTGCTTTGATTTCCATCTTACCACGTCCAAGAGGGCGTGCAAAACGGTGGTTTTTGGGTACATTCCCGAGTCACATGGAGGCGATGAGCGATAGGAGGGGATTCGTCTCTCCCGGTATAGGGGGTTGATGTTGCGCTGTGTTCGATTGGCTATAACAGGAAATCCCTGGCCAGGATTGCTGAGATTTACTGGTAAGTGTTACCAGTAGTTTCTCGAACAGTTATAGACCTCATATCGACACGACTTATTGAGCTATTGGGGTCTGACGTTTACCACCCCTAGGCGAGATATGCGACATATCAGACGATCAGACCGGACTGTACGGTAGTGTTACTAGTCGGATTCACTGGAGTGTGAGCGGGCTTGCTCGTCGATCTTCAGATCGCTCAATACCCGGGTGGCCGTTACGTTTAGCAGACCGCTTGCGGCTTGTGGATGCTTGATATGATCATCATCTGCTGCCGGCGTATTGACGAGTCTTTAGAGTCCTACACAGAGGTTTCCTGGCTCAAGCGAAACGAAATAGGAGCGCATATGAGATATGTGCGGGACTGAGAATAATGCGTGTATGTGATACCGTATTCTATTCTCGCGATAAATATATCGAATGGTTGTATGCGATATAACCTAGTTATCGATTCAAGCGTTGATTCGATAAGCCGATATATTGTATACTAGTCGGTTGTGTGCGACATAACCGGGTCATTGAATCAAGTGTTGATTTAATGATTTAATGCATATTTATATATTTGATATATTACTTTGCATCAACTGGTATCGGTTTACTTAAGATGGATTTTCTCACTCGGGTGTGCGCATTACATATGCGATATGATTTTGTGCACTTGTTTGTATCATGTTTGATGATACAAGTTTACTTGGTTAAGTGCAAAGAATAAACCATGGTTAAAAGAATGGTTAGGGTTTCATTTCCTTTATTTATTCATTTATTTATTTATTTATTCATTTTGGAAAAGAAGAGAAAAGAATGGTTGCTAGATTTGGAGTTTAGTTGAAGCTTCATGAAGCTTTGATAAAGTCAACCATACTTATCTCATCCTTAACCCTAACCATTCCCACTAACCATGATTCATTCTCTACACTTGACCATGGTTAATATTATGATAAGAATTCATTTTCTTTTCATTTTTTCAAATAACTTATCATAATATCTTTCTTCTTCTTCTTCATTCTTCAAGTGAAGAAAAGCAAGGTCCATCAATGGTGATTGTTGGAAATGAGTGAGAAATCCAATTCTAAAGTCTACCCACTTCCTATTTCTTCATCCTCTACCTCTTGCCAAGTAGTAGAGTGTGTTTTCTTCACAAGTTTCATGACTTGGTGAAGTGAGAGCTTGATCTTGCGATGCTTCGACGTAGATCATCTTCGGCATGGACATCGACGACCTAGCTTGCCCATTCTCCGACGAAGCCGACTCTAGAGCCCGGATTTGATTTGGACAGCGGAGACGACCTCGTTGCGGAGCCGTGGAGGTGGAGGACCGGATCTACAAAGGTTGTATTTCCGTATTCTCATTAGTTAATTTGTTAACTAGTTCTTTTCGCCTAGACATCTAGTTATCGATCCGTAGTTTAGGGTTTGTAGGCACCATAATTTTTGAAATTGCCATGGTTGATGGCTTGGGAGACCTCACTAGTGTGCCTAGGAACCCTGCACAAACATCGACACCCGAAAAAATCATGAAAACTAGTGCCCAGCATCGACACATCAAAACTGATCTATCAGGCGTCGTCACCATGACTGGCCCTGATAGTTACATATCATACGCTACCGAAACCCGAATGCCCAGCTTCGACACTCGAAATTCCACTTATCCATACTTACATGACTCCGGTCGATATTTCCGCGATCACCAACGAGTCCAATACTGTCATCGGTAAGGTAGTACTCCCCTGCCTCGAGCTCATCGCCATCATCTATGACAATCTTGCCCCGGGGTACCTCCGGGCCCCACCATGTACCCGCACACGGCCCACTCCACTCCTCGCATCGGGTATATATCACAAATCTCAGAACCGAGAAATGTCATGGCGGACGCACTGAAATATCATATCAAGAGAAACCGGGTCTTTCAAATAATGCATAATTTCATGAACTACTATGGTCCTCAAATCCAGAAAATATCATAAGAAATCCATATCTCAGTGCGAAAATCCATAAAATATAATATACCCAACATAAACAGTAATATGAGCATATAATGGAAAACCCGCTATTTAACTGCAACAAGTTATTAAATATATCATGCGGTTCCTAATATCCAAAATCCAACGCAACATCATAAAAATGTGAATATGTAACTATAACAAGGTTTATTGGTGTACATGTAAGTATGTATGCAAGATGTACATATAGTTATATCTTATATGTGTATACACTTGTCACTAATTGTACCCTACCATATAGGTATATGTGTAGCTAGCATGTAGGTATGGCGAGGCATATGTGTAAGCTTGTAGGTATACAGGTATGCTATATGTTATATGCGCAAAGGACATGAATAAATATCTTAATATCACTAACCATACAATATCACATAGATATGTGTGTTTTGCGTGTCATGGCAATTATCGACGGTGTGTGTGGCATAGAATTAGTGCTCGTGCGACATGAATCGTCAATAATAGTGCAGTGTCCAATGGATACAAGTCTAAGCACAACAAGTGTAACACCCGAGCCCAATACTACTAATTTCAGTTATCGTTTGAACGTAGTATGACACTCATTTCATTTATCTTGCTTGATTGTTACTTATTGTAATTTTACCCCGTCAATTTAATTCTGCATATAACAATTTATAGTATCTAAAATAAAATTAAAAATATTCATCTTGGCCTACTTGACACCCCTAACCCTGTTGTAGCGTCCGTGCATCGTGTTCTCGTCCCGTTCAGTGAAACGGGCGAGTTTGGACGGCTACGCGCACGTACGTGTGTCCGTTTTGGGGCTTTTGATCATAAAATACTTCATTTTCACTTTTGGATCCCGCCTAAAATTCTATTATTTCAATTTCAAATTTTTGGACCCGACCCGAGCGCGATTTGGAAATGTTTTACTTTGCGCCAAAATCCCAAATTTTAATATATTTTAACCGTCGCATATTTATTAACCTAATAATATTTTATACTTAAATCTTTTATATAAATCTTTTCCTAACAAACGATTTTCCCTCAGCCAATCAACCTCCTTATTTTTCTCTCTACCTATCTCCTCTCTCTACCTATCTCCTCTCTCTCTCTCCCGTCGCTCTCTCTCACTCTCTCTCTCTCCCCCCATCCTTCTCTCTATCCTCTATATTTCTTTTCCGCCTCTCCTTTTTCTTTCAAGCAGAACCCATCGCAAACCTTACCGCTACCTCACCCCCTCGCCGCTGCAGCCCCAACGCCGACGACACCGTCACCAGTATCCTCGCCTCCTCGCCCTCGACCAATCCACTGCACCTCCTCCCTCCTCTCCCTTCTTCCCGTACACCCTGCACCAGCCGCAGCTACCTGCACACCTCCCTGCACACGTCTGCGCCGCCGGAGTCGCCGTCGGTGGCCTCGTCCCCGTGTCCCCAACCTTCATGCGCACCCAGTAAGCTTCTCCTCCCTCCTCCTCTCTTCCTTTCTTCTTTATCTTCTGTTAGTACTTTTCTTGATCGGCAGATCTCCTTTGCTGTCGTCGTAGGCCACCGCCGGAGCTCCGTCGACGTGGTCGACCGTCACCACCCGTCCCATAGATCCTCATGAGCATTCCCTTCTCCATCCTCCTTCCCTTCTTCTTTATTTTCTTTTCTTTTCTTGTTGCAATCTTGATCTATTCGCTGTTTTTGTTCTCGCCGGAATCCGGCCGTGCCGGCGACGCATCTCGACGTTCCAGCGAGGTACCCCGACCCGTGTAGTTCCACTGTTCGTCGTTTGGGTTCATTCCGTGAACCGTGCGCCCGTCGCGAGTTTTCCCCGCCGACGTTTAACGTTCCGTTTTCCCGATTCGCGACCCGTCGAGGCAAGTACCCCTTGCTACATGCTAAACAATATTTACATATACTTGACACCCTAAAACCTGCAATTTAACTTTGGTAATATATTTTCTCTTTGTCGTGTTCAATATTGTTAAATAACATTTTATCTTTCAAAACTTGGAACCTATATTTGTAGAACATCGCATCCATGAAATCTTAAACTTGTTAACATGATTAAACGACTATAATTGTCTTACTACATTCTTATAATGTTGAAATCATATCTGTGACACAATTGATAACTATATTGCAAATCGAATGAATCTGCCTATTGCTTAATTAATTACTTATATCATGTTGTTGATAACCATGCTTGACTATATAACTGATTGTGAGTACACCTATGTTATCGTTTGCATCTTGACTTGACTTGTTACATACATAGTGCTTGACCCGACATGGTACCGTATACTGCTTGACTTGACATGACGTACCATGACCTGACCCGTTACCTGATCTTGTGTCTAATGCCAACAAACCTGACATGTAGTCCTAATGGACCGTTCCTGTTGTATATCCAGACAAACCTGTTTACCTGATCCTATGTTGGCATTAGTTTCTTGACTATGGGATACCTGACTTGACATACACATATAACTTGGGGGTATGGGGAAATCAAAGGTGAAACCTGACTTATAACTCAATAGTTCACTTCCTGTTCTGAGTGTACACATTCCTGTTTGGTGCCTAGCGGCATGTCTCGGTTTCAGCCGAGAATATTGAGGCCATGGTCCCGGGTATGTACGGGATACTATTGAGTGTACACACTCCTGTTTGGTGCCTAGCGGCATGTCTCGGTTTCAGCCCGAGAATATTGAGGCCGTGGTCCCTGGTATGTACGGGATACTATTAAGTTACATCGATGATTCATCAATTTGGTTTCAAAGACTTTAGAACAGAGAACCTGATAGAACAGTCCAGTTTACCCACTGCACACTACCCTGCACTGCTCTGATTCATATTATTGTTACCCTTGCTTTATTCCTGTTTATATTCGCATTGCCTGTTTATTTTGTTATTACTTGATGACTTGACGCGCTGACGTCTGGGTTTTGCATGGCCCAGATTCCGTACCGCTGTCGCAGTCCGAGCAGGAGTACTTCAGCCGACAGGCTGAGCTGTGAGTGTTAGTAGTAGTTAGCTTTTCTTTCCTGCATTTTATTCCTGATGTGAGCCCGCATTATGGGACATACATTCCAGTTATTTTGTATTGGATCTTTCTCTTCCGCATTTATTTATTATTGACTCATGTTATCTTGGATTATGGACATGTTTTAGAAAGTTTTATTTTGTTCTTGATATCTCTACAACCGTAATGTGACTGTGGATGGATACTGCCTATCCACAGGTAGCATGGTTGGCTATGTCACGTGCCCATTTTAGCGTACTCTGGGAAGCGAGGCGTGACATGGTTCTTTTGGTATCAGAGCATAGGTTAGTCGGGTTGATTCTTTTGTAGTTGGGTATTGTACCCAATACACGAACCAGAATACCCGTGTTTAGGAAACTGTCCTGCCACCTTGCCGTTTTACCATTCTTGAATCACATTCTTCCTGATTATATCCTTTACGATGTGCAAACTTCCTTTGCATGTCGACTTGAAACCTGATTCCTTGTTATCTCTAGGACTTAGGCGACTTGGGTGGAGTTATGTAATTGTGGCTATGATACCGCGGCATAGTTACAATGCGGCACTCTATTTAAGTATCTTGGAGTTCTAGCCTTGATCTATATTTTGAATCTATCATCATGCTAATGTTGGGTGTTTTGATTTCAAGAATATGGCCGGTAAGAATTTGAAGACGTACCAAAGGCGTGTGGACGAAGCCGCCATGCTTGGAGTGATAAGAGGAATGCTAGAGAATCAAAAGAAACAGACCGAACTGATCCAGCAACAGGCGGACTCGTTTCAGGAAGGTTTGCAGATCGTTCAGCAGTCTGTGAACGATGTTGGAGCTAAACCAGTTGATCGAGTAGGGACTGTAGCAGATTTCAGGCGTTTGGGTTCGTTTACATTTACTGGATTTGAGGAGCCGTTGCCAGCAGAGCAGTGGCTAGTTGACACAGAGAACTTGCTTATTGCAGCACAGATTCCAGATGAGAAAAGAGTTGATGTGGTACGCATTCAGTTTGTGGACTACGCCCGAGAATGGTGGCTTGTGGAAGAGAACCACTTGCCCAAGCCGATCAAGTGGGCGGATTTTTCAAAGAGTTTCCTGGAGAAGTTCTTCCCGCGGACTGCACGGGTGGAAATGGAAGAGAAATTTATCGGGCTAAAGCAGAAGGGAGCACCCGTAGATGTGCATGCAGCAGAATGGACAAGACTCAGTAGATTCGCTGGACTTTTAGTTGCCAACGATGCAGACAGGGCACGGAGGTTCATGCGCAGCTTGGACGTGGACATCCAGAGGCAGATTGTCTCCCTGGGTTTGACCACTTTCTCACAAGTACTTGCGGCAGCCCGAGAGCAGCAGAGTTTATCCGGGATGAAGGGGAGTTTGCAGCAGACAACAGTTGCGGTAAAGAAGCCAGCATTTGTACCAAACCGAGCTCATGGCCGCAGAGGTATTCCAGTGGACCGTTGAGGTGTAGCACCCATGAAGAAGCTTGTGGTCATCGATCGAAGTAAGAGTATGACTTGTAACTACTGCAATTTACCTGGCCACATGCAAAAGGATTGTCGAAGGAGGATGGGACTCTGTTTGGTTTGTGGAGCGGCAGATCACGCCGTTAATGCTTGTCCGTCGAAGCTTCGTACGAGAGATGATTTTCAGAAGCCTCTGCAGAGGCCGTTTCAGGGACAGAAACAGCTGACTCAAGGACCTAATCAGGCTCAAGCTTTTACCTTGACAGCTGAAGAAGCGAAGGCGTCAGGAGAAGTTGTTTCAGGTACTCTACTCGTTCATAGTTTTCCCGCATTAGCGTTATTTGATTCTGGTGCATCCCATTGTTTTATGTCATCCAAGTTTATAACTACACACTCGATTGGATACACGACCCTGTCTCGTTTCTGGGACATACACACTGGGAATGGGAAAATCATAGCTAGTAGGGAATGTAAAGATTGTACAGTTGTTGTATGCGGACAGGAGCTTTTTGCAGATTTCTTGGTGATTGATACGGGCAGCTAGGAAGTCGTCTTGGGAATGGATTTTCTTGGCACTTTCCACTCTCACATTGATTGTAAGGCAAGGAAGGTGATTTTCCAGATTCCCGGACATCCCGAGTTTAGCTTCACTGGAGGAAGCAGTTCTGTCGGGCCAGTCGAGTTTAGGGCTAGGCCGACAAACAATATTCTTCCAGCAATGGAAGTTGATAATAGTGAAGAGCCGGCTGTTGTTCGTGATTTCGTGGACGTGTTTGAAGATATATCGGGTTTACCGCCGAAGCGAGATGTGGAGTTCGCAATTGATCTTATTCCTGGTGCAGCGCCAGTATCCAAAGCATATTATCCAATGGCACTAGTAGAGTTGGAAGAAGTCAAGAAACAGGTTGCTGATTTGTTTGAGAAGGGTTGGATTCGAAGCAGTAACTCTCCTTGGGGAGCTCCAGTTCTTCTAGTAAAGAAGAAGGATGGCACAAGAAGGATGTGCATCGACTATCGAGAATTAAACCGGGTGACTATTAAGAACAGGTACCCGATCCCTCGCATTGGCGAACTTTTCGAGCAGCTTAATGGCGCGAGGGTATTCTCGAAGCTGGATTTGCGATCCGGATATCATCAGGTCCGAGTAAAAGCAGAAGATATTTGCAAGACAGCGTTCCGAACTCGGTATGGACATTACGAGTACTTAGTGACGCCCTTCGGAGTAACGAATGCACCAGCAGTATTCATGGACTTGATGAACCGAATCTTTTCACCGTTCTTAGACCAATTTACCGTGGTTTTCATTGACGATATTCTGGTTTATTCGAAGAGTTTTGAAGAACATGCTGAGCATTTGAAGATCGCACTGCAAACGTTGAGACAAGAGAAGTTGTATGCGAAGATGAGTAAGTGCGAGTTTTAGCTGGAGGAAGTAAAGTTTTGGGGCATGTTGTATCGGGCAATGGAATTGCCGTCGATCCAGAAAAGATTACAGCAGTTCGAGATTGGCCGATTCCAAAGAATGTTGCGGAGATAAAAAGTTTTCTTGGACTCGCCGGATATTACAGGAGATTTGTGGAGAACTTTGCTCGTCTGGCAGAGCCGTTAACCAAGCTTACGCGCAAGGAGGTACCTTTTGTATGGACGGATAAATGTGCGTTAGCTTTTGAGACGTTGAAGCAGAAGTTGATAAACGCCCCTATTCTGACCATGCCAGACAATTCCGGAGGATTGGTGATTCACAGCGACGCATCTGGGAAAGAATTAGGGTGTGTTTTGATGCAGCATGGGAAGGTTGTAGCGTACGCATCGAGATAGTTGAAGACCCATGAGAAGAATTACCCAACTCATGACTTGGAACTTGCGGCTGTGATTTTCGCTTTGAAGATTTGGAGACACTACCTTCTAGGCGAAAGGGTCGAAGTTTTTACTGATCATAAGAGCTTGAAGTATGTGTTCACGCAGAAGGAGCTTAATATGAGGCAACGTAGATGGTTGGAGCTGATGGTTGACTACGATCTTGATCTTAAGTACCATTCGGGAAAGGTTAACATCGTGCCGGATGCGCTTAGTCGGTTACCAGCAATTCAGGTGTTAACTGCGCAGAAGGAGATCGTTGCAGATTTTCGAATATTTGACTTGGAGGTTGTGCTACCGCATTCTACGGGACAGTTGATGCAGCTGCAAGTACATTCATCGTTGATCGAGAATATTAAAGCAGCACAATCGCAGGATCCTAGACTGCAAAAGTTTCGAGAACAGGTTGAAGCCGGACTACGAACAGATTTATTGATCCACGAAGATGGTTCGTTGAGGTATGGTAGCCGTTTGTGTGTGCCAAAGAGAGATATTCGTGAAGAGCTTATGAAGGAGGCACACAGTTCAGCTTATTCTGTACATCCAGGAGGCATAAAGATGTACCAAGATATTCGACAGCATTTCTGGTGGGAAGGCATGAAACGGGAGATTGCTCGCTTTGTGGCGAAGTGCTTGGTGTGTCAGCAAGTTAAGACTGAACATCAAAGGGTTGCTGGTTTATTGCAACCACTTCCGATTCCTCAGTGGAAGTGGGAACATATAACCATGGATTTCGTGACGGCTTTACCGCGGAGTCCAAAGGGCAACAATGCTGTATGGGTGTTTGTTGACCGATTGACCAAGGCAGCTCACTTCATTCCTTTCCGGGTTGGTCAATCAACAGAGACTTTGGCAGAGTGGTACATGCAAGAGATTGTAAGATTGCATGGAGTACCGGTGAGCATTGTGTCCGATCGGGACACTCGGTTCTTATCACACTTCTGGAGGAGTCTGCAGGAAAGTTTGGGGACTCGATTGAAGTTTAGCACAGCTTATCATCCTCAAACTGATGGTCAGTCAGAGAGAACAATCCAAACTCTTGAGGATATGTTGAGGGCATTCATGTTGGACTTCAAGGGTTCATGGGAGGATCATCTACATTTGGTGGAGTTTTCTTACAACAACAGTTTTCAGGAAACTATCCAGATGGCTCCATTTGAAGCATTGTATGGTCATAAATGCCGTTCACCTGTTTTTTGGGAAGATGTCGGTGAACGAAGATTATTGGGACCAGATTTGGTTGTGCAGACAGTTGAGAAGGTTAACACCATCAGAAATCATATGAAGGCAGCACAATACCGACAGAAGAGTTGGGCAGACACGTCAAGAAGACCTCTAGAGTTCGCCGTGGATGATTTGGTATTCTTGAAGATATCACCGACTAGAGGGGTGATTCGTTTTGGAAGTCGAGGAAAGCTTAGTCCTAGATTCGTTGGACCCTTTGAGATCTTGGAGCGTGTTGGTGAGGTAGCGTATCGTTTGGCGTTACCGCGGTCCTTGGCGAATGTGCACGATGTGTTTCACGTATCTCAACTCCGTAGGTATGTTCGAGATGAAACGCACGTATTGGATCATTCGGAGTTAACAGTACGAGAAGACTTGACTTTTGAGGAACGACCGATTGAAATCGTGGATCGAAAGGAAAAGGTTTTTAAGAACAAGGTGATCCCTCTTGTGCTTGTTTCTTGGGGTAATCGCTCGCATGGACAGTCCACTTGGGAACGAGAAGATGAAATCCGGCAGAAGTTTCCTCACATTTTCTTGTAGTTATCTATCTTTGTATTCTAGGAATTTCGAGGACGAAATTCTTTTTGTAGTTGGGTATAATGTAACACCCGAGCCCAATGCTACTAATTTCTGTTACCGTTTGAACGTAGTGTGACACTCATTTCATTTATCTTGCTTGATTGTTACTTATTGTAATTTTACCCCGTCAATTCAATTCTGCATATAACAATTTATGGCATCTAAAATAAAATTAAAAATATTCATCTTGGCCTACTTGACACCCCTAACCCTGTTGTAGCGTCCGTGCATCGTGTTCTCGTCTCGTTCAGTGAAACGGGCGAGTTTGGACGGCTACACGCACGTACGTGTATCCGTTTTGGGGGTATGCTTTTTGATCATAAAACACTTCATTTTCACTTTTGGATCCCTCCTAAAATTCTATTATTTCAATTTTAAATTTTTGGACCCGACCCGGGCATGATTTGGAAATGTTTTACTTTGCGCCAAAATCCCAAATTTTAATATATTTTAACCTTCGCATATTTATTAACCTAATAATATTTTATACTTAAATCTTTTATATAAATCTTTTCCTAACAAACGATTTTCCCTCAGCCAATCAACCTCCTTATTTTTCCCGAGGGCTCCACCTCCTCTCTCTACCTCTCTCCTCTCTCTCTCTCCCGTCGCTCTCTCTCTCTCTCTCTCACTCTCTCCCCATCCTTCTCTCTCTCCTCTATATTTCTTTTCCCCCTCTCCTTTTTCTTTCACGCAGAACCCATCGCAAACCCTACCGCCGCCTCACCCCCTCGCCGCTGCAGCCCCAACGCCGACGACACCATCACCAGCATCCTCGCCTCCTCGCCCTCGACCAATCCACTGCACCTCCTCCCTCCTCTCCCTTCTTCCCGTACACCCTGCACCAGCCGCGGCAACCTGCATACCTCCCTGCACACGTCTGCGCCGCCGGAGTCGCCGCCGGTGGCCTCGTCCCCGTGTCCCCAACCTTCGTGCGCACCCAGTAAGCTTCTTCTCCCTCCTCCTCTCTTCCTTTCTTCTTTATCTTCTGTTAATACTTTTCTTGACCGGCAGATCTCTTTCGCTGTCGTCGTAGGCTACCGCCGGAGCTCCGTCGACGTGGTTGACCGTCACCACCCGTCCCACAGATCCTCGTGAGCATTCCCTTCTCCATCCTCCTTCCCTTCTTCTTTATTTTCTTTTCTTTTCTTGTTGCAATCTTGATCGATTCGCTGTTTTTGTTCTCGCCGGAATCCGGCCTTGCCGGCGACGCGTCCCAACGTTCCAGCGAGGTACCCCGACCCGTGTGGTTCCACCGTTTTCCCGATTCGCGACCCGTCGAGGCAAGTACCCCTTGCTACATGCTAAACAATATTTACATATACTTGATGACACCCTAAAACCTGCAATTTAACTTTTGTATTATAATATCTCTTTGTCGTGTTTAATATTCTTAAATAACATTTTATCTTTCAAAACTTGGAACCTATATATGTAGAACATCGCATCCATGAAATCTTAAACTTGTTAACATGATTAAACGGCTATAATTGTCTTACTGCATTCTTATAATGTTGAAATCATATCTGTGACACAATTGATAACTATATTGCAAATCGAATGAATCTGCCTATTGCTTAATTCATTACTTATATCATGTTGTTGATAACCATGCTTGACTATGTAACTGATTGTGAGTACACCTATGTTATCGTTTACATCTTGACTTGACTTGTTACATACATAGTGCTTGACCCAACATGGTACCGTATACTGCTTGACTTGACATGATGTACCATGACCTGACCCGTTACCTGATCTTGTGTCTAATGCCAAAAAACCTGACATGTAGTCCTAATGGACCGCTCCTGTTGTCTATCCAGACAAACCTGTTTACCTGATCCTGTGTTGGCATTAGTTTCTTGACTATGGGATACCTGACTTGACATACACATATAACTTGGGGGTATGGGGAAATCAAAGGTGAAACCTAACTTGTAACTCAACAGTTCACTACCTATTCTGAGTGTACACATTACTGTTTGGTGCCTAGCTGCATGTCTCGGTTTCAGCCGAGAATATTGAGGCCGTGGTCCCGGGTATGTACGGGATACTATTGAGTGTACACACTCCTATTTGGTGCCTAGCAGCATGTCTCGGTTTCAGCCCGAGAATATTGAGGCCGTGGTCCCGGGTATGTACGGGATACTATTGAGTTACATCGATGATTCATCAATTTGGTTTCAAAGACTTTAGAACAGAGAACCTGATAGAACAGTCCAGTTTACCCACTGCACACTACCCTGCACTGCTCTGATTCATATTATTGTTACCCTTGCTTTATTCCTGTTTATATTCGCATTGCCTGTTTATTTTGTTATTACTTGATGACTTGACGCGCTGACGTCTGTGTTTTGCATGGCCCAGATTCCATACCGCTGTCGCAGTCCGAGCAGGAGTACTTCAGCCGACAGGCTGAGCTGTGAGTGTTAGCAGTAGTTAGCTTTTCTTTCCTGCATTTTATTCTTGATGTGAGCCCGCATTATGGGACATACATTCCAGTTATTTTGTATTGGATCTTTCGCTTCCGCATTTATTTATTATTGACTCATGTTATCTTGGATTATGGATATGTTTTAGAAAGTTTTATTTTGTTCTTGATATCTCTACAACCGTAATGTGACTGTGGATGGATACTTCCTACCCACAGGTAGCATGGTTGGCTATGTCATGTGCCCATTTTAGCGTACTCTGGGAAGCGGGGCGTGACATGGTTCTTTTGGTATAAGAGCATAGGTTAGTCGGGTTGATTCTTTTGTAGTTGGGTATTGTACCCAATACACGAACCAGAATACCCGTGTTTAGGAAACATGTCCTGACACCTTGCCGTTTTACCATTCTTGAATCACATTCTTCCTGATTATATCCTTTACGATGTATAAACTTCCTTTGCATGTCGACTCGAAACCTGATTCCTTATTATCTCTAGGACTTAGGCGACTTGGGTGGAATTATGTAATTGTGGCTATGATACCGCGGCATAGTTACAATGCGGCACTCTATTTAAGTATCTTGGAGTTCTAGCCTTGATCTATATTTTGAATCTATCATCATGTAATGTTGGGTGTTTTGATTTCAGGAATATGGCCGGTAACAATTTGAAGACGTACCAAAGGCGTGTGGACAAAGCCGCCATGCTTGGAGTGATAAGAGGAATGCTAGAGAATCAAAAGAAACAGACCGAACTGATCCAGATAAAGATCATTACCTACTCCCACTAGCTCAAAGATCCTAGCTTTCTAAGCTCCAAGGCATCTAAGAGGCAAAACAAGGCTTGAAAAGGGATTTGGATGAGTTTTGATGAAGTTTAGTGAGGGATTAGTGAAGGAGAGGTGAGTGTTCAGTTGAAAGTGAAGGAGAGATGAAGGAAACGATGAGAAAGAAATAGAGAATGAGAGAAATGAGAGAGGGTGAGATGAAAAGAGAGAGAGAGGTGAGGATAAAGGTGAGTGCACCATGCATTAACTCACACGTTAAAGCAAGCATGACTCACCATGCCACCTCTCATCCAAACAAAACTCAATACAAATATCTCTCCACAAATATCTAGGGTTAAGGTTAAGGTTTTAACAAAGGATTAGGATTAGGTCAAAGTGTCATGGTTGCTAAACTAGATTAACACAAACACACCCTCAGATTAACATACACAAGTGTGTGCAAGCCATAACAAATAATAATAAATTATTAATTAAATGTTATAAAATGTGAGGAAACCGAATTGGTAAACTTTTTACAGAAAACCCGCACTATCGCTTAATTAACACTAATCGAAATCCTAAGGTGTTACAGATAGCTAATCCTACAGTTATTGGTGTTTGACATCGATGATTGTATATAGGTGCTCATTGGATGAGTTACACTGGACGGACTCACCGAGAACTCCTAGTTGGTAATATACCAATGTCAGGTAGCAGTTCTATTATGACATATGTACAAGACAGTCCCTTGGACCTAAGATCGCCATAGTGTCTCATGTGTGTTCCCACTATACTTAGACTTGTACCTTAGCATGGTTCAAAGGAGTCGTGCAAATAGGTTTTTGTTCGGTATAGTCCCGAAGCACGTGGAGGCAGTGAGCGGTCGAGAGGATTCGTCTCTCTCGGTATAGGGAATTGATATCGCGCTGTGCGGGACATGACTACAATCATAAGTTGGTGGCCATCTGTAACATTTCAGAAAATATAAAATATCATTTTTGAATTAAAATAATAAAATAATAAATTTCACAGATATTATACGAATATTGATTTGAGTTTTCGTAGAATGGTATAATTATATAACTATAGTTTGGAAAATAATTAGAATTTAAAATAAATTATCATTTATGAGAGCATTTATTTGAGTTGGTCTTTTTATAAATTAATATATAATTATTTACATATAAGTTTAATGTTAAACTTGATTAGTATTTCATTAATTATGCATTAAACCGAATTTGCTTTGTTAATCATGCTTTGTGTGCATAACATGTAACATTTTGTTCATATTTTATACCATGGTTTCATTTTTTCATATGGTTTTGTTTTTTTAAAAAAGAAAAGAAAAGAAAAGAAGAGATAAAAGAAAATAAAAAAATATATGAGGGGGACAAGGAGGTATGGGCAAGGAGAGAGAGGGGAGTATGGTTTCTAGCCATTCATATCATTTTCTCCATTTCATTCTTTCATCATCTTATTCATCTTCTCTTCATTATTCTTCCACCTCTAAACCCTCACTACCACACCAACAAATACTCTCAAAACCACCACAAAACCTCACATAACCTTCACAAAAATTGTTCCTCACCTCATTCTAAGCTCTATGGTGTGATTAAGTAGGGGTTTTGAGTAACTTGGGCCATCGTAGAAATTTCTTGAGTTGATTCTATAAGGTATAACTCTTAATCCGTTGTTAAATTCTTGAGTTCTTTCTTTCACAACTAATTTAGAGTTAAGAAGTTTAGGTTTTGTGAACTTGGAAAATTCTAGGGTGAGTTTTGGGGATAAAACTTGTAGTGGAGATATAGTAGAGAGTGTAGTGAGTGTCTACTGGTCTAGTAGTGATGATAGCCTTGATTAAAATGAGTTTAGAAGTTTCAAACATGAGTTTAGAATTTTTCGATATCAGTTTTGTTGAACTTGTGGTGATCAAATGGAATCTGGGATGACTTGGAGACTCTGAAAATTTAATAGAAGATATAGAGAGATGTGTAGACCAGTAGAAAGGCACTGTAGAAGCCCGAGCCCCTACCTCTTTATTTTGGCCGCAATTTTATTCGATTTGACTGCAAATATCGGGTCAATTTTGGAATTAATCTTTGAAACTTGGTCTGTAGCTCACTTATTAGAAAATTAAGACTATCCTATACGCTAAAAAGTCTAAAATCACCTTATGAAAAATCTAGAGTTATTTTACTTGATTTTTGGCGATATTTTATGATATTTGAAACTTGTTTTTTGGATATTTGTGTTTTGACTCGGTAGTTTGACGTTCGTACGTCGACGTCAGGGGTTATTTTGTTGTTTTAGCACACGTTGACCATAGGTTCTAGCCTATGTGCCTTTCGCTTGTCGTATTGGTTTTCGATATGGATTTTTTATACGATACGATATGATTTGATTTGTAGGTACATTCATGTGGAATTCCGAGACGACGAAGAAGGATAAGGCATCCATCGGGATCGACTAGAGCGAGACGTTGTAGGTGAGTAGATGTATATCTACAGGGAAGTCGGATGGATGGCGTATAGCACCCCCGCAACTGTAGAATAGGGACACACAAATACATATATATAATACGAATACCTAGCTAATAGGGTTTCTAGAATACCATATGCGACAGTAGTTTACTTGTAGAAAAATATATCCCTAGTACTATTTCTTAGCCTATGAGATATACCTACTCATGAAAACACACACACACACACGCATGTTTACCATATACAATATATATGATATGATATAAGGATATTTACGATATGATGATATAAGTCAATATGGTTGATATAATATGATATGACATGAGATGAGATGAGATGAGATGAGATGATGTACGTGATTATAGATCCGTAGTATTGATTTGATGATATTGTACGATGGATATTCCGTATGCGATATGATGAGGACGGATCGTCAATATTATTTTTGCAGGGATTGCCTAGCACCAAGCCTAGGGTTTGTCTTGCATCAAACATGCCACAATAAAATATTTAAGGGTGCTAAGAAAACCAACCATGAATCGAACTAGAAATTTAGGGTAACAATGCGAGTATCACATACATATAATAATCTAACACTAAGAGGAAAGTAATACAACCTTTGTAGACCTCCTCTTTGTGACTCCTTGGATCAAATTAGTGTTTGAACCGGTTAGCTTGAGTCCCTCAAAGTCCACGACGATCTACCACGAAGTCCCTTTGCACAAGCTCCTAGATTCACTTGATCAAGATGGAAGTGAAGCAAACAATCTACACTAGTGGGCTAAACTAACATAGATTGGTGATGTGGGTTGTGTTCTCACTTAAAAATCTTTTCTTTTTCTTTTCTTCACTCACTTTCTAAATCCTAGAGAGCTTGAAGGAGAGAGAGGAAGGAGGAGATGGCTTAGCTTAACTCATATGAGAATTAACCAAAGAATGAAAGATAATAATCATGATAAGAAAAGAGTCTCCTCATCCTTAACCATGGCTAGAAAATATCTAGATATTTCGACACTGAGTTAACAAAAACCATGCGCAATAAAACCATGGTTTTGACTTTGGTCAACCAAAGAAGAGTGTAGAAACTAAACCATGATTTTCTTTCCATTTGCATTTCCTCAATAATCAAAATGTATAAATATTTTACCATGTGAGTCTTGCATTGCCATCACCTATGTATCATCAACCATGACACATGTATGCATGCATGTGTGCATCCATATCAATATATACATATATTCATGCATGCATACACCATAAAGAAAAGGATTTAATAAATGAGCTAAAGGTCATCAATATTAAATCAACAAATGAGCTAAAGGTCATCAATATTAAATCAACACTTTATTTAATAATCCGGTCATATCACATACGACGCGACCAACAGTAAACGCTAGATTAAAATGCGGTATCATATACACGCATTTAATCAAGCTCCCGCGCATATCCCCATATGCACCCTATATCGTTTCGCCCAACCTAGGTAACCCCTTTGTAGGACTCTAAGACTCGTCAATACGCTAGCAGTAGGCAGTGATTATATCACATACCCACAAAACGTTAGCGGTACTAGCTATACGTAACGGCTCCCAGGTATTGAGCGATCAGAAGAAAAGCAACCGAACCTGTCTAAACTCTCGTCGAGCCAACCGGCAACACATACCGTACAGTCCGGTCTCTTCGTTAGATATGCTGCATATCGAGTCTAGGGATGGTATCGTCGACCCCAATAACTCAATAAGTCATGCCTTTATATAGCCTATAACAGATCGAGAAATTACTGATAACACTTATCAGTAAATCTCATCAGCCCTGGCCAGGAACTTCCTGTTATAGCCAATCGAGCATAGCACAACATCAACCCCCAATACCGAGAGAGACAAAACCCCTCCTATCGCTCATTGCCTCCATGTGCCTCGGGACTGTACCCAAAATCCACCTGTTTGCACGACTGAGTAGAGCTATGGTAGGGTGGAGATCAAAGTACAGTGGGAGGACATACAAGACTCTATGACGATCTCGGGTCTACAGACTAACATGTACTAATGTCACCTGAGAACTGCTATCCAACGTAGATATAATACCATATAGGAGTTCTCGGCGAGTCCGTTCAGTATACCCAGTGTCCACTGAGCACCCTTATACAATCTTTGGTGTCACCACACCAATGGATATGGGATCATCCATCGCCCATCATACGGGTCAAGAAGCCTATACGCTAGTCTACTCTAGAATATCGATACCCCATCTCGATACACCCACGACTAGGAACATTTAAGGATATGCTCATAGACTACACATGCCCCACTAGTATGATCCGCACCATAATCATAGTAGTCAAGCAAATATCCTAAGGGCTTTATCTACATGTACCAGAAATATGCATGGAATAACTAGATAGCATACTATCATGTCGAGCAAGAATTTCCCCTGAATATATATATATACACATACCGATACATCCACTATCAAATAATGGCCTCTAGGGCATATATATATCTAACAATCTCCTACTTGCACTAAGGCTAATTATTGGCGTATCTCATACCAAACATCTCAAAAAGTCGCTCATGCTGCGGCTGAGGGATGGCCTTGGTGAGTGGATCCGCGGTGTTATTCTTTGTATTTACTCTCTGAATCTCGATCTCGCGGCGATCAACTATCTTCCGGATCAAATGATATCGCCTCAGGATGTGTCTGGATCGCTGATAGGACCTGGGCTCTTTGGCCAACGCCATAGTCCCATTATTATCACAATACAATGGTATTGGATCAATAATATTTGGAACTACTCCTAGCTCCGATATGAACTTCCTTATCCAGACGTTTTCCTTGGCAGCATCATTTGCAGTAATATACTCAGCTTCCATCGTTGAGTCTGCAACAGTATCCTGTTTGGAACTCTTCCAACATACCGCCCCTCCATTGAGAATAAATACAAACCCTGAGATAGATTTGTTGTCATCCTTATCACTCGGGAAGCTCGAATCGGTAAAGGCCTCCATTTGGAGATCCCCGTTACCATACACCAAGAACATTTCTTTAGTCCTTCGCAAGTACTTAAGAATGTTCTTCACTGCTATCCAGTGATTCTTTCCTTGGTTGGATTGATACCTGCTTACTATACCCAGTGCATAAGCTACATCGGGGCATGTACACAACATCGCATACATTATAGATCCTACGGCTGAAGCGTAGGGAATAATGCTCATGCGAGCTCTCTCTTCATCGGACTTTGGGCAAAAGTACTTGGAGAGAGTGACTCCATGGCAAGCGGGTAAGGCACCCCGCTTGGAGTCTTCCATACTAAACCTCTTTAGGATGGTGTTGATATACCTGGTTTGGGACAATCCCAACAACCTTTTAGATCTATCCCTATATATCTTCATGCCTAATATGTACGAGGCATCACCCAGGTCCTTCATGGAGAACCTTTGTGATAAGAATAATTTGACCGTTTGTAGCATAGGAACATCATTTCCTATCAGAAGAATGTCATCCACATACAATACGAGGAATGCAACAGTACTCCCTACAATCTTCTTACAAACACAAGGTTCATCTGGATTTTTGATGAAATCAAACTCTTTGATGACATCATCAAAACAGATGTTCCAACTCCGTGATTCCTGCTTTAATCCATAAATGGATTTAAGCAACCTACATACTTTCCCGCTGCTTCCACTATCAATGAAGCCCTCTGGCTGATCCATATAAATGCATTCTTCTAAATCACCATTTAGAAATCCTGTTTTAACGTCCATCTGCCAGATTTCATAGTCGTAGTGAGCAGCAATAGCAAGTTGGATCCGAATGGATTTAAGCATGGCTACAGGAGAGAAAGTTTCATCATAGTCCAAACCTGATCTTTGACAAAATCCTTTCGCTACAAGCCTTGCCTTATAGGTCTCCACCAGCCCATTTACACCGATCTTTCTCTTAAAGATCCATTTGCACCCTACGGGTTTTACCCCAGATGGTACAACTTCTAAAGTCCATACTTTGTTGGTGTACATAGACTCTATTTCGGATCTCATTGCATCCAGCCACTTCACAGAGTCACCACTCGTGATAGCTCGCTGAAAACTGGTAGGGTCATCAGCATCCATGATGCAATCTTCTCCATCACCATCAATGAGAAAACCGTAGTATCTCTCCGGTGGGCGAGAAGTCCTACCAGATCTACGGAGTGGATGAGGTTCATAAGATTCTGTTGCAACATCAAGTTCAACTAAGTCGTTATTTGTAACTTGTGTCTCTAGAACCTCTTCCAGATCTACCACATTGCCATCAGTGTTATTTGGAAAATTTCATTTTCTAAAAATGTGGCATGTTGAGAAACAAACACCTTTTGTTCCTCCTTGTGGTAGAAAAGATATCCAAATGAATGTTTTGGATATCCCATAAATATACACTTAACCGATCATGTCTCGAGTTTGTCTGAATTCTGCTTTTTGACAAAAGTCGGACAACAGCAAATCTTAACTCGTTTAAGAGATAGTCTCTTCCCATACCATATCTCATATGGAGTGGTAAACACGGTCTTGGTTGGAACCCTGTTCAACAGAAAAGTTGCAGTCTCTGATGCATGCCCCCAAAAGGAGAGAGGTAACTTAGCATCACTCATCATGGATCGTACCATATCTAATAAGGTACGATTCCGTCACTCTGACACACCGTTGTGCTGTGGTATGTAAGGGGGAGTGAGCTGAGAGAGAATCCCATTCTCTTTTAAAAAGTTCGAAAACTCTGTACTTAGATACTCTCCATCTCGATCTGATTGAAGTATCTTTATGCTAATTCCTGTTTTTTTCTACTTCAAGTTTGTACTCCTTGAATTTCTTGAAAGCTTCAGACTTATGTTTTAATAAAAACACATGACCGAATTTTGAGAAATCATCAGTAAAAGTTATGAAGTAAGAAAAACCGCCTCTTGCATGTGTAGACATTGGCCCACATACATCACTATGTATGAAGCCTAAGAACTCTGTAGCTCTTTCTCCGTGTCCAATAAACGGAGTTTTGGTCATTTTCACTTTGATACAAGACTGACAAGTCGCATAAGATTTATATTCACAAGGATTTAAATATCCATCTTTATGAAGCTTGTTTAGTCTTGTTTCGTTAATATGACCAAGTCTACAATGTCAAAGAAAAGCTTCATTTATATCTAAAAATTTTCTTGTATTTGTGTGTTTTATATTGAAAACTGTGTGTTGATTTAGGATGTATATCCCGTTATTAAGTGTACCATAACCAATCAACTCTTGATTCAGTTTAATGTTCATAACATTATGCTGTAATACAAAATGATATTCTTCATTGTCTAACAAAGAAACGGATATTATATTACAACGCATACTAGGTATATAATAACATGGGTTCAAAACCAATATACAACCCGACGGCAACCCCAGGTGATACTCTCCCACTGAAACTTCATGTACATTGGAACCATTTCCAACTCGGAGAGTATGATCACCGGTCTTCAAAACTCTGCTATTTCTCAAGCCCTGCACAGAATTGCAGATATGAGAACCCGAACCGGTATCCAATACCCAGGAAGCAGAGTTTATAGAAAAATATTTTTCAGTCACGAACACACCTGAAGCAGAAGCATCACCATGCTTCTTTTTCTTGAGATCAAGGTATTCAGTAAAATTCCGCTTCCAGTTCCCCTTCTTGTTGCAGTGGAAACATTCTCCTTTTCCCGACTTCTCAGCCTTGGATTTGTCTCTCCCTTATGCCTTTTTGAATCTACCTCTTGGTTTGGTGGGTTTCTTCTTATTCCTTCCCTTGGCCTTGGCTTTTGGGAAGGAAGAGGAAGATTACCCAACAATCAGAGAGGGAGAATTTGCCTTGAGCGTGCTCTCCGCACTTCTCAACATATTGAGAAGTTCGGGTAGTGACTTCTCCATGTTGTGCATGTTCAAGTTCACTATGAATGGAGCAAAGGTAGAGGGAAGAGACTGTAGAACAATATCAACATATTGTTCGTTCTCCATTGTCCATCCGAGTCCCTCAAGCTCTTCAATAAGAGCTATCATCTTCAAAACGCGATCACCTACTGGTGTGCCAGGAGCCATCCGCATCTGAAACAGCTTTCGAGACGCTTCGTATCGTAGGGTACGAGATTGCTCCCCATACAACTTCTTTGTATGGAGAAAGATGGATTGAACATCCATATGGTCATGTTGATTTTGATGTGTATTGTCCATCGATGCAAGCGTGAGGCATTTAACCGTAGCACAGTTAATATCCCATGTTTTGCAGATCTCTCTATTCGCAACAGAAGATTCAGGGCCTGGGCTGGGCGGGGCTGTGTTCATATCATAATTTTGCATTATTATATTCCCCATTCTTATTCAGTTTATAAATAAACAGGTGCTTTTGATCCATGTCTGCTACATAGTTGCAGGTTACAGGTTCTCGGAACAAAACAGTGAAATTGATGAAAAGACGATACAAAAGTGAGACTACGACCAACAAATGGAAGAATCTTGATCATGCCTACAGTTTGAAGAACAAATGAAGATCAATGGACGAGTTCACAAAGCACAAAGGCAGCGCAAGGTTCAAGACTTCGACACGAAGCAAACGATAAAAGTCCACGACATTATGCACTGTGGAAATCTGGAAGAACACTGGAAGACAATCTGATAAATCAAGTGAAGAAACAAGAAGACAAATGCAACTGGAGAATTACCAAGAGAACACAGCCCAAGACACCACTATATGGCCATGGATCCACGGCCAAACATGGCTTTTGGCCGCGGTTCCGCGGCCATGATAAGCCCGTGTCGGCGTGAACTTTGACGGTGTGGCGGTGCGTTGACTAGGCTTCTTTAGGGTAAATTTGTAAATACAGATATGTATCGAATGTAACCCTAGGGTTTCTATAATCTACAAATAGAAAACCTAAACCTCTTTTTGAGGTATGCCTCTTTTTATTGAAAAAATTCAGAATCTATTGTAATACTTTGAAGAGTGCATCGAATAAAGTAGTAGATTTTTTTACCTTGCCCTAGTTCTTAAATTCTTTTTTTCCCTAGTATAGATTTTATTATCTGCCCTAGTTAATTAGCATAGAACTTTTATTCATCTGCCGTAGCTTAGATAATTAGGTTATTGAATTGAAAACTCATAAAAAATGTCTTTTATCAATCCCCTAATGAGTGAGTAGTTCCTCACTTGTTAGGGTTAGTAATAGGAAAGAGATGAAAATCTCTCACCCCTTTCTTGCCCATCGCATATTTTTTATTGGACTCCATGCATACATACACACACCGCTCACTACGGCACCCTACCCCATGAGGTAACGGTGATACCGTAGTTTAAAATACCGGTTGTGCATGCTTTCCATGGAGGTTAGGGTAAGAATTAAGAAAGGACGGACAAGGACCTAGAGGAAGAAACATCGTTTCTTCCCGATCATGCTAATACCCTTTATTAATTATTACCATAACACCTAAATAGATCTAAATTAGGGCATTGAAAGTGGTGAGAAATCTTAACTTTCCAAACATAACCTAAAGCTAACCCTAGCAAAGTTTTAATCCTAGTTTAAATCAACTTTAGTTTTTAGTGATAATCAATCCAACACTATTTGGAATTAACTCGTTAGAACAAATTGAGAATACACAAAATCCCTGTGGACCGACTCGTACTCACCGGCTAGCTACCAAGCGACGCCGTTCTTGATTGCGGTAATTAATTCTTTGATCATAAAGCAGCACACAAATCAAATGGCGCCGTTGCTGAGGATGGCGTAGTTATTTTCTTTTTGCAATTTCGGGTTAATATAAAATCATAAAAACTGAAAAATTTAAAAAATATAAAATTTTATCATCTTGTTATTTTTTGAAGGGTGTTTTGTTTGAATTGTGCAGGATCATCGAACGAATTCAAATCTGGAAAAATCCAGAGAGCAAAACAGAAAACAACAGATCTGAACAACAGAGGAAAATCAGAACAGAGGAGCAGAAGAAACTTCGGGAACCGAACCGCAGAGTCCACCGCGTTTCTGCCGCAGAAACAACACTTTGACAGCGCATCCGCGGTTCCTTGGTGACGTCAGCATGTGGAATCTCTTCTGTAAGCTCCCTCTTCTTCTCTGTAACCCCTTAATATCTCCTCTGTAAAAATTTCCTGCAGGGTTCTTTGCGCAAAAACTTCTTCCCCTTCTCAATAACTTGATCTTGTGTAGGATTCTTTGCGCCGCAAAATAAAAAAAAAGTATTTGCAAATGTTTGATTGTGTTTACTGCTTTGCATATTTAAATTGACTTTAAAGGGCTTGAACACCAATCCAGATTGGGTGGGGATTTCATCACCCTTCTCAGGACCCCAAAAATCACATAAAGCATATTGCATTGACCATCAAGTTAATTAAAAAAAAATTAGACGCAGCCCTAAGGACTTCGCGCTCAATAGGACAAAGGAATAGTTGTTAGGCATCGATCTTTAATGTAAACCTGACTTTGTGGTGCCTAGGCTAGACAGGTAGGGAAAGGTAACTTTAAAAGGCCCGTCTCACGGTGACTCGTGAGCGGATCCCTCCTTTCTCAACTTGTGCTTACCTGGCCACAATTGGCGGTGAAGAGGCGGTTTGAGGTCCTCACATCTTGCCCTTTGGAATAGTTAGGAGCAGTTTAGCTGACCTAGGTGACCCTAGATCTAGGCTTGATTGTGCATTTGTGATTGATTGAACGTGTGTCTAAGCCTTTTACCGAAAATCTTTTTGAAAAGTTCCTTAAAAAACACAAAAAGGAACAATTTTTACAAAAAATTGCAACTTGTCGCTAAGAAATCCGTTGCACCCCACTTACACCCACTTTCCCCTAATTGACGTTTTCTTACCCCCACCTTCTGTTTTTCACCTTTTTGACTACACTACCTCTTTAGTGTATATCCGGTTGGACTAGGGACACTAGTGCCAGTTTAGACCGTATTTCGTTAGTACCGACTGACGACGCTTTCAACTCCGAAGTCGAAATTCCTTCCACTTCTTTACCTTCACCTTCATATTCTTCGTCTTCTAATGAGATGTCGGGATTCGATCCTAACAACCCCTTACCCGCGGGACTGATTCCACCTCCGCAAGATGCGAATAACCCACAACACCCACCTGTTGAAGCGCCCCAACGAATCGCGCTCCAGGATCTTTTCTACCATATCCGCACCGCTTTACCTACTTGTCTTTCACTTCCACCGGCAAATGGGGATAACTTTGAGATCAAGCCCCAATTTATCAACATGTTGCCAAAATTTCACGGATTGGAATCCGAAGATGCCTATATCTTCATAAACAAATTCCAGAATGTTTGCGCAATGATAAAGACAACACAACTTTCTGATGATGCTATAAGGCTACGTGTCATTCCATTCACCTTATGTGACCTAGCTGAGAAATGGTTGTATAGCACAGCATCACACTCAATCAAAAATTGGGAAGAGTTTGTTAAAGCTTTTCTTAAAAAGTTTTACCCACATCGTAAGACCGCGAGAATTTGCAATGAGATCATTCAATTTTCCCAGCTTCCTTCCGAACCCTTTTGGAAGTGTTTTGGAAGATTTAAAGACCTACTTGTTCAATACCCTCACCACGGTATCGAAAATTGGCAACTTTGCCAAACTTTATACGAAGGATTGAACCCAGCAACTAAGCAGTTGTTGGAAACCATTTGTCAAGGTCACTTTCTAACAAAATCAAGCGAGGAAGCTTGGCAGTTTCTCGACGATCTTGCTGAACAAACACTTCAGTAGGAGAGCACTAAGACCACCTCATCTTCTTCAACAGGTTAGTCTAGGGCAGGCATACATCAATTAGATATGTCGATTGCAATGAAGGCCGAAATGGACGCACTTATGACAAAGCTAGAAGCAATTGAGACCAAAATCTCATCGCCTTCTCCTGCCCCTGCTTTGCCCCCACGAACTATTTGTGCTTGTTGTTCGGATCCATCCCATCTTACCGAAGAGTGTCCTTACAATCCACCTGTTCAAGGACAAGATCAAGTCAATACTGCCTTTCAGCAAAGACAAAGAAATGATCCATACTCTTCAACTTATAATCCGGGTTGGAGGAGCCACCCAAATTTTGCATGGAATTAAAATCAACAATTCTAAGGAAACAATAACTTTCAAAGGCCTCCTCCTCCACAACAACAAGCACCTCAACAAACTCAATACCAGCAACCTTTCCAACCCCAACCTTACCCAAACCAAATGAACAATTTTGTGCCCAACAACTCTTATCCTCGAAACAATTTTGTTCAACCGAATAATGATAAGGTTACCTCGCTAGAAAGAAGTCTAGATACGTTTCTAAAACAATCTACACAATCCGCAGCAATGTTGGAGACTTCCATTCAATCTTTGGTGCAAAACAGTGCTTCACATGATCAAAGCATCAAATCAATTGAGGCCCAAATTGCACAACTAAATGCTGCGTTGAGCGAGCGAGAAAAGGGAAAGCTTCCGTCTCAACCATTGCCAAATCCCGGTCACACACACAATGCACATATTGCATATGAACAACAAAATCATAATGTAAATACTGTGACCACGTTGAGATCAGGAAGAGTGTTGCACAATAACATGGGTATTAATGATGACACCCCTGCCGGTGCTTCTTCTTCTTCTTCTTCATCTTCATCTTCATCTTCATCTTCTTCGTTAGAGCCTATTCTTCATTCTTCACAAGTCTCTACTTCTTCTAATTTGAACGGACCCACTTCTTACTTCACGAACACACCAACATGGGGATCCGTTCCACTCAACAATCTACTCCACAAACATTGGACTCAACAAATTTTCAAAGTGTTCCTTTTCCAAATAGGTTGAGATCCAATAAACCAACTCCACAAATGGAGAAGATTGTAGAGTTGTTCAAACAGGTTAGCATAAACATACCTCTCTTGGATGCAATCCAACAAGTCCCTTCTTATGCGAAAATCTTAAAGGACTTATGCACCAAGAAGTGGAAGTCACAAGTACCAAAGAAAGTTTTCGTGGCTAGTGTTGTTAGTGATACTCTTTTCCAATCTTTACCCCAAAAACATAAGGACCCCGGCTGTCCTACAATTTCGATAACAATTGGGGATAAGAACATCAATAGGGCACTATTGGATCTTGGTGCTAGTGTCAATTTGCTATCCTATTCAGTATACGAACAATTAGGCATTGGAGAGCTTAAACCCACTCATTGTACTCTCCAAATGGCCGACCGATCCATCACCCATCCTAGGGGTGAGTTAGAGGATGTGTTGATCAAAGTAGGGGACTTTATTTTCCCCGTTGATTTCATTGTCATGGATACACAGCCTGTAGCTAACCACCGGAGTCAAATTCCGGTGATACTTGGTCGACCATTCGTTGCGACTTCCAATGTGGTGATCAATTGTCGTAATGGTTCAATGAACCCCTCTTTTCGAAATATGACAATTGAAGTCAATATTTTTAAGTTGGGGAATCAGCCCTCCGAGCCTAATGCTAGTATACTTGATGCTTGCTCGATCTACGAGATCACGCAGGTGGACTGTGAGCTCGAAAAATTTCTGTTCGATCACAGCAGTTTTGACGCCTCTAGTGCATTCCTCTTAGAATCTGACACGGCTTTCACGCCGGAAAACGATTATGAGTGTTTCACTTTTTTGGACGATTTTGAAGACTCACCAACCGAGTTTGAGTCTTTTGATTTTTCGGATGAGTTAGTTGAACCATCCGACTCGGTTGCTTACACTCGATTTGAACCATTGATGGAATCCTTCGAGTTTGAAACAGTTTCACCAATGTTACCTTCAATTGTTTCACCTCCGAAACTCGAACTCAAGCTTTTGCCGTCTCACCTTAAATATGCTTACCTAGGTAAGAATGAGACCCTTCGCGTATCATATCGGCCTCTCTAGCTCTCGAGCAAAAGAAAGCCCTTTTAATGGTCTTACAAAATAATCGGCAAGCTTTTGGCTGGACTATGACGGACATCAAGGGGATTAGTCCCCTCATAGTTGAACATCATATACATATGATGGATGATACCAAGCCAGTAAGGGATCCACAAAGACGCCTCAACCCCATAATGAAGGAGGCTGTCAAGAAGGAGATTGTTAAATGTCTTGATAGTGGTATCATTTACCCTATTTCGGATAGCCAGTGGGTTAGCCCCATTCATGTTGTCCCAAAAAAATTGGGCATAACGGTCATAACAAATGAGGCGAATGAGTTGATACCCACTTGCACCCAAACTGGATGGCGAGTTTGCATCGACTATAGAAAACTCAACGCCGCGACAAGGAAAGACCACTTTCCTTTACCTTTTATTGACCAAATGCTAGAGCGATTGGCTGGGCATGAATTTTACTGCTTTTTGGATGGTTATTCCGGCTATAATCAAGTCCCCATCGCCGAAAAGGATCAAGACAAGACCACATTTACTTGTCCTTTCGGTACATTTGCTTATCGTCGCATGCCCTTCTGGTTATGCAATGCACCCGCTACATTTCAGCGGTGTATGATGGGGATCTTTTCTGATATGGTGGAGACATTTTTGGAAATTTTTATGGATGATTTCTCCATTTTCGGTGACTCCTTCGATGAGTGTTTGCTGCACTTAGACGCAGTTCTTACCCGCTGTAGGGATAAGAACCTCACTTTAAATTGGGAGAAATGCCACTTTATGGTACGAGAGGGCATTGTCTTAGGACATGTCATCTCGCAAAATGGCATAGAGATTGATAAAGCAAAGATTGAAGTCATTTCCAATCTTCCTCCTCCTAAATGCGTCAAAGACATCCGAGCCTTCCTTGGCCATGCCGGTTTTTATAGACGGTTCATCAAGGATTTTAGCAAGATAGCTAGACCCTTGACTCTTTTATTGCCCAAGGACACAACTTTTGATTTTGACTCAACATGCATGAAAGCGTTCGAGTCATTGAAACACTCACTCATTTCTGCGCCTATTCTTTCATCTCCCGACTGGACGCATCCATTTGAAATTATGTGCGATGCATCTGATTTCGCCATTGGTGCTGTCCTTGGACAACACATTAATAAGATGCCGCACGTAATTTATTACGCTAGCCGAACATTAAATGAGGCCTAATTGAATTACACAACAACAGAAAAAGAATTTTCAGCCATTGTGTTTGCACTTGAAAAATTCCGGCCCTATTTAATCGGCTCTCCAGTGATTGTTTACACGGATCACTCCGCTCTTCACCACCTTTTTGCGATGAAGGATGGCAAATCGCGGCTAATACGTTGGATTCTCTTGCTACAAGAGTTTGACCTTGTCATAAGGGACAAAAGAAGATGTGAAAACGTAGTTGCCGACCACCTTTCACGACTTCCTTCTTCGCCCACATTTGATATTCCTATTAGAGATGTTTTTCCCGATGAGAAACTCTTAACCGTGTCATGCGAACCTTGGTTCGCTGATATAGTAAACTATTTGGCCACCGGACTGATACCTAAACATTGGTCGAAATAGGACAAACTCCGATTCCTGGCCCAAGTAAAACATTTTTACTGGGATGAACCGTATCTCTTTATATAATGTTCCGACCAAATCATTCGTCGGTGTGTCCCCAAAAAAGAGTTTAAGAGTGTGCTGTCTTTTTGCCATGATCAAGCGTGTGGTGGGCACTTTGGCCCCAAGAAGACAGCAGAGAAAATCTTGCAGTGTGGTTTCTACTGGCCACGACTCTTTAAAGATACATACGAATACTGCAAGACAAGCTCCTGGTGCCAACACTTGGGCCGGATATCGCGGAGAAATGAAATGCCGCTCCAACCAATTTTGGTTGTGGATATTTTTGATGTTTGGGGAATAGACTTCATGGGACCATTTCCCAATTCCTTTGGGAATATGTTTATTCTATTGGCTGTTGACTATGTGTCAAAATGGGTCGAGGCTGTGCCCAGCCGAACGAATGACAACAAGATTGTCGTTCGATTTCTTAAAGAAAATATCTTTTCTCGGTTTGAGCATCCTCAAGCAATTATAAGTGATAATGGATCTCACTTCTGTAATAGGACTTTTGAGTCCTTAATGCGCAAATACTCCATTACTCACAAATTGTCAACACTATATCTCCCCCAAACCTGTAGGTAAGCCGAGGTTTCGAATCGGCAGATTAAATAAATTTTGGAGAAAACGGTTTCTAAAAACCGTAAAGATTGGTCATACAAACTGATTGATGCACTATGGACATTCCGTACTGCCTACAAGACCGATCTTGGTATGTCTCCATACCCGCTTGTTTATGGGAAGGCTTGCCACCTCCCAGTTGAAATTGAGCACAAGGCATTTTGGGTGATTAAAGAGTTGAACTTATCGATGGGAGATGCGGGTAGCAATAGAAGGCTGCAATTAAATGAATTAGATGAGCTGCGGGATGAGCCTTACGAAAATGCGGTAATTGTTAAAAACCGAATGAAGGTGTTCCATGACAAACACCTTATGCGCAAAACCTTCAAACCTGGCCAACAGGTTTTTCTTTATGACACTCGGTTACACTTCCACCCCGGCAAGCTCAAATCTAGATAGAAATGGCCGTTTTTGGTACGCACCGTATATCCACATGGTGCGGTAGATCTTGAAAACCCGGAGGACGGTACTTTATTTAAAGTAAACAGATATCGACTAAAACCGTTCCTCACTGCGGACCCATCGGAGGAGCTCCTGTTTTTGCAGGAGCCGATTTACACTGACTAATCCTCCTCCATTTACCCCCAAATTTACAATCATCTAGCCAAAACACTGTTTCACTTAAGTTTGGGGGGGACCTTTTTGCATATATATTTTGTTTTTTTTCTGTTAACAATAAAAAAACAAAAATAAACAGGGGAATACCGGCAATTTTGACCCTCTTGGTGTAGCCTGACAGTGAGGACACTGTCGAGTTTAAGTTTGGGGGTGTGCTCGGTAAGGTTTCTTTCTTCGCATTCATATGTAAAATTTTGCATTTAAAACCCATAAAAATTGAAAAAAAAATTGAAAAATTATAAAAATTGAATAATTCAATTTTGGCTATAATTGACTTGAGTTTGACAAAAAGGTTAACTAGTTGGGAACAACTAAATCTTAGACTTAGTAAATTAAAAACCCTGAAAATAACCTTTCTTAAAATTTAACGGTAGAAAAATATATGTCTTTGTAGTTTACTTAGAAAATAGTCAAATTTTGAGTTCACTTCTTAGGCTAAGTCAAAATAAGGGAAGAGTATTGATATTTTTATTAATATATAAGTCTGAAAAATAATTCCTAAGCTTAAGTCTAAATTCTGAAAATATATACCCTACAAATTGCACAAACACGAACCTTGAAACTTGGAATAGTAGAAGAGACCATGAAATGCTCTTGTCTAAAGTCCTTAGTATAAAGGGAAATGAAATAAAAATACAAGTGTGAATAAAAAAAAAATGAACACTGGTTTTCGTAATTACTTAAGGCTGCATAAATAGAAAAAATATTTAGCGAGGGTGCTTTATCACCTAGTGCCTTAGACCAACTGGTTTGAGAGTCACTGCTAAAGCCTTAGGTGTTACAAGACTAATAATCACGCCTTAATGTGCAAACACATTTTGTAATCGGTCGTTGGTACCTCAAGAAGTATTAACGGTCGCATGAAGAATGTGTGAGCAATTTCATCTAAAAATTCTCCAACTAAAAGTACTTTGGACAATGGATAAGAATATGATAGCTTGAATTGAATTTCCAAGTGTAGGGCTGATACATACACACACGTAGGGGTATATGATTGGGGTTTTGATGAGAGATAGGAATGAAAAATAGGACTTATATTTTTAGTAGAGATGATAAAAATTCCTAAGTTGAGATGGAACATTAGAAGGAAAACTCAAAAGATGCTAAAAGCTAAGTAAACCTACAAAACATATATAATCTTAAGTTAAATGATAAGGAAGCGTGAAAAATATGGGTTGATAATTTCTGAGTTGAAGATAATAGAGTTTCTTGTTAGAAAACCTAATTGGAGAATAAAAGTCAATAGGTCGATTTGATAGGATTTTGTGGGTAGTATCTGTTGAAAACCCTCAGGAGACAACACTCCTCCTACTAGGGACACCTAGAGGTTTAACGGCTTGTTGCACTAGCTCAGTGCAATCGCGTTTCCTTGCGAAAGTGAGGCTAGGTCTTTTTCGAGAACAAAACTAGTTTTGCTCAAGGACGAGCAAAAGATAAGTTTGGGGGTATTTGTTCATATCATAATTTTGCATTATTATATTTCCCATTCTTATTCATTTTACAAATAAACAGGTGCTTTTGATCCATGTCTGCTACATAGTTGCAGGTTACAGGTTCTCGGAACAAAACAGTGAAATTGATGAAAAAACGATACAAAAGTGAGACTACGACCAACAAATGGAAGAATCTTGATCATGCCTATAGTTTGAAGAATAAATGAAGATCAATGGACGAGTTCACAAAGCACAAAGGCAGCGCAAGGTTCAAGACTTCGACACGAAGCAAACGATAAAAGTCCATGACATTATGCACTGTGGAAATCTGGAAGAACACTAGAAGACAATCTGATAAACCAAGTGAAGAAACAAGAAGACAAATGCAACTGGAGAATTACCAAGAGAACACAGCCCAAGACACCACTATATGGCCGCGGATCCGCGGCCAAACATGGCTTTTGGCCGCGGTTCCGCGGCCATGATAAGCCCGTGTCGGCGCGAACTTTGATGGTGTGTCGGTGCGTTGATTAGGCTTCTTTAGGGTAAATTTATAAATGCAGATATGTATCGAATGTAACCCTAGGGTTTCTATAATCTATAAATAGAAAACCTAAACCTCTTTTTGAGGTATGCCTCTTTTTATTAAAAAAATTCAGAATCTATTATAATACTTTGAAGAGTGTATCGAATAAAGTAATTAGATTTTTTTACCTTTCCCTAGTTCTTAAATTCTTTTTTCCCTAGTATAGATTTTATTATCTGCCCTAGTTAATGTAAGTGCACGGCGGCGCCCCGGCCGTCGATCCGACGCCGGAGTGCGGAAGCGGTGAATAACTAAAATTTTGCGGACTTTGCAAACCGGCACCACCGCGCACTAATCTCCGGATCGAACCATTAACTAGTCCTAGCTATCTACAAGAAAGGGAAGAGATATACCGACGATCCAAGTCCTCCGGTCTTCATCTCCAATCCGATCTCCTCGCGGGATCTCCGTCCGTCTCATCCTCGTCGCCGGAAGTGCACCACGTTGCCTACATCGTTTACGGGCTCCCACCTCAATGCCGAGGCAACTCGGGCACGAAGCCGGCTACTCGACGTGCCCAAGGTTCGTTGTAGAATATGTAGTGAGCAAGTCTCATTTTTGGGGTTTGTGGAATTGCCATTGGTGAAGGAAAAGAGAGCTTGGAGAGAGGTGAGAAAAATGGAGCATACTCAAGAAGGAATGTATCATATTTTTCTCCACACATCAAATGAAATGAATCCCATTCTCACCAAGGAATGGCCGGCCCCCCCCCCTTCATGTGTGATTGGAGAGAGAGAGAGAGAGCAAGGTCAAGGGGTGGGTGGAAGCAATGATGCAAGAGGGCATCATGAAAGAATATGATCACAAGCAAAAACCACACACAACCACAACCATCATCAACAACCATGATGCTAACAAAGTCAAGCCATCATGAAGTATGAAGTCAAGCAAGTCAAAGGAGGGTGCTATCATGATACAACAAAATGCAAAGACCCCCTTCCACAAATGCCTATTTGCAACAATGCAAATAAGCCCTCCTCCACCAATCTTCGGCCAATGAACGGAACAATGGAAATCGGCCGAAACGGAAAGCAAACTGGCAACTCCAGAAAACTGGTCCCGTAATAAATTACAGGAAAACCCCGATACTGTGCATACACACCCGCATTTGTATTCCGACCGAAATACAAATGCAATGAGATAAAATCTACACTGTACTATAATAGGATCCGGCTTATACCAAAACCGGCTAGTAATATCTGTTCGATCCTGATCCGTACAATACCGCACGTATCTGATCGAACCCTGCCATATAACCATACGGCCTATAGTACAAACTGTCCGATCCTGATCCGTGCAATACCGCACGTATCTGATCCGACCTTGCCATATCTCCATACGGCCTCTACAACCTTTCGCCCGAAAGCTGAGTAACTGAAATGTGGGGGACTCTAAAGACTCGTCAACACCTTGGTTGTGGATTTAACCACTAGCACGTCAGAGGTATAAGCCAATACGTAACGGGCCACCAGGTACTGACTAAAAAGGATGTCTGTGAGCGAACTCAGCCTGACAACCCTACTGAGCCTGTCAGTGACAATATCCGTACAGTCCGGTCCGTTCGTCTATGAGTATCGCATGGCGGGCCTAGGGGGTTGGTAAAAGTCAGACCCCCAAAAGCGGTACAAGTCGTGTCGGAGTGTAGCCCAGAACACCCTGAGATACTACTGGAATACCTACCAGTAAATCTCCTTGCCTTGGCCAAGGACTTTGTGTAATGGCTCTCCTAGACACAGCACGACATCACCCCCAATACCGGGAGAGACGAACCCCTGAAGATACGCTCACTGCCTCCATGTGGCTCGGGACTGTACCCAACTAAAACCTGTTTGCACGACTCCTTTGAGCCGTGGTAGGGTAGTAATCAAAGTACAGTGGGAACTCACACGAGACAAATGACGATCCCCAGGTCGATGAACTAATCTGCACACATGTCACCAGGGAACTGCCATCTGACGTCTGGTATATGACCAACTAGCATGATCCCGGCGAGTCCTGTCCGGTGTACTCATAACCCAATGAGCACCTGTATACATCTTAGGTGATCCAACTGACACCAGTGGCTTGTGAGACCGGCCACCGCCCCTCGTCGGGGTCTCGACTGTATACACTAGTCTACTAATGGAGTATCGATGCCCAGTCTCGAAACTCCCACGACTAGGGACCTTTTAAGGATATGCTTGTAGACCCCCAGCTCCCACTTATATGATCGCCCTCATACTGCTGGTGGTCAAGCAAGAATCCTAGGGGCTCTATCAACGTGTAATAGCGACGTGTCAGGTCACCTAAAGCAGTACACGATGATAAAGGTAAACCAGATAGCATACTATCATCTCGAGTAAGACTGTCCTACCGGGATAGGTCCTCCCTCAATCATTACAATCACGTACCTGTGACCTAATAATTGACTCTGAGGGCACTATCTCCAACAATCTCCCACTTGCACTCAAGGCTAATTATTGCGATGTCGCCTACTCACAGCCCGTGTGATACCGAACATCCAACTCCTCTACTAGTCAGTCTCACAAAGCTCGTTTGCGGAACTATTGCGTTCGAGGAATAGCCTCAGTGAGTGGATCCGCTTAGTTGTATCTTCCTTTGTCTCTCTATATCTCAAGTTCATGGAGAAAGCCATCTCCCGAAATGAGTAATATCAGTCTTAGAATATGTCTGGATGTCTGATGGGACGTAGCTCATAAATGAACTCCAAATCCAAACTTCTTAGACTGTATTGACAACTGAACTTAATCAGTGTCCTGCACGCCATGCCTCCCTCAGTATTGCCTTGGACCACCTGTCCAAAATACTGCCCCTCATCAGAAGGAAAACTATAACTCTGACAACCTCCTTGTCGTCCATGTCACCTTGGAAGCCTGGAATGATAACTGTCTCCTGAATGAGGCTGTCGTTATCATATCCCTGAACATCCACTTATGTTCTAAAACTGCTTCCGACTGTTTCTCCAGAATTGGATTAATGTCAACTTATTGCATCTAGTGCAAGAACAACATCTGGTGTGGTACTTGATATCTCACGATTGACTCAATTGCCTGAGCAAGTGATCTGCCAATCATGCCCGTCCCTCTCCCCTTTAGTCTGTAAGACACCTTTGGAGAGGGTGACTCCATTACCTGCAGGTACACTACCGTGCCAGGAGTCGTCCATCCTAAATACTCTTAGAATGTTGTCAAGTACCCTGATTGGGAAACCACCCAAATCTAGATCTAAGACCATAGATCTAGTAACCAGTATGTCTGATATAGAATCCATTTACTTTGTGGAGAAACCACTGTGCGACGACCAAAGTATAACCGATCGTAGTGTAGGAGTTTCTTTTCCTATTCTGTGTATGTCATCCAAATACCAGGATATCACACCCTACTACCTTCTCAACAGATCCATCCCCTACTCTGATGAAGTCAAACCTATGACTGTCACATCAGAAATAGATGATCTATCTCCGCTATATCTGCTTTAGTCTATAAATAGACATAAGCAACCTGTCCACCAAAGCTTCCGCTGCTCCCACTGACTACGACAACCCTCTGGCAGAGTCATATAGACGTACACTTCTAAAACTAGTTTAGAACGACGCTATACTCATCCTCCCGCCGGGTCTCGTAACCTGGAACAACAGCAATGGCAATTGTGGGTAAACAAGAACTTCCCTGTCACCGTCCTTGAGGCTACCGTAGTGCCTCTCGGGTGCCTGAAGTTACCCACCTTATCTGCGGAGTGGCCAATGGAATGTCAATCCAGATTGAATCTTTAGGTTCCTTATCAAATCTTCAGTAATCGTTTGTGGTTCTGGAATCACTTCCAGTTCTACCATACTCCCACTACGGTTTTCAGAAAAAAAATCCATCTTTAATAAAACTGTGGCGAGTCAAGAACAATATTGCTATTGATCTTCCAGATGGTAGAAAATCAACCCGTGTCATAGCCTGGGTCAATCCACAAACAGCCATTACAGAAACGTGCCTTGAGTTGTCCAGTGTCTGGTTTTAAGCATAAACCGGACAACTCCCCGTACCTTAACAACGTTAAGATATGAACTGTTCTATATCCAATATAGAAACAGAGGCACTGATTTAATTGAACCAGATCCAAATCATGCAACTGTCTCCAGTGCATGTCAACTAAATGGAAGGAGGTCAGATCAGCGTTACTCAACTTAGGAATACTTCCAATTATGAGTAACCTGAAAGAGAAGCAAGATCTCTTTATCATTACTATCAACTGAATACCATACACAAGTATCTACATCTTCGATCACCTTGAAGAATCCCGATACTTGCTACACCTGGTTCTCCACTTTATTCAAATACATATAACTTCTCCAAATTCAGACCCTGTGTTTCCACGAAACACTTGTCTAAAAATTAGAGGAGTCATAAGTAAACCGAATATAGTACGAGGACCATCCCCTCTGTCCTGATGGACTCTGGACAACATACAATACTCTGTAAAAGTCCCTTGAGTCTGATTACTCATTCACTGTGTGTCGTAGGTTGAAAACTGTACTTATGGTTAAGAAGAATTACACCGCTGTTTAATGCTCCTTACCTAACCATCCACTGATATAGGTAAATGTCGTAGACATAATTTCAGAAAGGTATATCTCACTCTATGAAAATAGACGTACAGATATATCAATTTGAAATTGGTGCATAACAGCGGATATTCAAAACCAAATATTTGCCGACCGGAAAACAACCCAGGTGATTTCCTCAAATATCACCGATTACAACGAATCCCGATACAATGAGGATGATCACCCAATTCCCAATAACTTACTCCCACTCATCATCTGTAAAACTATACAGATGTGAGAATCGTACCTGGTAAATACATACCCTGGAGTAAGTATCTAATCGGGAAATCAGTTTTCCTTTAACATTACACAGTGAAACTGAAACATCGAAATGTTCCGATGGGGTATTCTGGTATTCCTAGTAATGCCTCTTCCAGATTCACGACTGTAACCGTATAGTTCTTTGCCACCTCTCCAAATCCCTTCATATGTCTTTAGTCTTTACCTTCTGCACACCCCTTTAGGCCAAATGGTTTTCTTCCTTCCCTACCGTTCGGCACCAGCCTATGGTTTGGAAGAAGACTATCCAATAAGCTTAATGGGTGTACTGTCCCAATCCTAGGAACACTCGCAATGAGAGAGGGTGAAGATAAAAGACAACCGAATAAACCTTATTCCTATTTCTCCTGAACCAGAATCCATCCCCGAACTGGAACAAGTTCCATTCGAGTTCGTATATAACCATACGATGGAGTATCCAAATAAACTGTGGATCTTCGTAGTGATACGGAGTGTCCTGGAGAAATACAAAGGTGATGTGGGAGTGGTAACGAAATATTTGGTTTGGTCGTGAATAGCAGTCGCAATTTACTTTGCCCTCTTATTAATCCCTTGCTTTGTCTGAACTTAATACCTTCTGTACACCGTTTAGGCTAACTGGTTTTCTTCATTCCCTACCGGTCGGCACCAGCCTATGGTTTGGAAGAAGACTATCCAATTTGCGTAATAGGTGTACTACTCCTAAACCAAGGAGTACTCGCAACCTGAGAGAAGGTGAAAAGAAAAGACAACTGAATAATCCTATCCGTTTTCTCCAGAACCGGAAACCATCCTCGAATAAATTCTTTCGAGTTCGTATCTAACCATACGATGGTTTTGTCCAATGGAAGTGGACGTTCGTAGTAATACGGGGTGTCCTGGAGAAAAGGGTAAAAGTAGGAGTGGCAATGAGGTTTGCAACTCTGACAATCCAAAAGCCGGTGTTTAAGAAGGTTCGGTCAACTTGGTCACTGAGTCAAAGTCTTAGGGTCGGGTCAATGGTCGCTGCCAGAGAGAGAGAGAGAAGAAACACTCAGCGTGCACTCTATCCTAGATCAGAATGGTTACCAATTTATCTAATCTGGAAACCTCCCACTGTACCTCAAATTCTCCTCCAAACCTGAAAGAAGAATTAGTCGGGGTCACCCGAGGAGTAAACCAACTCATCAGTAGGAATCGGGATCCAACTCTCATCGCATGATAACGTGACGGAATCCGCTCACGGTATCACACTCCAGAAGGTATGCGCATATCTGGCAAGTTTCAGTTCTTTTGAAACTCCCGATGTGATTTCTGCCCCATGCTCTTATGACCTTGACTTTGGCCAACATATCATAAGTCACATGTCAAGTTCTACCCGTCATTCTCCAGGTTAATTTGAATCCACCCGTACATACCCTTGACTTTGGCCAAAATGGCAGCACGACTGTCCCAAACCAACGCATCTATCTATGCTGCATATGAATACCCCAATAGCTACCAATCACTGTGCCTTGACTTTGGCCAACATACACAGCTTGAATACTATTGACCACCCATATGAAACGACGGAGGGCTACGAATGGTTTCTGGCGAAAACCTTTAACGTAAAGAACTTGATATCGTCGAAGGAACGGATAGCTTTTAAAAATATAGTGACGAAAACCGTTGCTAAAGAGGTCACTCCCGGTGAAGGGATCTCGGCTCTTTCCCCGTAGAATGGGGTGCAGGATATTCCAAATGAATACCGCGATGCAAAGCAAAAGTGATCGGCTATAGTGAAGTTATTGCTCTGACGCAAACTTTTGTCCAAGGGGTCACTCCCGGTGAAGGGATCTCGGCCCTTGCCTCGTCGACTGAGGAGCAGGATATTCCAATGAATACCACGATGCAAAACAAAAGTAAACGTCCTTGCAATAACAGCTTTTGAAAAGTGTTCCAACAACATCAGATTAGGTTTGTTTTTAACTTGCATTGATCCGAATCAACGCAGTCCCATCAATTGATCACACCAAAAAGAACGAAAATATACTGATGTACGTATATGCCATCCGCATTCGCCACTGGGTCCCGTCATTACCCGTTAGGTTAGCTTACTAACGACAGAGCGGGGACTGGACTAGCGCGGATGCAAAACATATACAACATCTACTAATATATATACCAATATATTATATTTCGCTCAAGGCGTGAATAAAATGCAACATCACAGAGAATGAACAGCATCACAGAAACAATACAGATATCTGGGATCCCCGGGTTTCACAGAGCCACTACTGAAACCCGACGTTCCCCTGGTCGTGTGGATAGCCTGTGCAATGAAATCCTAGACCCCTACGGGCGCGGCAAGTCACCCGCCAAAACCTGAAGCGAGGCAGCCCCCTTCAGCCCCGTGAATGGACCACCCAGCACTTCACGGAATCCGGCAACTTGGGCACCCCTCCTGGGTCAACCTGTACCCCCTACGAGTGCGGCGAATAGCCCGCCAATCCTAGAGTGAAGCCCCCTCCGTCTCAATGCCATGAGATGCGGGCTTGTTGCCTTCTAGAACCCGGCCATCCGTGCACCCCACCGCGGGGTAATCCTAGTACAGAAAGTAAAATATACATACACCGGGTACATCGACCGCAACCAGGTCGTGCCCCAAAATAATAATACAAACAGGCAGTGACGGCAGTCCACATGTCGGACGCTCGCCCCGCAATATCAAATGTACATAATACAACCACAACTGTACTAGCATTGCATCCAGGCTATCCCCACGACCGATCCGCAACATCACAGCAAAAACAAAACATCAACGTGAAAATCACGTTCGCAAATCCGTCTAACCGGGCTATAGCAGTTAGACCGGATTTACCGATCAAGTGACATTCACGGTCGCAGATATAATGTAAATACTGTGAAAAATGTGTTTAAAATTTTCCGATTGATCAAACATTAACAAGTGGGCCCTCAACCAATACTGTAGCAGTCACAGAAAACCTGGGCCCAAATTTAATATCCCAGAACCCCTGAAATAAGCCCACAAGCCCACTGAAAAAATTTGACACTGTGAAGACTCCAGAGTGCGGCGGAAGCGCGGCCTAAGGGGGGGTTTGGCCGCGCTTCCGCGCTCAGGTAGTCGACTGAAGTTGTCGAATTTTCTCAGATGTCTTAGAATTTTGAGTACAACAATTTTATACAACCTGAAAAATTTTTGGAGACAGAAAAATTTCAACAGAAACTGTCGTGGGTGTATTGGGGTTTTCGGACATTTCGATCGATCGGAACAGAAAAACACATTACACAAAGCTAGACTAAGTTAATGGGGAGGCTCTGATACCACTGTAAGTGCACGGCGGCGCCCCGGCCGTCGATCCGACGCCGGAGTGCGGAAGCGGTGAATAACTAAAATTTTGCGGACTTTGCAAACCGGCACCACCGCGCACTAAACTCCGGATCGAACCATTAACTAGTCCTAGCTATCTACAAGAAAGGGAAGAGATATACCGACGATCCAAGTCCTCCGGTCTTCATCTCCAATCCGATCTCCTCGCGGGATCTCCGTCCGTCTCATCCTCGTCGCCGGAAGTGCACCACGTTGCCTACATCGTTTACGGGCTCCCACCTTAATGCCGAGGCAACTCGGGCACGAAGCCGGCTACTCGACGTGCCCAAGGTTCGTTGTAGAATATGTAGTGAGCAAGTCTCATTTTTGGGGTTTGTGGAATTGCCATTGGTGAAGGAAAAGAGAGCTTGGAGAGAGGTGAGAAAAATGGAGCATACTCAAGAAGGAATGTATCATATTTTTCTCCACACATCAAATGAAATGAATCCCATTCTCACCAAGGAATGGCCGGCCCCCCCCCTTCATGTGTGATTGGAGAGAGAGAGAGAGAGCAAGGTCAAGGGGTGGGTGGAAGCAATGATGCAAGAGGGCATCATGAAAGAATATGATCACAAGCAAAAACCACACACAACCACAACCATCATCAACAACCATGATGCTAACAAAGTCAAGCCATCATGAAGTATGAAGTCAAGCAAGTCAAAGGAGGGTGCTATCATGATACAACAAAATGCAAAGACCCCCTTCCACAAATGCCTATTTGCAACAATGCAAATAAGCCCTCCTCCACCAATCTTCGGCCAATGAACGGAACAATGGAAATCGGCCGAAACGGAAAGCAAACTGGCAACTCCAGAAAACTGGTCCCGTAATAAATTACAGGAAAACCCCGATACTGTGCATACACACCCGCATTTGTATTCCGACCGAAATACAAATGCAATGAGACAAAATCTACACTGTACTATAATAGGATCCGGCTTATACCAAAACCGGCTAGTAATATCTGTTCGATCCTGATCCGTACAATACCGCACGTATCTGATCGAACCCTGCCATATAACCATACGGCCTATAGTACAAACTGTCCGATCCTGATCCGTGCAATACCGCACGTATCTGATCCGACCTTGCCATATCTCCATACGGCCTCTACAACCTTTCGCCCGAAAGCTGAGTAACTGAAATGTGGGGGACTCTAAAGACTCGTCAACACCTTGGTTGTGGATTTAACCACTAGCACGTCAGAGGTATAAGCCAATACGTAACGGGCCACCAGGTACTGACTAAAAAGGATGTCTGTGAGCGAACTCAGCCTGACAACCCTACTGAGCCTGTCAGTGACAATATCCGTACAGTCCGGTCCGTTCGTCTATGAGTATCGCATGGCGGGCCTAGGGGGTTGGTAAAAGTCAGACCCCCAAAAGCGGTACAAGTCGTGTCGGAGTGTAGCCCAGAACACCCTGAGATACTACTGGAATACCTACCAGTAAATCTCCTTGCCTTGGCCAAGGACTTTGTGTAATGGCTCTCCTAGACACAGCACGACATCACCCCCAATACCGGGAGAGACGAACCCCTGAAGATACGCTCACTGCCTCCATGTGGCTCGGGACTGTACCCAACTAAAACCTGTTTGCACGACTCCTTTGAGCCGTGGTAGGGTAGTAATCAAAGTACAGTGGGAACTCACACGAGACAAATGACGATCCCCAGGTCGATGAACTAACCTGCACACATGTCACCAGGGAACTGCCATCTGACGTCTGGTATATGACCAACTAGCATGATCCCGGCGAGTCCTGTCCGGTGTACTCATAACCCAATGAGCACCTGTATACATCTTAGGTGATCCAACTGACACCAGTGGCTTGTGAGACCGGCCACCGCCCCTCGTCGGGGTCTCGACTGTATACACTAGTCTACTAATGGAGTATCGATGCCCAGTCTCGAAACTCCCACGACTAGGGACCTTTTAAGGATATGCTTGTAGACCCCCAGCTCCCACTTATATGATAGCCCTCATACTGCTGGTGGTCAAGCAAGAATCCTAGGGGCTCTATCAACGTGTAATAGCGACGTGTCAGGTCACCTAAAGCAGTACACGATGATAAAGGTAAACCAGATAGCATACTATCATCTCGAGTAAGACTGTCCTACCGGGATAGGTCCTCCCTCAATCATTACAATCACGTACCTGTGACCTAATAATTGACTCTGAGGGCACTATCTCCAACAGTTAATTAGCATAGAACTTTTATTCATCTGCCGTAGCTTAGATAATTAGGTTATTGAATTGAAAACTCATAAAAAAATGTCTTTTATCAATCCCCTAATGAGTGAGTAGTTCCTCACTTGTTAGGGTTAGGAATAGGAAAGGTTTGAGAGATGAAAATCTCTCACCCCTTTCTTGCCCATCGCATATTTTTTATTGGACTCCATGCATACATACACACACCGCTCACTACGGCACCCTACCCCACGAGGTAACGGTGATACCGTAGTTTAAAATACCGGTTGTGCATGTTTTCCATGGAGGGTAGGGTAAGAATTAAGAAAGGACGGACAAGGACCTAGAGAAAGAAACATCGTTTCTTCCCGATCGCGATAATCCCCTTTATTAATTATTACCATAACACCTAAATAGATCTAAATTAGGGCATTGAAAGCGGTGAAAAATCTTAACTTTCCAAACTTAACCTAAACCTAACCCTAGCAAGGTTTTAATCCTAGTTTAAATCAACTTTAGTTTCTAGTGATAATCAATCCAACACCATTTGGAATTAACTCGTTAGAACAAATTGAGAATACACAAAATCCCTGTGGACTGACCCGTACTCACCGGCTAGCTACCAAGCGACGCCGTTCTTGATTGCGGTAACTAATTCTTTGATCATAAAGCAGCACACAAATCAGGCTGAGGCAGTGGGGACATATGATACCTTATAATATGTGAGAGCAATGTTAATGTTGCTCAGCCAGTCTTTATAGTTTGGTCCGGTTAGCTTATTTTTCTCTAACAAAAGCTTAAGTCATGTCATGGTTATCTGCCATTAGGAGAGAGAAAAGAATACGCTTAGTGAAAGCTCTTGCAAAGATCAGATTGGTTTATTTTCTTATCTAATCGATGTCTCCCACTGCTTTTATCAAATTTTCCTTCAAACCTTAGAAAGAAAATTAGTAAGGATTAAACGTTCTGCGAGACCAGTGTCGGTACTTTGAGGGTGGTTCGCCGTGCTTTCACACGGACCTAATTAAAATAAACCCCGTTTTCTCAGAGGCGTAGCCCCGCTGACACCTTTCTAGACACCTAATGGGTTAGCTAATTGTAAAGTGCAAAACTCTCCTGGGAGCAACTCTTGCTCACAGTGGGATCGGGTCCATTTATCACATAGAATGTATGCAATCTCATAGTAAACTTCAACTCTTGAAACTCCCGATATGGTTTTTACCCCTAGCACTCATGACCTTGGCTATAGTCAACATATCATAAGCAGTAGTCCAGTTCTACCCGTCATTTCATGATTAATTAGACCTACCCACATGACCCTTGGCTATGGTCAACATAATCGTGTGACTGTCCTAATTAATCGCATCATATGCTGTGAGGAAGACATCACTTAGCTACCGTACACTACGCCTTGTCTATAGTCAACATACGAGTACGAATGCTAAATACTCTACTTTCTAAAATGACGGAGGGTTGCGAATGGTTTTTAAGAAAACCTTTAACGCTTTGAACTTGATATCATTGTAGAATCAACTGGTTTTAAAAGAAGTGGCTTAAGCCCCGCATTTTGAAAACTTGTTTTTTCATAAAAAGCCGAGTATGTTTCAAATCAGATTCTATAACAACTTTTAGGTTTCTTTTTCTTTACATTAATCTCATTAATGTAGTCCCATCATTTAAGTCCTTAAGCCATCATAGAAAAGAAACGAAAATAGAACGTACGCTTATGCCATCCGCATTCGCCACAGTGTCCCGTTATGAACCGTTCGGTAACTTAACTAACGACATAGCGGGGCGGGGCTAGCGCGGATGCAAAACATAAGCAACATTTATTATATATCATATATATAATACACCATTCGTCTCAGCATATAAAATGATCACATCACAGAATATCAACAGCAGAAGCACATATATGAAAATATAGGATATACTAGGAGGTCCGTATTTTGTATTTAGCCAACAATAGAAAATACGGATTCCACGTTCTTGATGAATAGCCAATCCCACATCCCCAGACCCCTACGAAAGCGGCAAGTGACCCTACCAATTCTAGAGTTAGGAGACCCGGTCTCAACTCCTTGAGATGGCCTCCTACTGGACCCTAGAACCCGGTCACTTGTGTTCCCTACCTTGGGTCTATCCTAATACGGAAAAGTAAATAATATACAACAATGGTGACATCATCCTCAACCCGGAAGTGCCCCAATAAAATAATATTATATACAATGAATTTTACATGAATGAAAAGAAAAAATCTCATCTCACATAAAACCCCCGGCCATTCAATCACGACGATCCTATACATCATATCACAGCAACACATAACATCACATGTTATCAACGTAAGTAAGTATGTGTATCCCAATTGTCTTTGATGTATAGCAACGAAACCGGCGATACACCACATACTACACTTACGGTCGCAGAAATAGAATGTCAAACAACAATATTTGGAATCGACATTGCCTTTAGAAATCATAAACCCGGAATATCACATAATCTGGATTTCATGCCTAACAATGCAAATCATACATTTAGGTCTCATTTATAAAAACACATTTTCAAAAGAAGTCGGGTAATTATACAAGATTGCCGATTCCGCCCGAGATCGAAATGTTAAATTTACACGCAACTAATTACTTTTCACAAAACTAATTAGTGTAGATTTCAATTATTGTGTCACATTCACATAAACTAGGCGATATTAAACCATTCGATTGATTGATCAATTACCCAAAAATTCACAAAGAAGCTCAACACTTGAGCAGTATTAAAAATACCCAGAAGCATGCCCTAGTACCTATGGACCAACCATAGAAGGGCCGACCCGTGCCTCACAAATGGCACCATGGAACCGCCGCCAAAAGCATACTTTGGCTACGGTTCCGCGGTTATTTGATCGAGTTAGAGTATCGTTCTTCTAGAGGGCCCATAAAATTACCTGCATAATTTTTTGAATATTTTAATATGAAAAATTCCAACATTTTGAAAAATTTTCAGAGAGCAATTTTCGGAGTAATCGATGTTTGTTCGAAGTTTTTAACGTCGTCTAGGTTACTCTAAAGCTCTAGCCTGGCTCTGATACCACTACAGGGGTTGCCACCAAGCCTAGGGTTTGACTTGCATCAAACATGCCGCAATAAAATTTTTAGGGGTGATAAACAAAACCAACCATGAATCGAACTAGAAATTTAGGGTAACAAGGTAAGTATCACACATAGTCACAAATTCGTCATTCGGGAATAATTCGGCGAGGTCGAAAATTCGGATTCGGAGAATTATTCGGAAAAAATCGGCAGGTATTCGGGAAAGATTCGGTAAGTGTTCGGGAAATGTTCGGGAAGGATTTCGAGCAATAAATTAATATATGAGACGCTAGGTTTTGATTTTGTGAATTATTTGCTGTTTTTTAAATTATTCGGTGTTTTATCACATAATTCGGGAATAATTCGCGAATTATTCGCGAATAATTCGCGAATAATTCGGCCAGTTCGGCAATCACGAATAATTCGAAGATTAATTCGTTTGATCAAGAATTCGCGAATTATTCGCGAATTCGGCGAATAATTCGCGAATTATGTGACTATGGTATCACATACATATAATAGTCTAACACTAAGAGAAAAGTAATACAACCTTTGTAGACCTCCTCTTTTTGACTCCTTAGATCAACTTGGTGTTTGAACCGGTTCGCTTGAGTCCCTCGAAGTCCACGACGATCCACCACGGAGTCCCTTTGCACAAGCTCCTAGCTTCACTTGATCAAGATAGAAGTGAAGCAAACAATCTACACTAGTGGGCTAAACTAACAAAGATTGGTGATGTGGGTTGTGTTCTCACTTAAAAACCTTTTCTTTTTCTTTTCTTCACTCACTTTCTAAATCCTAGAGAGCTTGAAGGAGAGGGAGGAAGGAGGAGATGGCTTAGCTTAACTCATATGAGAATTAGCCCAAGAATGAAAGATAATAATCATGATAAGAAAAGAGTGTCCTCATCATTAACCATGTCTAGAAAATTTCTAGATATTTTGACACTGAGTTAACAAAAACCATGGGCAATAAAACCATGGTTTTGACTTTGGTCAACCAAAGAAGAGTGTACAAACTAAACCATGATTTTATTTCCATTTGAATTTCCTCAATAATCAAAATGTATAAATATTTTACCATGTGAGTCTTGCATTCCCATCACCTATGTATCATCAACAATGACACATGCATGCATGCATGTGTGCATCCATATCAATTTATACATACATACATTCATGCATACACCATAAAGAAAAGGATTTAATAAATGAGCTAATGGTCATCAATATTAAAGCAACACTTGATTTAATAATCCAGTCATATCACATACGACGCGACCAATAGTAAATGCTAGATTAAAATGCGGTATCATATGCACGCATTTAATCAAGCTCCCACGCATATCCCCATATGCACCCCACATCGTTTCGCCCGAGCTAGGTAACCCCTTTGTGGGACTCTGAGACTCATCAATACGCTAGCAGTAGGCAGTGATCATATCACATATCCATAAACCGTCAGCGGAATTAGCTATACGTAACGGCTCCCAGGTATTGAGCGATCAGAAGAAAAACTAGCGAACCTGTCAAAACTCCCGTCGAGCCAACTGGCAACTCTTACCGTATAGTCCGGTCTCTTCGTCAGATATGCTGCATATTGAGTCTAGGGATGGTATCGTCAACCCCAATAACTCAATAAGTCATGCCTTTATATGGCCTATAACAGATCGAGAAACTACTGATAACATTTATCGGTAAATCTCATCAGCCCTGGCCAGGGACTTTCTGTTATAGCCAATCGAGCATAGCACAACATCAACCCCAAATACCGAGAGAGACGAAACCCCTCCTATCGCTTATTGCCTCCATGTGCTTCGGGACTGTACCCAAAATCCACCTGTTGCACGACTCAGTAGAGCCGTGGTAGGATGGAGATCAAAGTAAAGTGGAAGGACACACAAGACTCTATGGCGATCTCAGGTCTACAGACTAACCTGTAGCAGTGTCACCTGAGAACTGCTATCCGACGTAGATATAATACCATCTAGGAGTTCTCGGCGAGTCTGTTCAGTGTACCTAGTCTCCACTGAGCAGCTGTATACAATCTTTGGTGTCACCACACCAATGGATATAGGATCATCCATCGCCCATCATATGGGTCAAGAAGCGTATACGCTAGTCTACTCTGGAATATCGATACCCCGTCTCGATACACCCACGACTATGAACATTTAAGGATATGCTCATAGACTACGCATGCCACATTAGTATGATCCGCATCATAATCATAGTAGTCAAGCTAATATCCTAAGGGCTTTATCTACATGTACCAGAAATATGCATGATCTAGTAAACGTGTCAAGATAAAGAATAACCAGATAGCATACTATCATGTCGAGTAAGAATGTCCTCTGAATATATATATATACACATACCGATACATCCACTATCAAATAATGGCCTCTAGGGCATACATATATCCATCAATTTTGACCCGAGAAAGATTATTATAAATTCAAATAGTATATATTATTATATGTTTGGAGCCATACATACTTTTAAAACTAATGAATCGTTACGCATTTTTAAATGATAACTTCAAGAGGACGCTACGACTTTTCAAATGGTAACTCTTTCAAAAACATCATAGCCCCTTATTTTCTAAAACAACAATTCATACTATTTTAAACTATAATTGTATGGCTCATACGCAGTTGCATATTATTTTTATACCGTTCGCGCTTACGATTTCTTTATTCTTTTTATGCTAGCGTTATGATTTCTTATTTCTGCATATGCTCGCATTCTTTTCATTTACGATATATATACTGCATGTTATACTTTAGTTTTACTTAATCTCGTACTAGGACATGCGCACCATTACGGATGATGCATATGTTTCACATACACATACTCGCATGCTCACACACACATCATCGGTAATTGTCATACCATGAACACAGATAGAATTCGCTATGCTATCGCATCATACTATACCTGTTAGCATGTTAGATTCTATTAGTACTTTCTTTACATTGGTATACGACATGATTATATGAACACACTTGTTATGTATTACAGCATTGTTCTGTGCCTGTACAAGTTATTTCATTATTGCCATATTCAGATAAGATTCTGTTTTCCATGAGATTTCTGAATTTGAGAAACCGCAGATATTATTTAAAACTTGTGATTGTTTTAAAAACACTGTTTTCTCTTGATATTATATTTCGACGTCCACCATGAGATTTCTCGGTACTGAGATATGATGATTACCCGATTCGAGGAGTGAGGAGTCACCGTCTGCGGGTACATGGTGGACCCGGTACGGTACCCGGGACAAGAAGATCGTATAGAAAGGCGTTGAGCCCGGCACGGGAACACTACCTACCGGTGAAGTACTGGACTCAGCGGATATTCATAGGATACCGACCGGAGAGATATGAGACAGATGGATATTAGGACCGATCTGATGAGATAGTGCCTGAGATATGAGGGCTGATCCGATGAAACATCACATGAAATATGAGGATTTACATGTCGATGCTGGACGCGGGTTTTATGATGATTTCAAGTGTCGATGCTGGACACTCAGGATTTTATGATGAATTGATGTATCGTTGATGGACACACATTGGATGATACATATATATATATGGCACAGATTGTAAGTCTACGGTAACGCCCCGGCCGTCAATCCGAGGCCAAAATGCTGAAACAAAAACTTTACAGAAACTTGAAACTGGCGCTAACGCAGAATTTAATCCGGATCTAATCATTAACATTAAACAAGCAATCTAAAGAGGGTTAGAAAAGCTATACCGATCGATCCGTGTCCTTCGGTCTTTAGCCACCATCTTTAGCTCCTTGCGGCATCTCCGATCTCGCTCGATCTCCAATCTCCTCGTCGGAAAGGGAACCACGTCGATGAATCCTTTTATGGGCTCCCGCTTCGAACCGAAGCAACTCAGACACAAAGTTTGCTAGCTGACGGGTCCAAGGTGAAGTAGAGAATGTGTATGATCACTTTGTCTCAAGCATCCATTGATTCTAAACGAATGAGAGTGTATAGATGGAGGTTTATGTGGATGCCATGGTGGATGTTGTGAGCAAGAAGAAGAAAGAAAAGAGAGGAGCTTTTTCTTGTGTTATTATGTTGAATAAAATGTTGTGAGCACTAGAATGAAACCTAAGAGCCAACCCCAAGCCTATGGCTGCCCTCTCTCTCTCCACCCATCAATTCAACACAATAAACAAATCAAGAATGTGACATTTGCACAAATAAAAATACCATGAGTCACTAGATTGCATATGCCACATTAAATGCACCTCATCATGGCTTGAGCTCACAATTTCCACTTGAAAACATTAATCCAAATGTTTACAACAACAAATAAAATGGCGTCTACTAAAGTAAACTCGTGACAGATCATAAGAGTACCCCTCACCTGTATATACATACCTGCATCCGCATTCCGACTGAATGCATATGCAATGAGACTAAAGTAATCTAACAAATCTAATACTAGGATCCGGCTTAAACCAAAGCCTACTAGTATGATCCGTCCGATCATGATCCGTGCACAAGTGCACGTATATGATCGAACCCTGCCATAATAACATACGGCCTCTACAACGTTTCGCTCGAAACTTGAGAAACTGTCTGTGGGGGACTCTAAAGACTCGTCAATACACTGGCTGTGGATTTAACCACTAGCACGTCAGTGGTACTACCTGTACGTAACGGGCTACCAGGTATTGACCAAAAGGGAGGTCGATAAGCGAACTCATCCTAACACCCCACTGAGCCTGTCAGTGACAATATCCATACAGTCCGGTCCGTTCGTCTATGAGTATCGCATGTCGGGCCTAGGAGCTTGGTAAAAGTCAGACCCCCAAAATGTTAGTGTATATGCCCTAAGGGCCATTATTGTATCATACTAGTTTGTATATTACTTAATGGAAGCTTGGGATATTCACAGTTATATAACAGTCTTTCTAAACATGGTAGTATGCTACTTGGTTTTATCTATCTTAATATGTGAGTATACGTATTGATAGAGCTCTTAGGATCTTGCTTGACTACCAGCGTTGTGATGGCAGTCACATTAGTGAGGGCTGGGTAGTCTACAAGCACATCCTTTTTCAGGTCCCTAGTCATAGGATTATCGAGACAGGGCATCGATACTCCGGAGTAGAATAGTGTATACGCTTCTCATCCCAGTTGGGGAGATGGTCTGTCCCACAACCATCAGTACGTCGTACTGGAGATAGTATACAGGTGCTCGTTGGGTTACGGGTACACCGGACAGGACTCACGGGGAACTGTTGGTTGGTATTATACCCGTCGTCAGTTAACAGTTCCCAGGTGACATGAGTACAGCATAGCCCGCAGACTTGACACTGCTACTTCGCCTCGAATGTGTCCCACTGTTCTTAGATTGCTACCCTACCACGGCTCAACGGAGTCGTGCAAACAGGTAGCAGTTGGGTGCAGTCCCGAGCACTTGGAGGCAGTGGCGGTTAGACAGGATTCGTCTCTCCCGGTATTGGGAGTTGATATCGCGCTGTGTCAGAGAGCCATTACGCAAAGTCCCTGGCCAGGGCAAGCGAGATTTACTGGTAGGTTCCAGTAGTTTCTCAAGGTGTAATGGGCTTCACTCCGACACGACTTATACCGCTATTAGGGGACTGACGCTTGCCGCCCCTGTAGGCCCGATATGCGATAGTCTTAGACGAACAGACCGGACTGTATGGAGATTATCACATCAGGCTCAGTAGGAGTTCGGATGGGTTTCCTCATATGCCTTCTTATCGACATCTACCTGGGGACCATTACGTACAGCTAGTGCCGCTTGCGGTCTGTGGTTAAACCCACTGCCAGCATAGTAGTCGAGTCTTTAGAGTCCCACACAGAGAGTTTCCCTGCTCCAGGAGAAACGATATAGAGGTCGTATGGTTTTACGACAAAGGTTCAGATGTATACGTGTGTTTACGCACGTACGACATTCGGACAGTTTTTACTAGCCGGCTTTGGTTTAAGCCAGATTCCAGTATCGGGTTATTGGATTTATACAGTCTAAAGTTTTTTCGTGTTTTCACGGATAGGAGGGGCGTTCTCGTAATTTCACGGGAAGCTTCTAGAAGGATGGTGACTTGTGGCATTTATATTAAATGCATTTGTGACTCACTAGATGAATCATACAAGTGAGTTAATGAAGCATTAAATTGCTTAATGACTCACTTGATGATTCATTGCAATATTAAATGAAGCATGGTGATAAATCACTTAATTTTATTTATTTGATAAATCTTATGCTTCATGATATATTAGAAGTGAGAAAAAATTATATCATTATTCATGCTCACCTTCTCTCTCCTCAAGCTCTCTCTCTTCAAACCCTAATCCTCCCCTCTCATGTGTTGAGATCAAGGATTAGATCGACTAGTTAATCCATAACCTCACTCTATATCACCTAGGTACCTTTGATTAGCAACTAAAGAAACCTAGTTACTTCAAGTTTAGAGGTGAAGCTTGGAATAGAAGCTCTCGGGTGGATCGTCTATTATGTAGAGAAGGCCGAAGAGGAGGTGGAGATCGAAAAGACGAAGGATAAGGTTCACTAGGTATAATCACTTCTCATAGTAGTTAACAACTTCTATGTCTTTGTTAGTTATCGTTTAGCAATGATTCTCGGTTAGTCGATTTTTACGCATAGAACAAGATCGTTTTTCATTTTTCCGCCTCCCCGCAAGTCGTGGGGTGTTGTACATCTACTTACACAAAAGCGGTACAAGTCGTGTCGGAGTGTAGCCTAGAACACCCTGAGATACTATTGGAATACCTACCAGTAAATCTCCTGCCTTGGCCAAGGACTTCGTGTAATGGCTCTCCTAGACACGGCGCGATCTCACCCCCAGTACCGGGAGAGAAGAAACCCCTGTCGATCCGCTCACTGCCTCTATGTGTCTCGGGACTGTGCCCAACTAAAACCTGTTTGCACGACTCCTTTGAGCCGTGGTAGGGTAGTAATCAAAGTACAGTGGGACCTCACATGAGATAAATGACGATCTCAGGTTGATGAACTAACCTGTACACATGTAACCAGGGAACTGCTATCTGACATCAGGTATAATACCAACTAGAATGTTCCCGGCGAGTCCTGTCCGGTGTACTCATAACCCAATGAGCACCTGTATACATCTTAGGTGATCCAACTGACACCAATGGCTTGTGAGACCGGCCTTCGCCCCTCGTCGGGGTCTCGACTGTATACACTAGTCTACTAATGGAGTATCGATGCCCAGTCTCGAAACTCCTACGACTAGGGACCACTTTAAGGATGTGCTTATAGACTACCCAACTTTTACGTATATGATCGCCATCATACTGCTGGTAGTCAAGAAAGAATCCTAAGGGCTCTATCAACGTGTAATAGTGATATGTAATATCACCTAAAGCATGTACACGATGATAAAGATATACCAGATAGCTTACTATCATCTTGAGTAAGACCGTCCTACCGGCATTGGTCCTCCCTCAATCATTGCAATCATGTGTCTGCGATCCAATAATTGACTTTGAGGGCACTATATCCAACAATCTCCCACTTGCACTCAAGGCTAATTATTGCGATGTTGCATACTCACAGCCCGTGTGATACCGAACACCCAACTCCTCTACTGATCAGTCTCACAAAGCCCGTTTGTGAAGCTATTGCATTCGAGGAATAGCCTCAGTGAGTGGATCCGTCCTGATGTTTCTTTCTATGTCTCTCTTAATCTCAAGTTCGCGGAGAAAGCCATTGCCCGAAATGAGCAATACCTGTCTTAGAATATGTCTTGATATCTGATGGGACCTAGTTCATAAATGAACTCCAAATCCAAACTTCTTAGACTGTATCGTCAACTGAACTCAATCAGTATCTTGCACCATGCATCCCTCAGTATCCGCCTGGACCACCAGTCCAAAATACTTCCCCTCGTCAGACGGAAAACTATAACTCTGACAACCACTCTGTCATCCAGGTCACCTTGGAAGCCTGGAGTGATATCTGTCTCCCGAAGGAGGATGTCGTTATCATATCCCTAGAACATCCAGTTATGTTCTAAAACTGCTTCCGAACGTTTCTCCAGGATTGGATTAATATCATCTTATTGAAGCTAGTGCAAAAACAACATCTAGTGTGGTACTTGACATCTCATGATTGACTCAATTGCTTAAGAAAGTGATATGTCAATCATGCATATCCCTCTCTCCTTTAGTCTGTAAGACACCTTTAGAGAGGGTGACTCCATCACCTGCAGGTATACTACCATGCCAGGAGTCGTCCATTCTAAAACACTTTTAGAATGTTGTCTAAGTACCCAGATTGGGACTCTTCCCAAATCTAGATCTAAAACCATAGATCTAGTAACCAGAATGTCTGATATAATATCCAAGCCTTATGTGGAGAAACCACTGTGTGACAACCAAAGTATAACCGATCGTAGTATAGGAATTTCACTTCCTACTATGTGTATGTTATCCAAATACCAGGACATCACACCCTACTACCTTCTTAACAGATCCATCTCCTATTCTGATGAAGTCAAACCTATGACTGTCACATCAGAAATAGATGATCTATCTCCGCTATATCAGCTTTAGTCTATAAACAGACACAAGCTACTTGTCCACTATGCTTCTGCTGCTCCCACTGACTACGACAACCCTCTGGCAGGGTCATATACACATGCACTTCTAAAGCTAGTTCAGAACGACGCTATACTCATCCTCCTGCCGGGTTTCATAGTCCAGAACAGCAGCAATGGCAAGTCTGGGTAAACAAAAACCTCCCTGTCACCGTCCTTGAGCATACTGAAGTACCTCTCGAGTGCCTGAGGTTACCCACCATATCTGCGGAGTGGCCAATGGAATGTCAAACCTGATCGAATCTTTAGGTTCTTATCAAATTTTCAGTAATCGTTTATGGTTCTGAAATCACTTCCAGTTCTACCATACTCCTACTACTGCTTTCTGAAAAATCCATTTTTATTAAAACTGTGGCGAGTTAAGAACAATATCACTATTGATCTTCCATATGGTAGAAAGTCAACCCTTGTCATAGCCCGGGTCAACCCACAAACAGCCATTATAGAAACGTGCCTTGAGTTATCCAGAGTCTGGTTTTAAGCATAAGCCGGATAACTCTATATACCTTAACATCGTTAAGATATGAGTCATTCTATATCTAATATAGAAACAGAGGCACTGATTTAATTAGAACCAAATTCAAATCATGCAGCTGTCTCCAGTGCATGTCAACTAAATGGAGAGAGGCCAATCAACATTACTCAACTTAGGAGTGCATCCAAACATGAGTAACCTGAAAGAGAAACAAGTTTCTCAAAACCATTACTATCAACTGAATACCATACACAAGTATCTACATCTTCGATCATCTTGAAGAATCCCGATACTTGCAACACCTGGTTCTCAACTTTATTCTTATACCTGTAACTTCTCAAAACATAGACCTTGTATTTCTACGAAACACTTGTCTAAAACTAGAGAAGTCACAAGTAAACAGAATATAGTACGAGGACCAACTCCTCTGTCCTAATGGACACTGGACAACATACAATACTTTGTATTAGTCCGCTGAGTTGAATAACTCAAACCCTGTGCGTCGTATGTTGAAAACTGTACTATAGTTATGAAGAATTACACCGCTGTTGAATGCTCCTTACCTAACCATCAACTGATATAGGTAAATATCATGGACATAATTTCAAAAAGTTATATCTCACTTTATAAAAATAAACATACAGATATATCAGTTCGAAATTGGTGCATAACAACGGATATTGAAAACCAAATATTTGCCGTCCGGCAAAAAAAAAACCCAGGCGATTTCCTTAAATATCACCAATTACAATGAATTCCGATATAATGAGGACGATCACCTAATTCCCAATAACTTACTCCCACTCATCATCTGTAAAACCATACAGATGTGAGAATCAAACCTGGTAAATATATACTCTGGAGCAAGGACTAATTAGGGAATCAGTTTTCTGTCAATAATACACAGTGAAACTGAAACATGAATATGTTTCTAAGGGGTATCCTGGTATTCCTAGTAAGGCCTCTTCCATTATCAGATTCATGACTGTAACTTTATATTTCTTTGCCATCTCTCCAAATCCATTTATTTGTCTTTACTCATTACCTTCTATACACCATGGTTAGGCTAAATGGTTTTCTTCCTTCCCTACCGTTCGGCACCAGCCTATGGTTTGGAAGAAGACTATCCAATAAGCATAATGGATGTACTCTCCTAATCCTAGGAGCACTCGCAATGCGAGAGAAGGTAAGATAAAAGACAACTAAATAAACCCCATTCCTATTTCTCCTGAACCAGAATCCATCCCCGAACTGGAACAAGTTCCTTCGAGTTCGTATATAACCATACAATAGAGTATCCAATAACCGTGGATCTTTATAGTGATACGGAGTGTTCTGGAGAAATACAAAGGTGAAATAGGAGTGACGATGAAATACTTGGTTTGGTCATGAATGATAGCTGTTGCAATTTACTTTGCCCTCTTACTAATCCCTTTATTTGTCTTTACTTGTTACCTTCTGTACACGACACATAGGCTAATTGGTTTTCTTCATTCCCTACCTTTCGGCACCTGCCTATGGTTTGGATGAAGACTATCCAAATAGCATAATAGGTGTACCATCCTAATCCAAGGAGCACTCGCAACCTGAGAGAAGGTAAAAAGGAAAAGACAACAGAATAATCCTATTCATTTTCTCTAGAACCAGAATCCATCCTCGAATCTGGAACAAGTTCCTTCGAGTTCGTATATAACCATACGATGGATTTATCCAATGGAAGTGGATGTTCGTAGTGATATGAGGTGTTCTGGAGAAAAGGGTAAAAGTAGGAGTGGTAATGAGGTGTGCAACTCATACAATTCAAAAGCCAGTGTTTTAAGAAGGTTCGGTTAACTTGGTCACCGAGTCATAGTCTAGGGTCGGGCCATGGTCGCTGCCAAAGAGAGAGAGAGAAAAGAAACACTCTGCGTGCACTCTAACCTAGATCAGAATGGTTATCACTTTATCCAATCAGAAAACCTCCCACTGTAACCTCAAATTCTCCTCCAAACCTGAAAGAAGAATTAGTCGGGATCACCCGAGGAGTAAGCCAACTCAACAGTGGGAATCGGGATCCAACTATCATCGTATGATAACGTGATGGAATCCACTCACGTTATCACACTCCAGAAGGTATGCGCATGCCTGTCAAGTTTCAGTTTCTTTAGAAACTCCCGATGCGATTTTTACCCCATGCTCTTATGACCTTGACGAAGGCCAACATATTATAAGTATGTCAAGTTCTACCCATCATTATCCAGGTTAATTTGAACCCACCCGTACATACCCTTGATGAAAGCCAAAATAGTAGTACGACTGTCCCAAACTAACGCATCTATCTATGCAACAGAAAAGTAACAAATAGCTACCATACACTATGCCTTGACGAAGGCCAACATACATAGCAAGAATACTAAGTGCTACCTGTCTGAAATGACGGAGGGCTACAAATGGTTTTTTGCGAAAAACCTTTAACGTAATGAACTTGATATCGTTGAAGGAACCGGAGAGCTTTTTACAAAAATATAGTGGCGAAAACCTTTTCTAAAGAGGTCACTCCCGGTGAAGGGATCTCGGCTCTTTCTCCATAGAATGAGGTGCAGGATATTCCAACTGAATACCGCGATGCAAAGAAAAAAGTAATCGACTATAGTGAAGTTATTACCCTGACGCAAACTTCTGTCTAAGGGGTCACTCCCGATGAAGGGATCTCGGCCCTTGCCTCGTCGACTGAGGTGATGGATATTCATAACCGAATACCACTGTGCAAAACAAAAGAGAACGTCCTTGTAATAACAGCTTTTTGAAAAAAGTTCCAACAACATCAAACAAGTTTGTTTAGCTTGCATTGATCCGAATCAATGAAGTCCCATCAATTGATCACACCACAAAAGAACGAAAATAAAATGTACGTATATGCCATCCGCATTCACCACTGGGTCCCGTCATCACCCGTTAGGTTACTTAACTAACGACAGAGCGGGGACTGGACTAGCGCGGATGTAAAACATATACAACATTTAGTAGTATATATATCAATATATAATAATCGCTCATGGCGTGATAAATGCAACATCACAGAAATGTAATAAGCATGACAGAACAATACAGATAATCTGGGAACCTTGGGTTTCCTTTGAGCCGCAAGTGAAACCCGACGTTCCCCTAGTCGTGTGGATAGCCTGTGCAATGACATCCTAGACCCCTACGGGTGTGGCAAGTTACCCGCCAAAACCTGAAGGGAGGCAGCCCCCTTCAACAAAGTGATTGGACCACCCAGCACTTTACGGAATCTGGTAACTTGAGCACCCCTCCTTGGGTCAACCTATACTCCCTACGAGTGCGGCGAATAGCCCGCCAATTCTAGAGTGAAGCCCCCTCCATCTCAAAGCCATGAGATGCAATCCCGTTGCCCTCTAGAACCCGGCTATCCGTGCAATCCACCGCGGGGTAATCCTAGTACAGAAAATAAAATATGTACAACGGGTACATCGACCTCAACCCGGTCGTGCCCCAAAAGAATAATATACAAACAGGCAGTGACGGCAGTCTACATATCGGACGCTCACCCCGCAATATCAAATGTACAAATGTAATCAAACTGTACTACCATTGCATCCAGGCTATCCACCACGACAAATCTGCAACATCACAGCATAACACAGAACATCAACGTGAATGTCACGTTCGCAAATCCTTCTAAAAGGGCTATAGCAATTAGACAAGATTTATCGATCAAATGACATTAACGGTCACAGATAGTAATGTAATGCACTGTAAACTTTAAACAATATTAGAAAATATCGAATTCGAAATATCCACCGAATAGCCCAAACAATCTGATCAAAACATATCCAAATTGGGCCAAACAAACAATACCACTGCACCAACATTCCAGAGACCAGACAACAACCCAAATAGGAAGCCCAAAGACATCAAAAAGGCTGGCCTCGCCGGAATTACAAGCTTGGTCAGCGGTTTTTTTCCGAGGGGTGGGGCTCATTTTTGGGCAGTGGTCCTGTGGTCTCATGAGTGGTCTTCTGCACTCGTTTAAATATTTTTCTAGACACTTTTAAAATTAACAGAAACATGAACTGCAGTGGCATTGTTTGGGTTTCGTTTCGGTTTCGAAACATTAACATTGTCTAAACAAGCTAGCTAAGGTTAAGGGCGTGGCTCTGATACCATGTAAGTCTACGGTAGCGCCTCAGCCGTCAATCCGAGGCCAAAATGCGGAAACAAAAACTTTTCATAAACTTAAAACTGGCGCTAACGCAGACTTTAATCCGGATCGAACCATTAACATTAAACTAGCAATCTAAAGAGGGTTAGAAAAGCTATATCGATCGATCCGTGTCCTTCGGTCTTTAGCCACCATCTTTAGCTCCTTGCGGCATCTCCGATCTTGCTCGATCTCCAATCTCCTCGTCGGAAAGGGAACCGCGTCGATGAATCCTTTTATGGGCTCCCGCTTCGAACCGAATCAACTCGGACATGAAGTTTGCTAGCCAATGTGTCCAAGGTGAAGTAGAGAATGTGTGTGATCACTTTGTCTCAAGTATCCATTGATTCTCAATGCATGCGAGTGTATGGATGGAGGTTTAAGTGGATGCCAAGGTGGATGTTGCGAGCAAGAAGAAGAAAGAAAAGAGAGGAGCTTTTTCTTGTGTTATTGTGTTGAATAAAATGTTGTGAGCACTAGAATGAAACCCAAGAGCCAACCCTAAGCATATGGCTACCCTCTCACTCTCCACCCATCAATTCAACACAATAAACAAATCAAGAATGTGACATTTGCGCAAATAAAAAGACCATGAGTCACTAGATTGCATATGCCACATTAAATGCACCTCATCATGGCTTGAGTTCACAATTTCCACTTGTAAACATTAATCCAAATGTTTACAACAACAAATAAAATGGCGTCTACTAAAGTAAACTCGTGACGGATCACAAGAGTACCCCTCACCTGTATATACATACCTGCATCCGCATTCCGAATGAATGCGGATGAAATGAGACTAAAGTAATCCAACAAATCTAATACTAGGATCCGGCTTAAACCAAAGTACATTAGTATGATCCGTCCGATCATGATCCATGCACAAGTGCATGTATATGATCGAACCCTGCCATAATACCATACGGCCTCTACAACGTTTCGCCCGAAACTTGAGAAACTGTCTGTGGGGGGCTCTAAAGACTCGTCAATATACTGGCTGTGGATTTAACCACTAGCACGTCAGTGGTACTAGCTGTACGTAACGGGCTTCCAGGTATTGACCAAAAGGGAGGCCGATGAGCGAACTCATCCTAACACCCTACTGTACCTGTCAGTGACAATATCCGTACAATCCGGTCCGTTCGTCTATGAGTATCACATGTCGGGCCTAGGGGGTTGGTAAAAGTCAGACCCCCAAAAGCGGTAAAAGTCGTGTCAGAGTGTAGCCTAGAACACCCTGAGATACTACTGGAATACCTACCAGTAAATCTCCTGCCTTGGCCAAGGACTTCTTATAATGGCTCTCCTAGACACAGCGCAATCTCACCCCCAATACCAGGAGAGACGAAACCCTTGCCGATCCGCTCACTACCACCATGTGGCTCGGGACTGTGCCTAACTAAAACCTGTTTGCACGACTCCTTTGAGCCGTGGTAGGGTAGTAATCAAAGTACAGTGGGAATTCACATGAGACAAATGACGATCTCAGGTCGATGAACTAACCTGTACACATGTCACCAGGGAACTGCTATCTGACGTCAGGTATAATACCAATTAGCATGTTCCCGGCGAGTCCTGTCCGGTGTACTCATAACCTAATAAGCACCTGTATACATCTTAGGTGATCCAACTGACACCAATGGCTTGTGAGACGGGCCACCGCCCCTCGTAGGGGTCTCGACTGTATACACTAGTTTACTAATGGAGTATCAATGCCCAGTCTCGAAACTCCCACGACTAGGGACCACTTTAAGGATGTGCTTATAGACTACCCAACTCTCACGTATATGATCGCCATCATACTGCTGGTAGTCAAGCAAGATTTCTAAGAGCTCTATCAACGTGTAATAGTGATATGTAATATCACCTAAAGCATGTACACGATGATAAAAATATACCAAATAGCATACTATCATCTTGAGTAAGACTGTCCTACCGGCATAGGTCCTCCCTCAATCATTGCAATCATGTGCCTGCGATCCAATAATTGACTTTGAGGGCACTATATCCAACACAGATGACATGGTACTACATATTAAAACAGGCACGATATTATATTTGTATATATATGTATACACGATCACTTCGATAGCACACGATATGATATTACTAATATTGTATGACCTTAGAGATCGTTATACATTCGATTTCTACCTGATGATGTCTTCTATTCAGGAGTTGGCAATTCACCCATGTTGTGCCACAGCTTTCTTGCAGGATCGATGCTCGGATTCAGTAGCGGCTTGTTGGCACATTGCTCCTTTCTGGGTGATTTGCATTGGTAGATGGGTTACATTTCAGAGCGTAACCACCATTGTTTACTTTTACATTCATTGTATCTGGTTAAAAGCTCCATCAACGAGACTATGTATATTTGGTAGCCTTAGAGACCAGTTGTATATTCTTTAGATTTAGAGTCGAGACTTGTATATATATTCTTTATACCTGGAGTTTGATTATATTTTTGTTTTCTTTATTTTCTTTTCTGTGATTGATCTTTGCCTTGGGCGTCTTATATTCTTGTTGTGTGATTGTGTTTCCGCCGTTGGCGAAGAGCTAGCTCCTGCTTAGGGATGTCTATATTATTCTTGATATGTATTGGTTTTGGATCAAAATTTACAAGGGAGGTGCTGCCCAAATTTCAAATTACGAAAACGTTTTCAAACTTTAGTGTACTACATACTTGTATTTCTATAAACTTGTCTCTACTTAATAAAGAGAACCTAATTTCATTTATATCTTCCTTTCAAAACTTCACGTCCACTATTTTCTTAAAAAGGTTTAGATTTCTGGGTTTTCGGCTTGCTTTGGTTGCGGTGGGGTCCTATAGACTACACGTGATCTTAGTGCTGGTCACGTGCCATTTCTGGGTCGTGACACCATCGCAGTGGAGATAAACTGAAATGTGTTATCATTTGTAGTTTCGGTTGGTTATGAGTCCTTTTTCGCATGATTTATCGAGTTAATGGGATTTGATAGATTCCAAACCCTAGACCCGATATGTGACGCTCTTAGACGAAGAGACCAGACCGTACGGTAATGTCATTGACAAACTTTGCAGGGTTCTGATGAGCTTGCTCGTTCATTTTCTTTCGATCAATAACTAGGTAGCCGTTACATGCATCTAGTACCACTGACATTCTTGTGGGCTACGGATATGATCCTAACCTATTGCCAGCGTATTTTCGAGTCATTAGAGTCCCACACAGAGGTTTTCTAGCACATGCAAAACAATATACGATACGTATAGGGATACGTGCAGGAGTTTGATTAAACACGTGTATTTGATACACGTATTTTAATCGGTTTATATTGATATTAGCCGGTATAAATATGATATAGCCGGATTATTAAATCAAGTGTTGATTTAATAATTAAATGAATATTTATATAATGATATATTTATATATTAACTAATGAGACATGTATGATGGGACATGTATGATGGGAGTATAAGAATTAAAAGAAAAAATGAGAATGAGTTATGGTTGTAGAATTCATGAGATGATTATTCTTTTTAATGACTCATTTGCATAAGTCATTATTTGTTTTATGACTCATTCTTGTTTCTAGTTAAAAAGGTTTTTTCATGCTTATTTCTAGACACCTTCATCTCCTCCATGGTTTTTCTTCTTCCTCTTGAGTTTTTCTTAAGTGAAGAAAAGAAAAGAAAATAGAAAAGTTAAGTGAGCTAATTATTCTGCATCTCATACTAATCACTCTTAGCAAGTTTAATTAGTGGGTTACTTCATTTTGATGAGATCAATTTTATGCTAGATCTTATGTTGGAGTTATTTCAAGATGGATCATCTTCGGCGAGGAGATCATCGAGCAAGCTTGTTTCGGTCTTTATGGAGACTAGCCGGAGTCCAAGGTGTTACGACCCGAAGGTACGGAACATGACCGACACTTAAATTACGAAACGTCTAGAGGCGTAACGTAATCTAAGCAAGCCGAAGTCCAGAAATCAAAACCCTTTAAAAGAAGAAGTGTAGGAAAACAAGTTTTAAAAGCAACATCAAATTTTCTCAAAAATTTCGGCAGAGTCTCCTTTATAAAAACTGGCCCTAAACAGGTACAAACAAGAATAATATATACAGGAAATAAAAAGGCATCCCCAAGCGGGAGCTAGCTCTACGCCAAAAGGCGGAAACAACAACACAATGCACTAAAATATACAACGCCGAAGGGCGAGGCTCAAAACTCAAAAGAAAACCAAATCCACCAAAAACCATAATAATACAAGCGTGACTCTAAGGTCGAAATAAAAACAACTGGTTTTCTAAATCTATCAAGTAATACAAGTCTGGTTGATGGAGCTTACTAGATACAAATGAAATAATAAAAGTACAATGGCGGTCCTGATACAAGTGAACCAACCTACCAAGCAAATCACCCTGAATGAAATGATGTGCCAGCAAGCTGCCAAGAAAACCTGTACATCGAAACCTGTAAGAAAATTTGGCACAACGGGGACGAGTTGCCAACTCGTGAGTAGAAGACATCTGTGAGTAGAAATCGCATGCACGACGATCTCCTAGGTCATAATAATATACTTAACATGATAATAGTTATCTAGTAGTGGCAGGGTAATAATCTATGCGTAAGTGCAATACTCAGTGCTCGTGTCAGTGCCTCAAGTAATAACATGTTAAGAGTATGAGTATGCATGCATCATGAATGTAAAACAATCAATCATGAAATCTGGACATATCTGTATAAGAAAATCTTAACTTTTTTCATAGTAAAATTTGTATGATAATCTGAACATCATCAATGAAATCCATCGAAATCCGTGTCAAGTATCGACACAAAACATATACATCTCAATGTCTCAATATCTCGAAGTCTCAATATCTCGGACTCCGTCAATCCGGATCGGCCCATATCATCAAATCTCACGACAACGGTCGGTATCCTCCGGATATCCGCCGCACCAGACGTCACTAGTAGGTAGTCTTCCCTAGCCAGGCTCATCGTCATCCCCACAAAAACACTCTCGCCCGGGGTACCGTACCGGGCCCACCATGTACCCGAAACGGTTCCTCCACTCCTCGAATCGGGTCTCGAAATCCAACAGAAAATATGAAAACTCATGGTGGACGACCCATACATCACGAGAAAACTGCAACTTGTATTTTAAAATGAGAGAGGAGAGAGAGAGAAGTTTTTATATATAATCTTGCGGTTTTCCCCAAAATCCAGAAATCTCATAGAAATCCAAAATCCCAAAATAATGAGTAAGTAAATAATGAGTATCGGCATAAGCCCCACAATACTGCATGATAATATGAATATGTGAATGCATGAAGTGTCTAAGTAATAAATGCAATGTCTAAATTAGCACATGAGAGTAATCACACAATATTATATTAGACTAGCATTTAGCTGATTATATCAATAAAAGATAATGTGTTCTAAAGTGTACGTGACATGGCAATTACCGATGATGGTGTGTGTGAGCCGGCAAATAAGTGTACGTGGAACATGCGCATCATCGGTAATGGTGCTGGTGTCCTAACAGGCAAAGTTTCATATTAGCTAAAAACACATATGTGTGAACATGCAATGCGATGAATACAACATGAACATAACAGTGAATGTGTAGTAAATGCACAACTAGAGAATACATACTAATTACGAGTCATACAGTTTGTTGTTTGAAAAAGCACGATTCATTAGTTTTGAAAATAAGTATGACTCGAGCCTAAACTAAGATCTACCTAACCAACTAAGGAACTAACTAAAGATACTATTCGAAAGGTAAGAAGAATCCTTCTAAAGTATGAGTCGATATCTCAAGTAGTCGGCGATCCAGCCTCAATAGCGTCACGTACGTAGTATGACTTTCTCGAGTCAAGAGTGCGGATCAATCATCACATCTATGCCTCGTACGGTAAAATCCGTCGTACGGCTTCCCAAAATCGGGGTACGGGTCAACTATCACATATATACGTCATCGTTCGTATAGTATCATCATCAAACAATATCATGATCAAGGGTACTGTACTATAATCGCATACATCCCAATATCATGAAACATATATCATTGTCTGTGTAAATATACATCGTCAAATGATTCACTAAAATGTCATGTCATATATCATATCGTGATTAAGTCACATATTACAATCCGGGTTCTATTCTAGAGTCTCGTACATTTCAATGTCATCATCACCTATTATCGTTTATGTATAAATATACATTTCGCATTTCCCAACAATTCGCTAATATCATAATACATCTCATGTCATAACTTGATCGCATATCCAATATCTCACGGCATCATGCCCAGGTATCATATAACATCCTCATATCATGTGTATATGTGATATATATATATATATATAGAAACCTACACACATTCACACACACACACACACACACACCCCCCCAAGTCAAGTGTATGTGTGTGTGCGTGTGTGTGTCTACATGAAACATACGAATTCCCTCCAAGGCAATCATCATCTGGTTAAGTCTTTCTAAATCAGTCCAATCCAACTTAAAGTCTTCAATTATACCTTACTCGTCAAGAATCTAAGGTCACGTCCGACTTCCTAATAATAGTATATAATATCCTTATTCTACGTTTGCGGGGGTGCTATACGCCATCCACCCGACTTCCCCTGTAGATATACATCTACTCACCTGGTCCTCGCTTGCCGAAATCGATGTCGCCATCCTCCTCTTCATCGTCCAAAGTCCACATGAGGGGTACCTATACGCAAACATATATAATATCGTAAACCGAAATCGCGGACAAACCAAAATGGCGTACGGAACGTGCATGGGTTGAAACCTATGATCCGTTCATGCAAAATAACCAAATAACGCTCGACGTTTGCGTACAAACGCCGATTGATCGAGAAAAACCCAAACACACCAATCGTGGTTTCACAAATCACTAATTATAATATGAAATAGATTACAACTCATCAAAACCTCGAAATAAATCAAATCGATTTATTCCCGAAAACATAGAAAGCACTAAATTTTCGTTTTAATTCGAAACTTGATGTTTTAACAAAACCAATGGCCATAATATTCACTAAATATCATAACTATGTCATACAAACCATCACCATAATTTAATCTCATCAATTTTTATTAAATCCAAAATTATAGTTTGCAAAAATATCAAATTATAACACTTTTTAAAGCAAAATTCACAATTCAACAACTAAGCTTGGTTTTGCATGATCTAAAGTGTTAAACTACAAATTATAATTTTAATGATGTCATGAAAACCTTATCTAGATTTTAAATCTCAATTATATTCATAATTTCTAAAAACCTAGTAAGCACCCAATTTGGGAATTTGGTGCAAACGCCGTGAATTAGCGATCTAGTGATCGAAATCACACGCAAACATCCAACTAAGCTAACAAGATAGTAACTACACTTGATTTAACCTAGTTGTAATGCTTAAAACCCTAATTCAAAATCAAACCCTTTTCTAGAATTTCTTAAACTAGCAATTACAACCAAATTAACACTTGAATAATTTAGATTAGCATAACTAAACAACAAATTAGCCATTAGGTTAAGAATTTTACCTCAAAATTATCGTGAGATCTAACTTGAAACATGCCTCCAAAATGGTTTCATACACCAAGATCCATTCATGAATAGGCTAAGGAAAAATTGGAGAAGAATTGACTTTGAAATTGTGAGTTTTAGCTTGGATTTTTGGGATGAATTTGTGATGATTTAGAGTAGAAAAGAGATGGAGAAATGAGGGGGTTTCCTACTGCACTTTCGGCCAGAAAAAGGAGTGGGTTGATGTGTATGTGTGGAATGTTCTAGGCTAATAAAAACATACATGTGTCATTTGAAATTAAACCCATTTCTATTCCCATTTTACTTTATTTTAAATATCTATAGTTGCAACTCTAGAACCTACTAGAACTTGGAGTTAACTTGTTAAAAAAAATTTATGTTACAACTAGATTTTAGTGGTCATGGTTCATATGTGTGTAATTGACCCATTCAAATTTGTATTTATCACTAATTTAATGTATATTTAAAGGCTTAAAATAATATTTGAATTTAATTAATTTAGGAAAGATATTTAATCAAACTAACAATTTATAAGTGACCAAATAAATACCAAATACTAGTAAATACATTGTTAAAATAGGCGTATTTAAATCTATATTGAAAAATAATTGTAGTTAAGTTTTACGGAAAATACGGTTTATTTTACCGATTATCAGAAAATTCACCTAAAGGATTTAATTTATCCAATTATTTATTTATTTAATTTTAAAATGTTACACAAGGAGAGGTGGCTAACACGCTACAAAGGTTATAACCGACCAAACTCTTTTTTTTAGCTTAATAGTTTAGTTGCAAGTTTAGTATTTTGGTTTGATTCTTGGTTTGGGTTCGCTATAGCTTTTTGGATTTTTAAAATTACCGCTTCCACCGTGCTTTGAACCCTACTAGAGGTGCCTAGCAACCCAACATTCTCAAGCGCGCTACTTTGTTGTGTGCTGATCTTTTAGTGTTACTCGACTTGAGATGAGCATTTGTAATTTAGTGCGCACTCCTTTTAGCTTCGCATTTTATACTCAGAAAATCTTTAGATTTTCATGAAGTAGGCCCTTCGAGTCTTGTTCTTCTAATAAGTCAACTCTCGCCTGATGGGATATCTCAGCTCAGAAGCTAGGGATTTCACCTCGTAAACTTACTGTCTTTTCTTCTTGTATTTTAACCGAGAACTTTTCTTTTCTTTGCATATCATATTTTTAGCGACTCCTCCATCGACTCATCTTTTCCTGGGATAATTCCTATTAGGGGAATTGTCGACTATTCTCACATTCATGTATGTCATCCCAGTTTTAGCAATACGGATTGTGAGGACATACTCTGACAACTGGAGCAGCATGCCGGGGATATAATCCCCGTTAACTCCCCTCTGCTCTCCATAATCTTTATCGGGATCCTGGATAGCTTTCCTTCCGATCCTATGTTCGTGCTTATCGTGGCACTTGATGCTGCTAAGGATAAGGTGCAATCTATTTCAAGATAGGGCTGATCTCCGACATGCTGCGACTTCGTTCGCTTCGGCTGCTTCATCGCATTTTCTAGAAACGAAATATTATCCATTCTTATGATTGGATGGAAAATATCGGTGGAGATCCTGACGCACTCCGTCGCGATAAGATGCACCAAGAGATGGTAGGGGAAGCTACTCGTAAGCTTAGGGATTTTGAATTTTATTTTATTAATCAATGCCATACAAATTCCTGTACCCTTTGAATGAATAAATAAAATTTTGTCTTTATTTTCTCTTGCAATTGCCTTGTGTTTTATTTCTATAACTTGCAATTTCTTTGCTTGTACCATAATTGTTTGGCTTAACCTGTTTACTTACTCGTCTCGGAGAGTTCAATTTACCCTTCCCTCAGGCATGTGCGCAAACTCGGCCTAACGTCAAACATACAAAACCCCTAGTAGCATAGGAGTCGGTTAGGTTTGTGGTAATGGGTTAAGTCCATCGTATCGTCGCATTGGCTAATATTTCCCCGACGTGTTACCCTTAGGTTGCGGTTCAAATAGTCATGCGTTTATCGTATCTCTGATCCCTTCTGAGGCTGGACAAGACATCTTAGTAGTCTTCTTAGGTTGGTATATTCATATTACCATTAGAAGATCTAGAGTTAGGTGTTGCCATGGTGCTTTACTTGAGATTAGGCTCAATTTGGAGCCCCAGGAAGTCATGACCGCACCCTTCTGGGGTAGGATGACATCTAACGGTCTTTAGGCCTTGTATATACTGCCATTAAGACCAGAAGCTCGGAATATGCCATCACTTCAATTCATTTCGACCCTTGGGTCTATTAACGATGTCGCGCTCGCACTTCGCCAAAGTTAGTCGGGCGTCTATGTGGTCTCTGTGCTATGCCGTCGAGACTTAGTTACCATTTGATGGAGCATGGGGGAACATGTTGCTCCTTTTCATTCTTGAACTGTCTGCAGGAGTTGGGATTTGAATCACCTGCAGGGAAGAAAGATTTTATATTTATCATTTTTGTTTTTGTTTTCCACGATGCTCTATCCTTTCAGCTTTTCATATCACGAAAGTCGTGATTGCCCAATCACTTCGGCTATTTATTTATGGTGCCCAATCATTTCGGCTCTTTTTTTACTCGTTGCTTTTTATTGCGAGTTGGGAACTTGGAATCTAATACTACCATCAGTATCAGTATCACTATAACTGGAATATTTCCAGGAAAGAATCATTATATGGCTTTGGAAGACGAAGGGTTGGATACCTGTTTTGGTATCAGAATCGCTACAACTGGAATATTGCCAAGAGCAAATCATCATTTGCCTTTGTTGATTTGAACAAAGGTGGCTTAGAAGACAGGTTTAGGTCCCTGCCAACGAATTCTATTGACTTTATTTTTGGATATGTATGCCCTAGAGGCCATTATTGTATATGTATACATATGGATGCTTGGACATATGTATGTACAGGACAATCTTGCTTGATATGATAGTATGCTATCTGCTTTGCTTTTATCTTAACATGTGCATATGTTTTACTTGCTATTATGTATCATTTATACATGTTGATAAAGCCCATAGAATCATTACTTGACAACCTGCGTTGTGATGGCGATCATACTTGTGGGAGCTGGGTAGTCGATAAGCACATCCTTAAAGTGTCCGTAGTCGCGGGTGTATCGAGATAAGGCATACATATTCTGGAGTAGACTAGTGTATACATTTCTAGACCCCGACGAGGGGCGATGGTTGGTCCCGCATCCATTGGTCTTTCGCACCTAAGATCGTATATAGGTGCTCACTGGGGGTGAGTACACAGGATGGACACGCCGAGAACTTCTAGATGGTACTATACCTATCGTCAGATAGCAGTTCTTAGGTGACATGAGTACCTGTTAGTCTTTAGACCTAAGATCGTCATTTATCTCGTGTGAGTTCCCACTGTACTTTGATTACTACCCTACCACGGCTCTACTGAATCATGCAAACAAGTTTTAGTTGTGGATAGTCCCGAGCCACATGGAGGCAGTGAGCGATTGTTAGGGATTCGTCTCTCCCCGTATATGGAGTCGATATCGCACTGTGTTCGATTGGCCAGCACCATAAGACCTTGGCCAAGGCAGTTGGGATTTAATAATAGGTTGATCAGTAGTTTCCCGGATTGGTCCTGAGCCATATCAGCACGAATTATCGGGTTATTAAGGTCTGACGTTTACCACCCCTAGAACCGGTATGCGATACCCACAGACGAAGAGACCGGACTGTACAGAGATTGTCAAGGCTCAGTAGGGATCCGAATGAGTTTGCTCGTCGGCCTTCCTTTCCGATAGGTACCCGGGTAGCCATTACGTATAGCTAGTGCCGCTGACATGCTTGTAGTTATGGATTTATTCAGTATCTCACTGCCGGCGTACTGTCGAGTCTTTAGAGTCCCACACAGAGAGTTTCCCTGGTTCAGGCGAAATGATGTAGTAGATGTATTGGATACGTGCAGGGTTCCGATCGAATGATTGCACTTGTTGCCCGGATTTTCGATCGGACGGTTGATAATACTAACCGGCTCGTGATTGAGCCGGATTATTACATTAGGTATTGATTTAATAATTTACGTATATGTATTTCGATATGTATATTCTAGTATTATGTTCTTTGTGTGTTCTATCTCTTTGGGTATTCATATTTTGATACGAATACAGGTATGTATATACAGTAGAGTGTAATCCGTATTTATATGGAAAACAGTCTAGAAGGTGGACACCTCATTTTAGATTTATCCATTTATCTTTAAATGGAAAATTAGGTGTAAAGGTGTTGAGGGGAGTATGGTGAGAACCATGCTTCTATAGTGTTGACAAATGAATATTCAATTCATTTATGTAAACTATTCAAGCATGGTTGGGTTTTAATATTGGAAAAATGGTTTTTACAAAACTATGGTTGATCTTGTTCTCTCTCATAAATTTTCATTCTCACCATTTTTTGCTTCACTCTTCTCACTACCTTTCTTAAGTTCCTCCACCTTCATCTTCAACCTCCTCTCTACAATCTCATGTGTTGAGAATTAAGAGAGGAGGTGAGATAGATACATACATAGAACCATTCACTATATCCTAGACACTTTAGATTAGCAATCTAAAGTCTCTAGTTACTCCAGGGGACTCTTAGTGTGAAGCTAGAGCCATGGACTACATCCCTCGGGTGGATCATCTTTGACGGAGGAGAACCGGTTATCAAGCTCATTCATGGAGGTCTCAAGGAGCTAGGAAAGGCGATCAGGCTCGATCCAGGATATCTCAAGGAGCATGGAAAGGTGATCAAGCTCGTTCAAGGAGATTTCTAGGAGCAAACGAAGAGGATAGAAGACCGAAGGACACGGATCTTTTGGTGAGACATTTCTATTATAGTAGATATATATTCTCTTTGTTAGCTAGTTTAGGTTTATGGTAGAATCTTGGTCAAGTTTTTCTAGCGCCAGTTTCAAAACCTTAAATTTTTTTTCCGCAATGACCACGGTAGATGGTCAGGACGCTAGGAAATCCCAACATGGTATAGGAGCTACCCTCATATACCTATATTAGCTAGTTTAGACATGTTTAAAATATCGATCGACAAAATTTTTCCAAATCACAATTTCATTTGATGTGCTTGTTGTCGAATTTTAAAATTGATCAAAAAATTATTTAGAGCATCTTAAAAATACGTTCAGGAGATTTAGAAGGCCAGAAGAAATTTAGGCACATAATCCCATCATACGGCCGCGGAACCGCCGCACAACATGCTTGTTTACGGCGGTTCCGCAGTTGAAGTGGGGCGTCTGTGCACCAAAATTCTTCTGGCACTCTACTGTATGGAAATGTGATTTTTGAGATGTATGATTCTGACTCAGATTTGTTTGTGTACTGGTTAGCACTTGGGGCCAATACCGAAAAGTTTTAGACGATCGGAATTTTAAATAAGTGTTATCAATGCATGTGTTAGTATCTGCAACCGTGAATATCATTAAGCGGTATAACCCGACTAATTGCTATATGTTCTATTAGACGGGTTTGCGAACATGATATTCAAGTTGATGTTCTGTATTGTGCTGATATTGTGGGTGGATTGTCGTGGTGGATAGCCTATTGTGCAATGATAGTAGTACAGTTCAGATTTATTTGTGTATTTGTTATTGCGGGGTGAGCGTCCGACATGTGGACATCTGTTTCTGCCGGATTGTATATTATTTTATTAAGGCACGACCGGATTGAGGTCGATGTCATCATTGTACATATATTTTTCTTTTTTGTACTAGAATAACCCTATGGTGGAGTGCTCGAATAGCCGGGTTGTAGAGGGCAACGGGCCCGCATCTCATGGCGTTGAGATGGAGGGGGCCTTACTCTGGAATTGGCGGGCTATTCTCCGCACTCGTAGGGGGTATAGAATGACCTACGGAGGGGCGCTCAAATTACCGGATTCCGTGAAGTGCTGGGTGGCCCATTCACTTTGTTGATTGGGGTTGCCTCACTTCTGGGATTTGCGGGTAACTTGCCGCGCTCTAGGTTTTCATTTCATGGGCTATCCACATGACCGGGAACGTCAGGTCTCATTTGCGGCTCAGATGAAACCCGAGGCTCCAAGATTATCTGCCATTCTGTGTTGCTTATGGATGTTCTGTGATGTTTCTTATATCATTCCTGGGATAAATATTATATATATATATTTATATATATATATATATATATGTATATATTTATATATATATATGTATATGTTTTGCACCCACACTAGTTTAGCCCCCGCTCTGTTGTTAGTTAAGTAACCTAACGGTGAATTGATAGGGCCCCATGGTGAATGCGGATGGCATATACGTACATTGTATTTTTGTTCTTTTCTAGTGTGATAGGGATTAATTGATAGGACCGCATTAATTTTGATTAATGCAAGAAAAAAAACCTAAAAGATATTGTTGGAACAAATTTCGAAAAACTATATTCATATTTTTTCGCTTTGCATAGTGGTATTCGGTTATGAATATCCAACACCTTATTCTAGGAGGCAAGAGCCTAGATCCCTTCATGGGGAATGACGTCTTGAGCAAAAGTTTATATTGTAGATTACTCGGTTTTCTTCAAAACCACAAGTTTTGAAAAGCGGAACCTAAACCACTCCTTTTTAAAACTACTCGGTTCCTTCAACGATATCAAGTTCATTAGGTTAAAGGGTTTTTTGCCAAAAAACTCAGCCGCAGCCCCCCGTCATTTCCTACGAGTAGTACTTAGTATTCATGCTATGTTTGTTGACTCCGCCAAGGCGTAGTGTGAAGGGTTTGTTTAGCACCCTATGAAGAGTTTTGAAGCATCACATGTCCAAAAGTTTAAGTTTTTATTGTGCTAAACAAACACGCAAAGGGATCGATCCTAGAAAATTAAGGTTACTAAACTTTAAGCTAACAAAAGTTAGGGTTTAGAGACTACAACCTTTGAAGCTCCCTTTTTGCTTGACTCCTTAGACTCTAAGGTGTTGGAAGAAGGTCCGCTTGTACTCCTCCCACGTCCACGACGATCCACCCGGAGTTTCCCGTCCAAGCTTGCAACTTTGAAAAAAAAAGAGAACACTCTAATAAAGTTGGCTAAACTTGATTAGAATGATGTTGTGGTTATGGATCTCACTTCAAAATCCTATTTTTATGAGTATTTTACTCTCTTATAAGAACTAGAGAGTAAAGCATGGAGGTTGATGAAGATGGTGGAAGAAAAGAATGAATTATTCTATGAAAGAGAAAAGAAAAATAACTATATATATTTTTCATTCTCAAAACCAACCATGGTTAGATTTAAAGGTATCATTTGATTTAAGTTAAAAGCATAATAAGAAAATAAACCATGGGTTAAAAGTTAGGTGAGCATGGTAGAGTTTAGAAGAGTGTAGAAACTCTTAAATGATTTAACCCATTTTTCATTTTCTTTTGCTTTAATTTAAATCCAATAATAATCCAAAAATAACCATGGTGTAATTCTTATACATCCACCATTCTCATTGTATAAACAACCATGATAAAAATTGATGTATGTATGCATGTGTGCTTGCACATCAATATGTGCATGAACAAGAATGAATGCATACATGCATGCATACATCCAAAATAAGCAAGATAGGATTTGTAGTGAGAAACTAATGATGAATCAACACTTGATTCACTAATCCGGTCATATCACATATGACCCGACCATTAGCTAGCCGCCCAATTAATATACGGTATCCTATACACGTATTTTAATCGGGTCCAAGCGCATATCGCATATGCGCACCACAACTTTTCGCCTGGACTAGGTAACTCCTATGTGGGACTCTAAGACTCGTCAATACGCCGGCAGTGGGTGATGATCATATCAAGCACCCCCAAGCCGCAAGCGGTCAGCTAAACGTAACGGCCACCCGGGTATTGAGCGATTAGAAGAAAACAAGCGAACCTGTTACAACTCCCGTCGAGCCATCCGGCAACACTACCGTACAGTCCGGTCTCTTCGTCAGATATGCTGCATATCGAGCCTAGGGATGGTCACGTCGACCCCAATAACTCAATAAGTCGTGCCGGCGAATGGTCTATAACAGATCGAGAAACTACTGATAACACTTATCAGCAAATCTCAGCAGCCCTGGCCAGGGACTTGCTGTTATAACCAGTCGGGCACAGTACAGCATCAACTCCCAATATCGGGAGAGACGAAACCCCTCCTATCGCTCATTGCCTTCGTGTGTCTCGGGACTGTACCCAACGGCCACCTGCTTGCACGACTCAGTAGAGCCGTGGTAGGGTGGTAATCAAAGTACAGTGGGAGAACACACAAGGCTCTATGACGATCTCGGGTCTACAGACTAACCTGTACCAGTGTCAGAACTGCTATCCGACGATAGATATAATTCCATATAGGAGTTCTCGGTGAGTCCGTCCAGTGTACCCAGTCACCACTGAGCACCCGTATATGATCTTGATGTCAAACATCGATGAATGTGGGAACATTCATCGCCCATCGTATGGGTCTAGTATCATATACGCTAGTCTACTCTGGTATATCAATGCCCCATCTCGATATACCTACGACTAGGGACGTTCCAGGATATGCTTATAGACTACAGATGTCCCACTAGTATGATCTCCATCATAATCAGAGTAGTCAAGCCGATATCTTTAGGGCTTTATCAGCATGTATGAATGAATAAAAGCATGATCTAATCAACATGTCAGATAAAGAAGAACCAGATAGCATACTATCATGTCGAGCAAGAATGCAAACTGAATATATATACATGTATAGATACATCCACTATCATATAATGGCCTCTAGGGCATACATATATCCAACAATCTCCCACTTGCACTAAGGCCAGTTATTGGCGTATCTCATACCCAACATCTCAAAAGGTCGCTCATGCTGTGGCTGAGGGAGGGCCTTGGTGAGTGGATCCGCGGCGTTGTTCTTTGTGTCAACTCTCTTAATCTCGATCTCGCGGCGATCTACAATCTCCCGGATCAAATGAAAGCGCCTCAGGATATGTCTGGACCGCTGATGGGATCTGGGCTCCTTGGCTAACGCCATCGCCCCATTATTGTCACAATATAAAGGTATTGGATCAATAATGGTTGGAACTACTCCTAGCTCTGAGACGAACTTCTTCATCCAGACGGCTTCCTTGGCGGCATCATTTGCAGCAATGTACTCAGCTTCCATCGTAGAGTCTGCAACGGTATCTTGTTTGGAACTCTTTCAACTTACCGCCCCTCCATTGAGGGTAAATACAAACCCTGAGATAGATTTGCTGTCATCCTTATCGCTCTGGAAGCTCGAATCGGTAAAGGCCTCCATTTGGAGATCTGTATTACCATACACCAAGAACAATTCTTTAGTCCTTTGTAAGTACTTAAGAATGTTCTTTACAGCTGTCCAGTGGTTCTCCCCTGGGTTGGATTGATACCTGCTTACAACACTAAGTGCATAAGCTACATCTGGGCATGTACATAACATCGCATACATTATAGATCCTACTGCCGAAGCATAAGGTATAACGCTCATGCGAGCTCTCTCTTCATCGGTCTTTGGACAAGAATCCTTGGAGAGAGTGACTCCATGGCAAGCGGGTAAGGCACCCCGCTTGGAGTCTTCCATACTAAACCTCTTTAGGATGGTGTTGATATACCTGGTTTGGGACAGTCCCAATAACTTTTTGGATCTATCCCTATAGATCCTTATACCCAGGATGTATGTGGCATCTCCCAGGTCCTTCATGGAGAACCGTAGTGATAAGAATGATTTGACCGACTGTAGCATAAGAATATCATTTCCTATCAGAAGAATGTCATCCACGTACAATACGAGGAATGTGACAGCTCTTCCTACAGCCTTCTTATAAACACAAGGTTCATCTGGATTTTTGATGAAATCAAACTCTTTGATGACATCATCGAAACAGATGTTCCAACTCCGAGATGCTTGCTTTAACCCATATATGGATTTAAGCAATCTACATGCTTTCCCGCTGCTCCCACTGTCAATGAAGCCCTCTGGCTGATCCATATAAACGCATTCTTCTAAATCTCCATTTAGAAATGCTGTTTTAACGTCCATCTGCCAGATTTCATAGTCGTAGTGAGCAGCAATAGCAAGTAGGATCCGAATAGATTTAAGCATGGCTACGGGCGAAAAAGTTTCGTCATAGTCCAAACCTGGTCTTTGACGAAAGCCTTTCGCCACAAGTCTTGCTTTATAGGTCTCTACCTGCCCATCCACACCAATCTTTCTTTTAAAGATCCATTTGCACCCTACAGGTTTTACCCCAGGGGGTACAACGTCCAAAGTCCATACTTTGTTGGTGTACATAGACTCCATTTCGGATCTCATGGCATCCAGCCACTTCACAGAGTCACCACTCGTGATAGCTTGCTGAAAACTGGTAGGATCATCATCTTCCATGATACAGTCTTCTCTGTCACCATCAATGAGGAAACCGTAGTACCTCTCCGGTGGGCGAGGAGTCCTACCAGACCTACGGAGTGGCCGAGGTTCTTCAGTTTCTGTTGCAACAGCCGGTTCAACCAAATCGTCATTTGTAGTTTGTGTCTCCAGAACCTCTTCTAGATCTACTACCATGCCATCATCTTTATCTGTGAAAAACTCTTTTTCCAAGAATGTGGCATACTGAGAAACAAACACCTTTTGTTCCTCTTTGTGGTAGAATAGATATCCATAAGAATTCTTTGGATATCCCACAAAATTACACATGACTGACCGTGTCTCGAGTTTGTCCGGATTCTGCTTTTTAACATAGGCCGGGCAACCCCAAATCTTAATTCTTTTAAGAGATGGTCTCTTCCCATTCCATATCTCATATGGCGTGGTAGACACGGCTTTGATTGGAACCCTGTTTAGCAGAAACGCAGCAGTCTCCAATGCATGTCCCCAAAACGAGACTGGTAACTCAGCGTCACTCATCATGGACCGGACCATATCTAATAGGGTCCTATTCCGTCGTTCTGACACACCGTTGTGCTGTGGTGTGTAAGGAGGAGTGAGCTGAGAGAGAATCCCATTCTCTTTTAGGAAGTTTGCAAATTCTGTACTGAGATACTCTCCACCTCGATCTGATCGAAGCATCTTAATACTCAAGCCGGTTTGTTTTTCTACTTCTTGTTTATATTCAATGAATTTCTCGAAAGCGTCGGACTTGTGCTTTAATAAAAATACATGACCGAATCTTGAGAAATCGTCAGTGAATGTAGTGAAGTATGAAAAACCGCCTCTAGCCTGTGTAGACATAGGCCCACATACATCACTATGTATGAGGCCCAGGAGCTGAGTAGCTCTTTCTCCGTGTCCGGTAAACGGAGTTTTGGTCATTTTACCCTTGATACAAGACTGGCAAGTCGCATAAGATTTATATTCAAAAGAGTTTAAATATCCATCTTTATGTAACTTGTTTAGTCTTGTTTCGTTAATATGACCAAGTCTACAGTGCCAAAGAAAAGCTTCATTTAATTCTGAAAATTTTCTTTTATTAGTGTGTTGTACACTGAAAACTGTGTGTTGATTTAGGACATATATTCCGTTATTAAGCGTACCATACCCAACCAACATTTGATTTAGGTGAATGTTCATAACATTGTTCTGCAACACAAAATTATATCCTTCATTGTCCAACAAAGAAACGGATATTATATTACATAGCATGCTTGGTACAAAATAACATGGATTCAAAATCAAAATACATCCAGATGGCAACCCCAAGTGATACTCTCCCACTGCGACTGTATGTACATTGGAACCATTTCCAACGCGGAGAGTATGGTCACCTGTCTTCAAAACCTTGCTATTTCTCAGCCCCTGCATAGAATTGCAAATGTGAGAACCTGAACCGGTATCCAATACCCAGGAAGCAGAGTTTATAGAAAAACAGTTTTCAGTCACAAACACACCTGAAGCGGAAGCATCACCATGCTTCTTCTTGAGACTTAAGTACTCCGTGCAATTGCGCTTCCAATGTCTTGTCTTGTGGCAATGAAAACACTCGCCTTTCCCCGGGTCTCCAGCCGTGGACTTTCCCTTTCCCTTCGCCTTTTTGACTCCGCCCTTAGGATTAGTGGGTTTCTTCTTTTTCTTTCCCTTGGCCTTATCTTTTGGGCGAGAAGAAGAAGACTGTCCAATGGTCATAACGGGAGTCTTTGCTGACTTCATAGTGCTCTCTGCACTCCTTAACATATTAAGGAGTTCAGGGAGTTCCTTCTCCATGCCATGCATGTTAAAGTTCACTATGAACTGAGCAAAGGTGGAGGGGAGGGACTGCAGAATAATATCTATATATTGTTCATTGTCCATTGTCCATCCGAGGCCCTCAAGCTCTTCTATAAGAGCTATCATCTTCAAAACATGGTCTGCTACTGGTGTGCCAGGGGCCATCCGCATCTGAAACAGTTTCTTTGATGCTTCGTATCGTAATACGCGGGGCTGCTCCCCATACAACTCCTTTGTATGGAGCAATATCCCGTGAATGTCCATGTCCTCGTGCTGCTTTTGATGTGTGTTGTCCATCGATGCAAGCGCGAGGCATTTTGCCGTGGCACAGTCAGCGTCCCATGTCTTGCGGACTTCAATGTCCGCAACTGAGGACTTTGGGCCTGGGACGGGCGGGGCTGAAGCCGTGAGGACATATGATACTTTATCATAAGTCAAGGCGATCTTTAGATTCCTCAGCCAGTCTTTATAGTTGGTCCCATTCAGTTTGTTCTTATCTAGTAGAAGCTTAAGTCCAGTCATTGGTATCTGCCATTAAGAGAGAGAAAAGAATACACTCAGCGAAAGCTCTTGCACAGATTAGATTGGTTTATTATCTTGTCTAATCGATGTTTCCCACTGCTTTTTATCAAGTTTTCTTTCAAACCTTAAAAAGGAAAACTAGCCAGGATCAATTACAGCCTACAACTTCGCCAACCGTTCAGCCAGGCCGGTGTCGGTACTTTGAGGGAGGTTCCCCGTGCTTTCGTACGAACCTAATTAGAGTAAACCTCGTTTTCCCAGAGGCGGAGCCCCGTTAACACCTTTCTAGACACCTAATGAGTTAGCTAATTGTAAACTGTAAAACTCTCCTAGGAGCAACTATTGCCCACAGTGGGATCGGGATCCAACCATCACATGGAAGGTATGCAATCTCATTGCAAATTTCAACACTTGAAATTCCCGATGTAATTTTTACCCCTAGTACTTATGACCTTAACTATGGTCAACAAATCATAAGTACCAGTCAAGTTCTACCCGTCATTTCTTGATCAATTAGACCCGCCCATATGACCCTTAACTATGGTCAACAAAGTCGCATGAATGTCCTAATTAATCTGCATCATATGCAGTGTAGGAAGACATCACTTAGCTACCGTACACTACGCCTTAACTAAAGTCAACAAACATAGCACGAATACTAAGTACTCTACTTCCTAAAATGACGGAGGGTTGCGAATGATTTTTAAGAAAATCTTTAACGCTTTGAACTTGATATCGTTGTAGAATCAAACAGTTTTCAAAAGGAGTGGCTTAGGCTCCGCAGTTTTGAAAAGTAGCTTTTTCATAAAAAGCCGAGTAGTTTTTAAATCCGATTCTACAACATCTTTTAGGTTTATTTTCTTTACATTAATCATATTAATGTAATCCCATCATTTAAGTCCTTAAGCCAATCACAGAAAAGAAACGATAATAACACGTACGCTTATGCCATCCGCATTCGCCGCAATGTTCCGTTATGCACCGTTAGGTTACTTAACTAACGGCATGCCGGGACGAGACTAGCGCGGGTGTAAAACATAAGTAACTTCTACTATATATCATATATATAATAAGTCATTCGTCTCAGATATCACAGAACACAGGCAGCAGAAATATAGATATAACGTGGGATATACTAGGACGTCCGTATTTAGTATTTAGCCAGAATAGAAAATACGGATTCCACAGTCGCGATGAATAGCCAAGCCCACACCCTGGACCCCTACGAGAGCGACAAGTGACCCTACCAATCCTGGAGTTTAGGAGACCCGGTCTCGACTCCTCGAGATGGCCTCCCACTGAACCCCAGAACCCGGTCACCTGTGCTCCCCTCCTTGGGTCCATCCTAATGCGGAAAAGTAAATAATATACAACAATGGTGACACAACCGCAACCTGGAAGTGCCCCAAATAAAAGAATATTACATTACTTTTGAATTTACATGAATGAAAATATAAAACTCTCATCTCACAAAAACCCCCCGGCTATTCGATCGCAACAATCCTACACATCATATCTCAGCAACACATAATATCACATATCATCAATATAAGTAAGTATGCGTACCCCGATTGTCGTTGATGTATAGCAACGAAACCGGCGATATCTAACATACTACACTTACGGTCACAGAAAAGAAAGTGTAAAACTACAATATTTGGAATCCAGATTCTCTTTAGACATCATAAATGCGAAATATCACATATTTCGTATTTCATGCCTAAACCATATGAACTCCACATATTGTATCACATTCCAGACAAACAGACAGCATTAAAGTTTTCGAACGAACAATCAAGCACCCAAGATTCACTAAAGCTCAACACTTGAGCAGGGTTCAAAAGATCCGGAGTGTGACACAGTAGTGGCGGTCCAGCCGTAGAAGGGTCAAGCCAACGCCTCACATGTGGCACGCCGTACTGCCCCAAACCCTAGGGTTCAAAGGGCAGTTCGAGACGGTCACATAATCGAGTTAAGGTTTGTTGTCTTCTAGAGGGACCACCACAAAAAGACTTGCACGTATCTCCAAACTATTTAAACCCCGTGAATATTGAGTAAATGATATTCGTTCAAACACTTCAATACTTTCTAGTTTACCCGGAAAAGAAAACGAAATGAAAATTCCGATCGAAACCTCGAGTCCAAAAACATCTCCAGAATTTTTCAACAGCAGATTCAGATTAAACATACTCAAAATATACTATAGCAGGTAAAGAAAAACACTGTGCAAAAATTGGTCAAAGATCCCCTTATATGGCCGCGGATCCGCGGCCTAAGCTTGCTTATGCCGCGCTTCCGCGGCCAAAAGTACTGTTCATGGGCACGAATTCTCCAGATTGTCTTATTTTTACCTGCTCTATTTTTTGAGAATTTTTAATTCTGAAAAAAGTCAGTTTTTAAAAAATTTCCAGAGAGCATCCCATAAATTCGTATTTTGGTTCGATCGGACTTTTTACTTCGCAAAAAGGTCGCCTAACGTTCTAGGTCGGCTCTGATACCAATGAAGGGTTTGTTTAGCACCCTATGAAGAGTTTTGAAGCATCACATGTCCAAAAGTTTAAGTTTTTATTGTGCTAAACAAACACGCAAAGGGATCGATCCTAGAAAATTAAGGTTACTAAACTTTAAGCTAACAAAAGTTAGGGTTTAGAGACTACAACCTTTGAAGCTCCCTTTTTGCTTGACTCCTTAGACTCTAAGGTGTTGGAAGAAGGTCCGCTTGTACTCCTCCCACGTCCACGACGATCCACCCGGAGTTTCCCATCCAAGCTTGCAACTTTGAAAAAAAAAGAGAACACTCTAATCAAGTTGGCTAAACTTGATTAGAATGATGTTGTGGCTATGGATCTCACTTCAAAATCCTATTTTTATGAGTATTTTACTCTCTTATAAGAACTAGAGAGCAAAGCATGGAGGTTGATGAAGATGGTGGAAGAAGAGAATGAATTATTCTATGAAAGAGAAAAGAAAAATAACTATATATATTTTTCTTTCTCACAACCAACCATGGTTAGATTTAAAGGTATCATTTGATTTAAGTTAAAAGCATAATAAGAAAATAAACCATGGGTTAAAAGTTAGGTGAGCATGGTAGAGTTTAGAAGAGTGTAGAAACTCTTAAATGATTTAACCCATTTTTCATTTTCTTTTGCTTTAATTTAAATCTAATAATAATCCAAAAATAACCATGGTGTAATTCTTATACATCCACCATTCTCATTGTATAAACAACCATGATAAAAATTGATGTATGTATGCATGTGTGCTTGCACATCAATATGTGCATGAACAAGAATGAATGCATACATGCATGCATACATCCAAAATAAGCAAGATAGGATTTGTAGTGAGAAACTAATGATGAATCAACACTTGATTCACTAATCCGGTCATATCACATATGACCCGACCATTAGCTAGCCGCCCAATTAATATACGGTATCCTATACACGTATTTTAATCGGGTCCAAGCGCATATCGCATATGCGCACCACAACTTTTCGCCTGGACTAGGTAACTCCTATGTGGGACTCTAAGACTCGTCAATACGCCGGCAGTGGGTGATGATCATATCAAGCACCCCCAAGCCGCAAGCGGTCAGCTAAACGTAACGGCCACCCGGGTATTGAGCGATTAGAAGAAAACAAGCGAACCTGTTACAACTCCCGTCGAGCCATCCGGCAACACTACCGTACAGTCCGGTCTCTTCGTCAGATATGCTGCATATCGAGCCTAGGGATGGTCACGTCGACCCCAATAACTCAATAAGTCGTGCCGGCGAATGGTCTATAATAGATCGAGAAACTACTGATAACACTTATCAGCAAATCTCAGCAGCCCTGGCCAGGGACTTGCTGTTATAACCAGTCGGGCACAGTACAGCATCAACTCCCAATAACGGGAGAGACGAAACCCCTCCTATCGCTCATTGCCTTCGTATGTCTCGGGACTGTACCCAACGGCCACCTGCTTGCACGACTCAGTAGAGCCGTGGTAGGGTGGTAATCAAAGTACAGTGGGAGAACACACAAGGCTCTATGACGATCTCGGGTCTACAGACTAACCTGTACCAGTGTCACCTGAGAACTGCTATCCGACGATAGATATAATTCCATATAGGAGCTCTCGGTGAGTCCATCCAGTGTACCCAGTCACCACTGAGCACCCGTATATGATCTTGATGTCAAACATCGATGAATGTGGGAACATTCATCGCCCATCGTATGGGTCTAGTATCATATACGCTAGTCTACTCTGGTATATCAATGCCCCGTCTCGATATACCTACGACTAGGGACATTCCAGGATATACTTATAGACTACAGATGTCCCACTAGTATGATCTCCATCATAATTAGAGTAGTCAAGCCGATATCCTTAGGGCTTTATCAGCATGTATGAATGAATAAAAGCATGATCTAATCAACATGTCAGATAAAGAAGAACCAGATAGCATACTATCATGTCGAGCAAGAATGCAAACTGAATATATATACATGTATAGATACATCCACTATCATATAATGGCCTCTAGGGCATACATATATCCAACATAGTGTACAGTAGCTAAGTGGTGCTTGTTTGTAGCATTAGATGCGATTGGTTATGACAGTCGTGTAACCTTGTTGACTCCGTCAAGGGTTATGCGGGTAGAGTTTAATGCAATCAAGATAATGACCGGTTGAACTTGAATAGGACACTTTGATTTGTTGACTCCGTCAAGGTCACTAGGGTCCTAGGGGCAAAAAACCATATCGGGAGTTTCAAATATACAGGAAACTTGCTGGTGCTGCATACCTTTTGGAGTGTGGTGACTAGAGTGGCTTCATTCTAGTTTATCACACAATGATGGTTGGATCCCGATCCCACTGATGAGTAGGATTACTCTTAGGAGATGTTTATCACTTCACAATTAGCTGACCTATTAGGTGTCTAGAAAAGTGTTAACAGGGCTATGCCTCTGCGGAAATGAGGTTTATTTTAATTAGGTCAGTGCGAGAGCATGGGGAACCTCTCTCGGCGTACCAACACCCACCTGATAGCGAACTTGTAAGGTGTTAATAATCCCATCTAATTCTCTTTTTTAGGTTTGAAGGAGAATTCGAGGAAACAATGGGAGCCATCCTGATTAGATAAACTAATAACCAATCTAATCTTGCAAGAGCACATGATGAGTGTTTCTTTTCTCTCTCTCCGGGTAGCAACTAATTCATGCCTTAATCAAGATAATAAAATGTATTGCTTGATCGATCCGACTTCTTATTCAGGGCTGGGGAACGTCGTTTCAGCTCTAACTTATGACAGCAGTCATGAGTATGAGAAAAGGAAAGAGGATTGCATGAATTCTTTAATAACCCCAACGAAGAAGAAGCATACTATTTCGTCTACTTCAGATGTTCTTGTTATTGAGAACTATTTTTCGGTTAGTTCTACCTCCTGGGTAATAGATACCAGATCAGGATCTCATATCTGTGTAGGGTTCCTAGGCACTCTCAAGAGGTCTCACAAGGCATCAACCATGCCAATTTCAAAATTTACGGTGCCGAGAAACCCTAGACTAGATCGTTAACTAGAATTTTAGGCGAAACTAGAAACTAGCTAACAACTTAACTAAATAGAAAGCGGAAATACAACCTTTGTAGATCCGGTCCTCCACCTCCATGGCTCTGCGATGAAGTCTCCTCGCTGTACAAATCGGATCTTGGGCTCTAGCGTCGGCTTCATCGGAGAAAAAGCGGGCTAGGTCATCGACGACGATGCCGAAGATGATCTACGTCGAGGCATCGCTAGATCAAGCTCCAACTTCACCAAGTCATGAAACTTGTGAAGAAAACACACTCTACTACTTGGCAAGAGGTAGAGGATGAAGAAATAGGAAGTGGGTTCACTTTAGAATTGTATTTCTCACTCTTTTTCTCACTTTGCCATTTTTGGTAGCAAGCTTCTTCATGCGAAGAAGAAGAAGAAGAAGAAGATAATATTATGATAAGTTATTAGAATAGAATAGAAAATCAATTCTTATCATAATTTTAACTATAGTTATGTGTAGAGAATTGACCAAGGTTAAAGGAATGGTCAGTGTTAAGCATGAAGACAAGAATGGTTACAAAGTCAAAGCTTCATGAAGCTTCAACTAGAAACAAAGAAAGCCACCATTTTTCTCTTTATGCAAATAATTTTCCAAAAAGAATAAAGAATAAATAAATAGATAATTAAAAGAAACCCTAACCATTACACAACCATGGTTTAATCTTTACACACACAAGTGAGCATGTACCATCAAACATGATACAAACTTGTGTACAAAAATATATCACATATACAATGTGCACAATCCAAGTGAGAAAATCCATTTAAAGTGAACCGATACTAGTTAATGCAAAGTAATATATCAAATATATAATTATGTATTAAATCATTAAATCAACACTTGATTCAATGATCCGGTCATATCGTATATATAACCGACTAATATCAACAGTAACAACTTATCGAATCAACACTTGATCCGATAACCCGGCTATATCGCATATAACCGATCAATGTCACATATCGCGAGAATCGAATACAGTATCTCACATACTGGTATCATTCTCGGTCCCGCACATATCTCATATGCGCTCCTATTTCGTTTTGCTTGAGCCAGGAAACCTCTGTGTAGGACTCTAAAGACTCGTCAATACGCCGGTAGCAGATGATGATCATATCAAGCACCTACAAGCCGCAAGCGGTCTGCTAAACGTAACGGCCACCCGGGTATTGAGCGATCAGAAGATCGACGAGCAAGCCCGCTCACACTCCAATGAATCCAACCAGTAACACTACCGTACAGTCCGGTCTGATCGTCTGATATGTCGCATATCTCGCCTAGGGGTGGTAAACGTCAGACCCCAATAGCTCGATAAGTCGTGTCGATATGAGGTCTATAACAATTCAAGAAACTACTGGTAACACTTACCAGTAAATCTCAGCAACCCTGGCCATGGATTTCCTGTTATAGCCAATCGAACACAGCGCAACATCAACTCCCTATACCGGGAGAGACGAATCCCCTCTTATCGCTCATTGCCTCCATGTGACTCGGGACTGTACCCAAAAACCACCGTTTTGCACGCCCTCTTGGACGTGGTAAGATGGAAATCAAAGCACAGTGGGAACCACACAAGACTCTATGACGATCTAAGGTCAACAGACTACTCTGTACCAGTGTTACCAGAGAACTGCCATCTGACGTAAGGTATAATACCATCTGGGAGTTCTCGGCGAGTCCGTCCAGTGTACCCAGTCTCTACTGAGCATCCGTATATCATCTCTGATGTCAAACACCAATGGATATGGGATCATCCATCGCCTATCTGTATGGGTCGAAAAGGTATACGCTAGTCTACTCTGGTATATCGATGCCCCGTCTCGATACACCCACGACTAGGGACTTTCAAGGATGTACTTATGGACTACCATGTCCCCACTAGTATGATCTGCATCATAGTCCAGGTAGTCAAGTACACATCCTAAGGGCTTTACCAACATGTAACAGAGAGACAATCAGTATACACGTTAAGGTAAAGATCAACCAGATAGCATACTATCATGTCGAGCAAGAAAGTCCTCCCTATATATGTCCCAGCATCCACTACAATATACATCTAATGTACAGTAATGGCCTCTAGGGCATACATATAACTAACAATCTCCCACTTGCACTAGGGCCATCTGATAGCAGTGGTTGTAGTATCTCATACTCAACCATCCCATAAAAGTCTCTCTCTGGGAAAAGGCCTTTGTGAGTGGATCCGCCGTGTTGTCCTCCGAGTCTACTCTCCTAACCTCGATCCCTTAGAGATCAACCATCTCCATGATCAGTTGATACTGCCTTAGAATATGTCTGGATCACTGATGGGACCTGCGTTTCTTGGCATAAGCCACAACTCCATTGTCATACAATGGGAGGAACATAGTTCATCTCATGAACCAATATACACCCAAACAGCCTCTTTGGTAGCATCTTAAGTAGCGATGTATCCTGCCTTTATCGTCTAGTTAGCCACGGTATCTAGCTTGGAACTCTTCCACCATACCGTCCCTCGATAGAGGGTAAAGACAATGCCTGTGACTGACATTCAGTCGTCTTTATCACCCTGGAACACTTCCAGTGATTTTCCCCAGGATCGATTGATACCTTCTCACTACAAATAGTGAGTATCCTAACATCCAATTAGATCTATCTCATAGATCCAAAATCCAGGATTTAGGAGGTATCACTTTGATCCTATATGGAGAATCATTATGATAAGCGGAGATTGATCGAGCGTAGCATAGGAAACTCCTTCCTTATCAAGAGTATGTCATCCACGTACTCTATGAGGATTGCCACCATACTACCTACTACCTTTTTGTTTATACAAGGTTCATCTACCATTTTGATGATGTCAAACTCTTTGACTAATTCATCAAAACGGACGTTCCAACTCCGCGATGCCTGCTTTATCCTATAAAGCATCTTGCACACGTTTCCGCTGCTCCCACTGTCTACGAGGCCCTCTGGCTGTGTACTTATAGACGCACTCTTCTAAAACATCATTTAGAAAATGAGTCATGACACCCAACCGCCAGATATCGTAGTCATGGTATGTAGCCGTGGCAAGTAGTATTTGGATGGACTTAAGCATAGGTACTGGAAAAGGTTTCATCATTATCCACGCCTGGTTGATAACGAAAACCTTTAACAAGTCTAACTTCGAAAGTCTCAACTTTTCCATCTACACCAAGTAATCTTCTCAAGATTTACTTGCTCCTGATGGGGATTTAACCCTTCAGATATCGCAACCAAAGTCCATACTTTGTTGGTGTACATGGATTCCATCTCAGATCGCTAAGCATCCAGCCATTCTTACAGAGTCTTACTCCTGATGGCCAGCTCGAAGCTAGTTGGGTCATCATCTCATGATGCAATCCTCGCTCCCACTGTCATAGAGAAACCGAAGTAACTCTCAGGTGGGTGAGGAATCCTACTAGATCGGCGGAGAGGCAGAGGTTCGTCGGTTTCTATTGAATCCTTCGGTTCTGTCAAATCATCAGCTGCAGTTTGTATGGCTGGAACATTTCCAGTTCTACATAACAGACCTTGTCTCGAGCTTGTCCGGATTTTGCTTTTAGACATAGGCCGGACAACCCCAAATCTTAACTAGCTTAAGACATGGGCTCTTTCCTTTCCATATCATATATGAAATGGTAGGCAACTGATTTGATTGGAACCCTATTCAATAGGTATGCAACTTCATAAGTGTATAACCCCCAAAAGGAAATAGGTAACTTAGTAATACTCAGCATAGAGCGCACCTTATCATATAGGGTGTGATTGCTCCGCCCTGATATACCATCGTGCTATGGTGTATACAGAGGAGCAATACTGAGAGAGAATCTCATTCTCCATTAGAATAGTCCAGGATTTCCGTGCTCAAGTATTCTCCTCCTTGATCACATCAAAGGACATAATACTTATACCCGTATTTTGCTTCTCTACTTCTAACTTATATTCTGTGAATATCTCAAAAGGTTCGGACTTGTGTTTCAACAGGAACATATGTCTGAATCAGAAGAGTTTATCAGAAAATGTAATGAAGTACAAAGAACCGGTCATGGCATGTGTAGACAGGGGACCTTACATACATCAACATGTATCATCCCAAGAGTTCACTAACTCTATCTCTGTTTCCAATAAATAGAGCTATGGTCATCTTATTTTTGTGACATGACTGGCGAGTTTCACAAGATGTAAATTCAAACTTATTTAAATATGCATCTTTATGTAACTCTAGCTAGTCGGGTTGTATTGATATGACCTAGTCTACAATGCCTCAAGAAGGATCCGTTCAGGTCTGAACTCTTCCTCTTGTGTGTGTTCTATATACTAAGAACTGTAGTTTGATTTAGAACATCAATGCTTTTAGATAACGTGCCTGAACCGATCAACTTTTGATATAGGAAATGTTCAAAATATTATCCAACAATACAAAATTTTATCATTTCTTTACTGATAAAGCGACAGATATGATTTTGTATATCAGGTTCGGTATCTAATAACATTCGTTCAGAATCAATGTATTTGTGATACAGGGTGACAGTGACCAACAGACTTGGCTGCAACACTTGCCCCGTTTTCTGCCTCATGAAACTTATCACCCGTTCTCAGTTTTTCTACCATTTTGTAGCCCTATGTAACTGATTACATATCTGGTATCCTGATCCGGTATCATATACCTAGGATGCGGAGGATACTGAGAAACAGTTCTTTGTAATGAACACACCCGAATATGATGCATCAGCATGCACTCTCTTCGTTTGGGCGGCACGGGAAATCTGGTATTCCCCAATTTCCTGCTCTGTCTTATAATAATTACAAGTTGGAGCGGGACCAACGTTCCCCAGCTCAGTATAACAAGCGGGTTCGGTCATATATCCGTATTATTAGCTTGATTAAGGCGTGATATGGTCGCTACCAGGAGAGAAAGAGAAGAAAACACTCAGCGTGCGCTCTTGCAAGAATAGATTGGTTTTTATTTTATCTAATCAGGATGGCTCCCGCTGCTTTTCATCAATTCTTCCTTCAAACCCTAAAAGGAAAGACTAGCCGGGATTAATTACACACTACAAGTTCGCCAATCTTTCAGCCAGGCCAGTGTCGGTACTTTGAGGGAGGTCCCCCGTGCTTTCGCACGAACCTAATTAATGTAAACCTCGTTTTCCCAGAGGCGTAATCTCGTTGACACCTTTCTAGACACCTACTTGATCGGCTAATTGTAATGTGTAAAACTCTCCCAGGAGTAACTTTTACTCGCAGCGGGTATCGGGATCCAACTATCTCATAGAAGGTATGCAATCTCATTGCAAATTTCAACACTTGAAATTCCCGATAATATTTTGCCCCTAGCGTCCTATGACCTTGACAGAGGTCAACAAACCATAGGCTGCTAGTCAAGTTCAACCCGTCATTTCTTGATTGAAGTAAACCCACCCGCACGACCCTTGACAGAGGTCAACAAGGTCGCACGACTACCCTAAATCAATCACGTCATATGCTTATACAGATAAGCACTAATCAGCTACCGCACACTACGCCTTGACAGAGGTCAACAAACGCAGCACAAATACTAACCAGTACATATCTGAAATGACGGAGGGCTACGACAGGTTTTTCTGAAAACCTATTGCGTAATGAACTTGATATCGTTGTAGAATCAAATGAATTTTAAAATGGAGTGTTTTTTAGGCTTTTCTAGTTTTGCTAAAGGAGTCACTCCCGGTGAAGGGATCGTCGGTCCTTTCCTCGTCGAATGAGGTGCGGGATATATCATATATATCACTGTGCAAAGCAAAAACACTTAAAAGCAATCAAAAGACAAACCGAGTGTGTAGCATCTGCCAGTTATTGCTAAAGGAGTCACTCCCGGTGAAGGGATCTCGGTCCTTTCCTCATCGAATAAGGTGCGGGATATATCATATATATCGCTGTGCAAAGCAAGAACTGTAGCTACCTGTTTTATTTTGAAATTCAATTCTACAACATCTTTAGGTTTCTTTTATTTCATTAATCATATTAATGAAGTCCCATCATTTAAAATACCTAAACATCACAGATAAATACGACGTACACTTATGCCATACGCATTCGCCTCGATGTCCCCTCGTGCACCGTTAGGTTAGGTGACTAACGGCAGAGCGGGGCAGGGCTAGCGCGGGTGTAAAACATAAGTAACGTCTATATAATATATCATATATACTATATACAGTATCTATCACAGAACATCACATGATCACATCACAGATATTGCAGCAGAAGAAACATATGAAATATTGGATATACTAGGACGTCCGTATTTTCAATACGAGCCAGTATAAAACAAGGATTCCACGGTCATGATGAATAGCCAAACCCACACCCCTAGACCCCTACGAGAGCGGCAAGCAACCTACCAATTCTAGAGTTAGGAGACCCGGACTCGACTCCTCGAGTTGGTCTCCCACTGGACTCCAGAACCCGGTTACTTGTGCTCCCCTCCTCGGGTCTATCCTAGTGCGGAAAAGTAAATAATATACAACAATGGTGACAACTTCCGCAACCTGGAAGTGCCCCAATAAAAGAATATTACATACAAGTTTTTACACGAATAAAAATGAAAAAAACACTCATCTCACATAAAAACCCCCGGCTATTCAAACACGACGATCCAATATAACATATCCAGCAACACATAACAACACATGTCATCAACGTAAGTAAATATGCGCATCCCAATTGTCGTTGACATATAGCAACGAAACCGGCGATATCACATATTACACTTACGGTCACAGAAAAGAAAGTGTAAAACTACAACAGTTGGAATCCGCAACCACCTCAGACATCGCATGCCTGACCAAATAAATTCCTTAGACATCGCATGCCTAACAATTATAAACCCCGCATTTTAGTCTCTTTATCGAAAACACTTTTCAATACCAAGTCGGGCAATTCAACAAGATTCCCGACATCCTGATCGAATGCTCGTCGCAAACTTCAGTAGACGGTCGTACCCCAAATACCGTCGACGAAGTGCACCAAGGCGGAACACCGCTACCGGGAGCACCCTAACGGATGCTTTCGGTGACGGGGTTCTCCTACAGTCACTTGGTCGGGGCTATGGGATGTAGCTGTCTATTAAGTTTATCCAGCGAGTATCCGCGTACGCTACGTGATTGCGACGGACTTTTGATCACATCAAAATTCCGTGGCAACCGATCAAGTGAGACTAAACTGCTATGTTTATAATATTCATTCAGTTATCTCATAACTTATTGTGAATTCCAATTATTGTATCACATTCCGGATAAACAGAAAATGTTAAACTTTCCGATCGAACAGTCAAACACCCAAGTTTTCCCAAAACAGATCAACACATGAAATAAGTCTAAAAACATTCAGTTCGTGCCTCAGTACCAACGGTCCAGCCATAGAAGGGTCAAGCCAACGCCTCACATGTGGCACGCCGTACTGTCCCAAACCAGAAGGTTCAAAGGGCAGTTCAAGACGGTCACATAATCGAGTTAAGGTTTGTTGTCTTCTAGAGGGACCATCGCGTTACTTGCACTACTTAGAACGTCTTTAAACCTCGGAAAAATCCAACACTTGGAAATTTTCCGGCAGGGGAAAGATTGGGTATTTATGTCCGGTCGAACTTTTTAACATATTCAAAAATTATCCGGAAAGCCACACAGACAAAATTTGATAATCCGATCGAACATTCGAATCCCCAAAACAACCCAGAAAATTCAACTCTTGAAAAAATATTAAAAAATCCCAAGAAAACCAGCACTCCAAATTATGAATTACTGTGCAAAATTCGATGCCACATAAGACAAAACGGCCGCGGAACCGCCGCACGAGCCATGCTCGTGCCGCGGAACTACGGCGCATTGATGGAATTAGGCACACGAATTTTACAGAAACCCTTAGAATTTCCTGCTGATTTTTCTGCATATTTTTAATATCGAAAAACTCCAGATTTTGGAAAAAGTCCAGAGAGCATGTTTGTGTTAGGGTTTCGGGTTCGTTCGGGTTTCAAACTTCGTCTACGCATCGCCTAAGGCTCTAGCTAGGCTCTGATACCACTGTAGGGTTCCTAGGCACTCTCAAGAGGTCTCACAAGGCATCAACCATGCCAATTTCAAAGTTTACGGTGCCGAGAAACCCTAGACTAGATCGTTAACTAGAATTTTAGGCGAAACTAGAAACTAGCTAACTTAACTAAATAGAAAGCGGAAATAAAACCTTTGTAGATCTGGTCCTCCACCTCCATGGCTCCGCGATGAAGTCTCCTCGTTGTACAAATCGGATCTTGGGCTCTAGCGTCGGCTTCATCGGAGAAAAAGCGGGCTAGGTCATCGACGACGATGCCGAAGATGATCTATGTCGAGGCATCGCTAGATCAAGCTCCAACTTCACCAAGTCATGAAACTTGTGAAGAAAACACACTCTACTACTTGGCAAGAGGTAGAGGATGAAGAAATAGGAAGTGGGTTCACTTTAGAATTGTATTTCTCACTCTTTTTCTCACTTTGCCCTTTTCAGTAGCAAGCTTCTTCATGTGAAGAAGAAGAAGAAGAAGAAGATAATATTATGATAAGTTATTAGAATAGAATAGAAAATCAATTCTTATCATAATTTTAACTATAGTTATGTGTAGAGAATTGACTAAGGTTAAAGAAATGGTTAGGGTTAAGCATGAAGACAAGAATGGTTACAAAGTCAAAGCTTCATGAAGCTTCAACTAGAAACAAAGAAAGCCACCATTTTTCTCTTTATGCAAATAATTTTCCAAAAAGAATAAAGAATAAATAAATAGATAATTAAAAGAAAACCCTAACTATTACACAACCATGGTTTAATCTTTACACATACACAAGTGAGCATGTATCATCAAACATGATACAAACTTGTGTACAAAAGTATATCACATATACAATGTGCACAATCCAAGTGAGAAAATCCATTTAAAGTGAACCCATACTAGTTAATGAAAAGTAATATATCAAATATATAATTGTGCATTAAATCATTAAATCAACACTTGATTCAATGATCCGGTCATATCGTATATATAACCGACTAATATCAACAGTAACAACTTATCGAATCAACACTTGATCCGATAACCCGGCTATATCGCATATAACCGATCAATGTCACATATCTCGAGAATCGAATACAGTATCACACATACTGGTATCATTCTCGGTCTCGCACATATCTCATATGCGCTCCTATTTCGTTTTGCTTGAGCCAGGAAACCTCTGTGTAGGACTCTAAAGACTCGTCAATACGCCGGTTGCAGATGATGATCATATCAAGCACCCAAAAGCTGCAAGCGGTCTGCTAAACGTAACGGCCACCCGGGTATTGAGAGATCAGAAGATCGACGAGCAAGCCCACTCACACTCCAGTGAATCCAACCAGTAACACTACCGTACAGTCCGGTCTGATCGTCTGATATGTCGCATATCTCGCCTAGGGGTGGTAAACGTCAGACCCCAATAGCTCGATAAGTCGTGTCAATATGAGGTCTATAACAATTCGAGAAACTACTGGTAACACTTACCAGTAAATCTCAGCAACCCTGGCCAGGGATTTCCTGTTATAGCCAATCGAACACAGCGCAACATCAACTCCCTATACCGGGAGAGACGAATCCCCTCCTATCGCTCATTGCCTCCATGTGACTCGGGACTGTACCCAAAAACCACCGTTTTGCACACCCTCTTGGACGTGGTAAGATGGAAATCAAAGCACAGTGGGAACCACACAAGACTCTATGACGATCTTTGGTCAACAGACTACTCTGTACCAGTGTCACCAGAGAACTGCCATCTGACGTAAGGTATAATACCATCTGGGAGTTCTCGGCGAGTCCGTCCAGTGTACCCAGTCTCAACTGAGCACCCGTATATCATCTCTGATGTCAAACACCAATGGATATGGGATCATCCATCGCCCATCTGTATGGGTCGAGAAGGTATACGCTAGTCTACTCTGGTATATCGATGCCCCGTCTCGATACACCCACGACTAGGGACTTTCAAGGATGTACTTATGGACTACCATGTCCCCACTAGTATGATCTGCATCATAGTCCAGGTAGTCAAGTACACATCCTAAGGGCTTTACCAACATGTAACAGAGAGACAATCAGTATACACGTTAAGGTAAAGATCAACCAGATAGCATACTATCATGTCGAGCAAGAAAGTCCTCCCTATATATGTCCCAGCATCCACTACAATATACATCCAATGTACAGTAATGGCCTTTAGGGCATACATATAACTAACAATCTGTAATTTATTGCAGAGACTGAAAAAAAGTAAGATGGTTGGACCTGGTGATATGTCCCTCACAGTAGGGAACGGAGCACAAGTCGATGCTGCTGCCGTTGGTGAATATCACCTAGCATTGCCAAATGGAAATACTATGATTTTGAAAATTGCTACTATGTACCTTCCATGGTTTGCAACATCATATCAGTTTCTTTACTTGATATAGATGGATATAAGTTTGTTTAAGATAGAAATATCATGAACATTTACCTTAGTCAGGTATTGGTTTGAGAAGGTACACTGTGTAATGGTATCTATGTTCTAAATCAAAACACAGTTTTCGATGTACAAAATACACGTAAGAGGAAGAGTTCACAAGTGAACGAATTCTACTTGTGGAATTGTAGACTTGGTCATATCGGAGAGAAAAGATTGAGTAAGTTGCATACAGATGGACATTTGAATACATTCGACTTTTCATTTTATGAAACTTGTCAGTCTTGTCTCAGGGGAAAGTTGACCAAATCTCCGTTCATTGGACACGGAGAAAGAGCAGCAGAGCTCTTAGGACTCATACATGGTGATGTATATGGTCCGACGTCTATACATGCAAGGGGTGGGTTCTCGTACTTCATTACATTCACTGACGATCTCTCTAGGTTCGGATATTTGTATCTTTTGAAACACAAATCTGAAGCTTTTATGAAATTCAAAGAATATAAGAACGAAGTAGAGAACCAGACTGGCCAAAGTATCAAGATCCTCCGATCTGATAGAGGAGGGGAGTACTAAAGCACGGAATTCCTAGAATACCTAAAAGAGAATGGAATTATCTCTCGGCTTACTCCTCCGTATGCACCACCGCACAACGGTGTATCAGAGTGGAGGAATCATACCCTATTGGATATGGTTCGCTCCATGATAAGTAGTGCTGAGTTGCCTCTTTCATTCTGGGGTTATGCGCTTCAGACAACAGCATACTTACTGAATTATGCTCCATCCAAATCTGTGCCTAAGATTCCATATGAAATATAAGGTGGAAAGAATCCATATCTTAAGCGGTCTAAGATATGGGGTTGTCCGACCTATGTGAAAACACAAAAATCGGACAAACTAGAAGCACGATCAGTTCTATGTAAATTTGTGGGATATCCTAAGAATTCACTAGGATATCTTTTCTACCACACTGAGGAACAGAAGGTGTTTGTATCTCGCCATTCCACCATTTTGGAAAAGGAATTTCTTTCAAAAGAAATTAGTAGGAATACGGTAGAACTGGAAGAAATTTCTGAACCACAAACTCAAACTGAAGATTTGGTAGAACCGCTAGATACAGTAGTCCCAGACGAACCTTAGCCACTCCGGAGATCTAGTAGGATTTCTCATCTGCCCGAGAGATACTACGGTTTTCTCATAGACAGGGATCGAGAGGATTGCATCTTTGAAGATGATGATCCTACTAGTTTCAAGAAGGCCATTATCAGTAGGGACTCTGATAAATGGCTGGATGCTATGCGATCCGAAATGGAGTCCATGTACGCCAATAAAGTGTGGACCTTGGATATTGTTCCACCTGGGGTAAAACCAGTTGGATGCAAATGGATCTACAAAAAAAAATTGGTGTAGATGGATAGGTGTAAACCTATAAGGCTAGACTTGTTGCAAAAGGTTTTCGTCAAAGACCAGGTGTGGACTATGATGAAACATTTTCTCCAGTGGCTATACTCAAATCCATTCAGATCCTACTTTCCATTGCTGCCTTCCATGACTATGAAATCTAGCAGATGGATGTAAAAACGTCTTTTCTAAACGGAAGTTTGGAAGAGTGCGTTTATATGGATCAGCCAGAAGGATTTGTAGACAATGGGAGCAGCAAGAAGGTGTGCAAGTTACTTAAATCCATTTATGGATTAAAGCAGGCATCGCGGAGCTGGAACATCTGTTTTGATAAAACAATCAAGGAATTTGACTTCATCAAGAACTAGGATGATCCTTGCATATATAAGAAGATTGTAGGACGAACTGTCGTATTCCTAGTCTTGCACGTGGACGACATTCTTTTGACAGAAAATGATATTCTTATGCTACAATCGGTCAAGCTGTTCTTGTCAGAAAGGTTCTCCATGAAAGACCTGGGTGATGCCTCGTACATTCCGGGGATAAAAATCTACAGAGATAGATCCAAGAGATTATTTAGACTTTCACAGTCCAGGTACATAGAGACCGTACTAAAAAGATTTAGTATGGAATATTCCAAGTGCGGTAACATACCCGCATTGCACGGAATCACCCTCTCCAAAGAGATGTCTCCCAAGACTGATGATGAGAGGGTTCGCATGAGCACTATACCCTACGTTTCGGCATTAGGATCTATAATGTATGCGATGATATGTACCAGACCAGATGTAACTTACGCGCTTAGCGTGGTGAGCTGGTATGAGTCAAACCCAGGAGAGAACCACTGGACAGCAGTGAAGAACATTCTTAAGTACCTGAGAAGGACTAAAGAACAATTCCTGGTATTCGGTAATGGGGACCTCCAGGTAGAGTCCTTTACCGACTCGAGCTTCCAGAGTGATAAGAATGACAGCAAGTTTGTCTCAGGTTTTTTGGTTACCGTCAACGGAGGGGCGGTCTATTAGAAGATCTCCAAATAGGATACCGTCGCAGACTCGACGATGGAAGCTAAATACATTGCTGCCAACGATGCCGCAAAGGAAGCGGTCTGGATTAAGAAGTTCATTACTGAACTTCACATGCTTCCATCCATTGTTGATCCAATACCTTTGTATTGCGAAAACAATGGAGCTATAGCTTTAGCGAAGGAACCACGGTCCCATCAGAAATCCAGACATATCTTGTGGTGGTATCACCTAATTAGGAATATCGTTGATCACCGGAAGATCGAGGTGCGGAGAGTGGACACAAAAGACAACACGGCGAATCCATTCATCAAGGCCCTTCCTTAAGCATAGTTTGAGAGACTATTTGAGATGTTGGGTATGCAATACGCCAACAACTGGCCCTAGTGCAGACGTTGGGTACTCGGTACGCCAATATATGGCCTTAGTACAAGTGGGGGATTGGTGGATATGTATGCCCTAGAGGCCATTATTGTATATGTATACATGTGGATGCTTGGACATATGCATGTACAGGACAATCTTTCTCGATATGATAGTATGCTATCTGGTTTTCCTTTATCTTAACATGTACATATATTTTACTTGTTATTACGTATCATTTATACGTGTTGATAAAGCCTGTAGGATCATTACTTCACTACCGGCGTTGTGATGGATATCATACTTGTAGGAGCTGGGTAGTCGATAAGCACATCCTTAAAGTGTCCCTAGTCGTGGGAGTATCGAGACAATGCATCGATATTTTAGAGTAGACTAGTGTATACGTTTCTAGACCCGATGAGGGGTGATGGTTGGTCCCTCAGCCATTGTTCTTTCGCACCTAAGATCGTATACAGGTGTTCACTGGGTGTGAGTACACTGGACGGACTCTCCAAGAACTTCTATATGGTATTATACCTATCGTCAGATAGCAGTTCTCAGGTGACATGAGTACAGGTTAGTCTTTAGACCTGAGATCGTCATTTGTCTCATGTCAGTTCCTATTGTACTTTGATTACTACCCTACTACGGCTCTACTGAGCCGTGCAAACAGGTTTTAGTTGTGGACAGTCCCGAGCCACATGGAGACAATCAGCGATTGTTGGGGATTCGTCTCTCCTGGTATAGGGAGTCGATATCGCACTGTGTTTGATTGGCCAGCACCATATGTCCTTGGCCATGGCAGTTGGGATTTACTGATAGGTTGATCAGTAATTTCTCGGATTAGTACTGAGCCATATCAACACGAATTATCAGGTTATTAGAGTCTGACATTTACCACCCCCTAGACCCGGTATTCGATACTCACAGATGAAGAGACTGAACTGTATGGAGATTGTCACGGATAGGCTCAGTAGGGATCCGGATGAGTTTGCTCGTCGACCTTCCTTTTCGACAGGTACTCGGGTAGCCGTTGCGTACAGCTTGAAAGTCAACCTTAACACCACCATGAGGTTCTAGAGGCATCAAGCATGACACATTTTAATTTTTATTAGGTGCTAAGTTAGACTAACAAGATCACTACTAGATTATTAGGGTTTAGATTAGTGATGTGAACAACTAGAGAAAAAAGAAAAGAAGTTATACCCTATAGGATCAAGTCCTTCTCTTCTTAAGCTCCTTGTGGTAGTCCTCTTGACTCCTCTAGACTCCACTTCGAGTTAAACAAACCTCCTCGTAAATTTTCACGCCAAAGATGATCCATCCGAAGTCCACAACCTCAAGCTAACCCTTCACTAATCTCATTAGTGAAGGCAACACTCCACATCAAATTGCTAATCTAATATGTAATGGTGAAGTAGGGGTTTAATTTGCTCACTAGGGTTTTCTTAAGTTCAATGATTCACATCACATGTGAGGGTTTGAACTTGGAAGTGAGGTGAAGAAAATTGTAGAGAGCAAAAGGAAGCAAGAGCTCAAAAATGACTACGGCATGAAGAATGAAATATGAGAGTTAACTAAAATGGCTCTCTCTTTCCTCACTTATTCAAGCATGGAATAAAATTGCAATTCTAAATTGCAACCATACTTGAATAGTGAGTCAAGACTAATATACAAATAATAAAACCCATGCCTTGCTCATTCCACAAATATCTCTACAATTTACACCTCATTTTTCTATTTTCTAAAAATAGAAAACCATTCCATGCTTCATATAATAATAATAATATATATATATATTTATATATATCAAATTTACATTAATATATATATAAAGCAATTAGTGAGCTAATGATATTAGTTAAGATATAATTATATCACATATAATATATATCACATTGTTAAATCAACACTTGATCTAATAATCCGGTTATATCACATATAACCGACTAATATCATTAATCTGAATATCACATTATCAAACCAACACTTGATTCGATAATCCGGTTATATCACATATAACCTAACCGATAACAGATAACTGCCAGATTACAATACGGTATCACATACTCGTATTTAATCAGGCCCACACACATATCACATATGTGTCCTACTTCGTTTCGCTTGAACCAGGAAACTTCAGTGTGGGACTCTAAAGACTCGTCAATATGCCAGCAGTAGGGGATGATCACATCAGTCACCTACAAGCCGTCAGCGGTACTAGCTGGACGTAACGGCTACCCGGGTATTGAACGATATGAAGATCAACAAGCAAGCTCGTCTATACTCTCCAAGAAGCCTATCAGTAACACTATCGTACAGTCCAGTCTGTTCGTCTGATATGTCGCATATCATGTCTAGGAGTGGTAAACGTCAGCCCCCAGTAACATGATAAGTCATGCCGAAGTCTAGCCTATAACGGTTTGAGAAACTACTGATAACTCTTATCAGTAAATCTCAGCAGCGGTCCTGGCCAGGGACTTCCAGTTATAGCCAATCGAGCATAGCGCAACATCAACCCCCAATAACGGGAGAGATGAAACCCCTCCTATTGCTCATTGCCTCCAAATGACTGCGGACAGTACCCAAAATCCACCTGTTTGCACGCCTCCTTTGAGCCGTGGTTGGGAGGAAATCAAAGCACAGTGGGAGCCATACAAAACTTTATGATGATCTCGGGTCTACAGACTAACCTGTACCAGTGTCACCAGAGGACTGCTATTTGATGATAGGTATACTACCACATAAGAGTCCTCGGTGAGTCCTGTTCGGTGTACCCATTCTCCAATGAGCGCCTGTGTACAATCTTTGATGTCACACACCAATGGTTGTAGGATCAACCATTGCCCTCTAAGGGAAAAGAAACGTACACACTAGTCTACTCTAGAATATCGATCCCCTGGTCTCGATATTCCCACGACTAGGAACTGATTAAAGGATGTATTTGTGGACTACCATAGCCCCACTCGTATGATCTCATCATAATTCTGGTAGTCAAGTACATATCCTAAGGGCTTTATCAACATATGAGAGTAAGACGGTAAAAAATACCGGTCAACATGTTAAGATAATGAGTAACCAGATAGCATACTATCATGTCGAGCAAGAAAGTCCTCTATATATATATGTCCAAGCATCCACTATAATATACATCGCATGTACAATAATGGCCTCTAGGGCATACATATAACTAACAATCTCCCACTTGCACTAAGGCCATGTGTTGGAGTAACTCATACCTAACATCCCAAAAAGTCTCTCAAATTGTATCTGGGGGAGGGCCTTTGTAAGTGGATCCGCTACGTTGTCCTTCGTGTCAACTCTCCTGACTTCGATCTCCCGGCGATCTATTATCTCCCTGATCAGGTGATACCGCCTCAAAATATGTCTGGATCTCTGATGGGACATGGGTTCCTTGGCCAAAGCCACCGCTCCATTGTTATCACAATACACTGGTATTGGATGCTCAATGGACGGAACCACACCAAGCTCAGCAATGAACTTCTTCATCCAGACAGCTTCTTTGGCAGCATCGCTGGCAGCGATGTATTCAGCCTCCATCGTCGAGTCTGCCATGGTGTCTTGCTTAGAACTCTTCCGACACACCGCCCCTCCGTTGAGGGTAAAGACAAAACCCGAGACCGACTTACTGTCATCCTTATCACTCTGGAAGCTCGAATCGGTAAAGGACTCCACCTGGAGTTCTCCGTTACCATACACCAAGAACATTTCTTTAGTCCTTCTCAAGTACTTAAGAATGTTCTTCACAGCTCACCAGTGTTTCTCCTCAGGATCTGATTGATACCTGCTTACTACACCTAGTGAGTAAGCTACATCCGGTTTGGTACAAAACATCGCATACATGATAGAGCCTACTGCCGAAGTATAGGGTATCCCTTGCATGCGAGCCCTCTCCAAATTAGTCTTAGGAGACATCTCTTTGGAGAGAATGATTCCTGAACAAGCAGGTACATTACCTCGTTGGGAATCTTCCATACTAAACCTCTTTAGTATAGTGTCATGTACCTGGTTTGGGACAATCCCAACATCTGTTTAGATCTATCTCTATAGATCTTTATCCCTAGAATGTAGGAGGCATCACCAAGATCTTTCATAGAGAACTTGAGTGATAAGAAGAGCCTGACCGAGTGTTGCATAGGAACATCGTTTTCTATCAAGAGTATGCCATCCACGTACAATACGAGGAAGACCACCTTACTCGCTACAGCCTTCTTATATAAACAAGGTTCATCTATATTTTTGATGAATTCAAACTCTTTGATAGATTTAAGCAGCTTGCACACCTTTCCTCTGCTCCCACTGTCTACGAAGCACTATGGCTGTGTCATGTATACGCTCTCTTCTAAATCACCATTTAGAAAAGCGGTCTTGACGTCCATCTGCCAGATTTCGTAGTCATGGTATGCATCAATAGCAAGTAGGATCCTGATGGACTTAAGCATAGCGACAGGAGAAAATGTTTCATCATAGTCAACGCCAGGTCGTTGACGAAAACCTTTTGCTACAAGTCTAGCTTTGAAAGTCTCAATTTTTCCATCTACACCTATCTTCTTTTTGAAAATCCACTTGCTCCCAATGGGTTTCATCCTTTCAGGAGCAACTCCTAAAGTCCATACTTGGTTGGTGTACATGGATTCCATCTTTGATCGCATAGCATCCAGCCATTTCATATAGTCCCCACTCGTGATGGCCTGCTCGAAGTTAGTCGGGTCATCATCTTCCATGATGCAATCCTCTCTCCCACCATCTACGAGAAAACCGTAGTATCTTTTATGTTGATGAGGAATCCTACTAGATCTGCAGAGTGGCTGGGGTTCGTTGGGCACTATTGGATCCTCTGGTTCCACCAAATCGTCAGTTGTAGTTTGTGCTGCTGGAACTTCTTCTAGTTCTACCTCATTGCCACTAATTTCTTTAACAAGAAATTCCTTTTCTAAAAAGGTGGCATGTCAAGAAACAAACACCTTCTGTTCCTCTGTGTTGTAGAAGATATACCCTTGAGAATTCTTGGGATATCCTACAAATTTGCACAATACCGACCTTGTCTCGAGCTTGTCCGGATTTTGTGTTTTCACATAGGCCGGAAAACCCCATACCTTAACATATTTAAGTTATGGTCTCTTTCCTTTCTATATCTCATATAGAGTGGTAGACACAGATTTGGAGGGAACTATATTCAATAGGTCTGCAGCTGTTTCAAGCGCATATCCCCAAAAAGAAATAAGCAACTCAGCAGTACTCATCATAGAGCGCACCATATCTAATAGGGTGCGATTTCCGCGCTCTGATACACCGTTGTGATGTGGTGTATACGGAGGAGTAAGCTGAGAGAGAATCCCATTCTCTTTTAAATAATCTCGGAATTCCCCGCTCAAGTATTCTCCCCCCCGATCAGATCGTAGGATTTTAATACTTTTGCCCATTTGGTTTTCTACTTCGCACTTATATTCCTTTAATTTCTCAAAAGCTTCAGACTTGTGTTTCAACAAGAACACATGCCGAACCTTGAGAGATCATCGATGAATGTAATATAGTATGAAAAACCATTCCTGACATGTGTAGACATAGGACCACATACATCACTATGTATCAGTTCCAAGAGTTCACTAGCTCTTTCTCCGTGTCCAGTAAGCGGAGTTTTGGTCATCTTTCCTTTGAGACGTGACTGGCAAGTTTCATAAGATGAAAATTAGCCTGTCTTGTCGCATTGATATGACCTAGTCTACAGTACCATAAGAAGGCTTCATTCATTTCTGAACTTTTCCTCCTGTGTGTGTTATGTACGTTAAGAACTGTGTTTTGATTTAGAACGTATAAACCGTTACATAACGCACTAAACCCAATCAATAATTGATTTAGGTAAATGTTCATAACATTATTCTCTACTATAAAATTATATCCTTCATTATCTAATAAAGAAATTGATTATTAAATTTCATATCATAGAGGGCACGTAATAACAGTTGTTCAAGAAGAAAGTATTCCCATTTAGTAATACAAGGTGATATTCTCCAACTGCTTTGGATGCAACACTTGCACCATTCCCTACTTTTAGAGAATGATCACCTTTATCCAGTTCTCTACCTTTCCTTAGCCGATGCAACATATTACATATGTGGGATCCCGATCCGGTATCTAATACCCAGGACGTAGAGTGTACTGAGAAATAGTTCTCGGTAACCAACACACCCGAAGAAGATGCATCGACATGTTTATTCTTCGTTTGGGTGGCGTGGGAATCCGGATATTCCCCTATTTCCTTCTCGGACTTATAACAATTATAAGATAGAGCGGGACCAACGTTCCCTTTCTCAGTATAACAAGCGGGTTCGGTCAATACATCCATATTATTATCTTGATTAAGGCCTGACATTGGTTGCTGCCTGGAGAGAGAGAGAAGAAAACGCCTAGTGTATGCTCTTGCAATATTAGATTGGTTATTATCTTATCTAATCAGGATGGCTCCCACTGGTTTTATCAAATCTTCCTTCAAACCCTAAAAGGTAAGACTAGCCGAGATTAATTACACCCTACAAGTTCGCCAATCTTTCAGCCAGGCTAGTGTCGGTACTTTGAGGGAGGTTCCCCGTGCTTTCGCACGGACCTAATTAAAATAAATCTCGTTTTCCCAGTGGTGTAACCCCATTAACACCTTTCTAAACACCTACTTGATCGGTTAATTGTGATGTGTAAAACTCTCTCAGGAGTAACTCTTACTCGCAGTGGGTATCGGGATCCAACTATCATATAAGGTATGTAATCTCATTGCAAATTTCAACACTTGAAATTCCCGATAATAGTTTTTACCCCTAACGTCCTATGACCTTGAGGCAGGCCAACAAACCATAGGGCGTTAGTCAAGTTCAACATGTTCATTTCTTGATTGAATTAAACCCACCCGCACGACCCTTGACGCAGGCCAACAAAGTCGCACAACTACCCTAATCCAATCGCATCACATGCTGCAGATAAGCACTAATTCAGCTACCGCACACTACGCCTTGACGCATGCCAACAAACGTAGCACGAATACTAAAATAGCACTTATCTGAAATGACGGAGGGCTACGCAAGTTTTTAAGAAAACCATGAGCATAATGAACTTGATATCGTCATAGAATCTACTGATTTTGAAAAAGGAGTGTTTTGAGGCTTTTGCCAGTTTCGCTAAAGAGGTCACTCCCGGTGAAGGGATCTCAGCTCTTTCCTCATCGAATAAGGTGTAGGATATTCAGCAATACCACTATGCAAAGAAGGAACTAGAGAAGCTGTCAAAAACAAAACCGAGTGTATTGTAGCATTTTCTAGTTTTTTCTAAAAAGGACACTCCCGGTGAAGAGATCTCGGCTCTTTCCTCATCGAATGAGGTGCTAGATATTCATCAAGGAATACCACTATGCAAAGCAAAAACTGGAGCTACCCTTTTTGAAAATTTGATTCTACAACATCTTTTGGTTTCTTTCTTTTCATTAATATCATTAATGAAGTCCCATCAATTAATGTTTTCTAAACATCACAGAAAAATGAAACGAAAATAAAACGTAAGCTTATGCCATCCGCATTCGCTACGGGGCACCGACATGCACCGTTAGGTTACTTAACTACCGGCAGAGCGGGGGTTGGACTAGCGCGGGTGCAAAACATAAGCAACGTTTATTATATATCATATATATAATATTACATTTGTCTCACGTAGTTATATGATCAACATCACAGAATCAAGCAACAGAAGCAACATATGAAATATTGGATATATTAAGATGTCCAGGTTTTAAATTTAGCCAATAATGTAAAACACGGATTACACAGTCGTGATGAATAGCCAAACCCACATCTCTAGACCCCTACGAGAGTGGCAAGTAACCCTGCCAATTCTATAGTTAGGAGACCCGGTCTCAACTCCTTAAGTTGGTCTCCCACTGGACTCTGGAACCCAGTTACTTGTGCACCCCACCTTAGGTCTATCCTAATGCAGAAAAGTAAATAATATACAACAATGGTGGCATCATCTTCAATCTGGAAGTGCCGCAATAAAAGAATATTACATTGAATTTTATATGAATGAAAATATAAAAACTCTCATCTCACATAAAACCCCCCGGCTATTCAATCAGACGATCCAATGAATTATATCAACGACAATACATAACATCTCATGTCATCAATGTAAGCAAATATGCGAACCCCGAAAACTCTTTGACATATAGCAACGAGATTGGGATACCCCACATATTACACTTACGGTCGCAGAAAAGAAACAGAAAACTACAATTATTAGAATCCGCAATATCCTTAGACATCATAAACCCGGAATATATCATATTCCGGATTTCATGCCTAACATGTAAAACTTGCATTTAAGTCTCAAATCGAAAACTCTTTTCAATTGGTTGTCGGATAATTCAACAAGATTCCCAGCTTAGTGATCGCGTACAATACGCAATTGCAACGGAGTTTTGATCCGAATCAAAACTTCGTGGCAATCGATCAATTGAGACTAAACGACTAGTTTTACAATATTCTAACTTAGTTTTCACAAAAACTAATTAATCCGGATTCTAATAATTGTATCACACATCATAAAGCTTGTATAGTAACCGCAACATTAGAATTCCGCAAGCAATTAGCAAACTAAACTAATTTTTCCAACACTTGAAAAATTTAGTGAGCTAAAGTTTTAAAACCGATCGTTTTAAGACAATCCGGGAGTTGAAACGAACTCGAAACCCGCCCGAATCTTCGCGGAGGCGAAGACCCACAAATAAGTATCGAATGGGGGGCCTCAGGGAGGTACCTACCCCTGGGGGCCATTTCTAGGTGGCCCCCAAAAGATGGCAGACCTGAGAGGACCCACTTAGGGTGCTCTCGGGTCACCCACCCCCAAGGACACCAAGTGGTGGTCTTGGGGTGTGGGCCCGGCCCATGGTCCCTCCCGGTGCATCCCCGGGGTGCGCACTCTCTACCCCGCGGCTTCTCGGTTCAAACCGTGAGCCCGCGGGGTGTGCAATCAACTTAAAACATCAATTTTTAAAACTGTTTTATCGACAGTTTTTGCATGTTAAAAACGATGAATTTCTAACGTCGCAACAAGCTATCCTAATGTTCTAGCTTGGCTCTATACCATGAAAGTCGATCTTAACACCACCATGTGGTTCTAAATGTATCAATCATGCCACATTTTAATTTTTATTAGGTGCTAAGTTAGACTAACAAGATCACTACTAGATTATTAGGGTTTGGTTTAGTGATGTGAACAACTAGAGAGAAAAGAAAAGTAGTTATACCCTATAGGATCAAGTCCTTCTCTTCTTAAGCTCCTTGTGGTAATCCTCATGACTCCTCTAGACTCCACTTCGAGTTCAACGAACCTCCTCGTAAATCTTCGCGCCAAAAATGATCCACCCGAAGTCCACAAGCTCAAGCTAACCCTTCACTAATCTTATTAGTGAAGGCAACACTCCATATCAAATTGCTAATCTAACGTGTGATGGTGAAGTAGGGGTTTAATTTGCTCACTAGAGTTTTCTCAAGTTCAATGATTCACATCACATGTGAGGGTTTGAACTTGGAAGTGAGGTGAAGAAAATTGTTGAGAGCAACAGGAAGCATGAGCTCAAAAATGGCTAAGGCATGAAGAATAAAATATGAGAGTTAACTAAAATGGCTCTCTCTTTCCTCACTTATTCAAGTATGGAATAAAATTGCAATTTTAAATTGCAACCATGCTTGAATAGTGAGTCAAGACCAATATACAAATAATAAAACCCATGCCTTGCCCATTCAACAAATATCTCCACAATTTACACCTCATTTTTCTATTTTCTAAAAATAGAAAAACATGTCATGCTTCATATAATATATATATATATATATTTATATATATATATATATCTAATATACATTAATATATATATATAAAGCAATTAGTGAGCTAATGATATTAGTTAAGATATAATTATATCACAGATAATATATATCACTTTATTAAATCAACACTTGATCTAATAATCCGGTTATATCACATATAACCTACTAATATCATTAATCTGAATATCACACTATCAAACCAATACTTGATTTGATAATCCGATTATATCACATTTAACCTGACCGATAACAGATAACAAATAACTGCCAAACTTCTGTGTGGGACTCTAAAGACTCATCAATACGCCAGCAGTAGGTGATGATCATATCAGTCACCTACAAGTCGTCAGAGTTACTAGCTGGACGTAACGGCTACCCGAGTATTGAGCGATATGAAGATCAACAAGCAAGCTCGTCCATTCTCTCTATGAAGCCTATCAGTAACCCTACCGTACAGTCTGGTCTTTTCGTCAGATATGTCGCATATCCACTACTACAAATAGGGGTTACCCCTACGGATAAATCCGTAAGAGCAAACTACTGCCCCTACGGCCATAGCCGTAGGGGTATGAAATTACGCCGTAGGTGCAAACGCTGCAGGTGCAAGTCTTAGCCTGAAACATGCCCCTACGGTCAAATACTTGCCCCTACGGCTTAATGCATAGGTCCATATGTACCTACGGATTAGACTGTAGGGAAAAAAATTTATTTAATTTATCAGTTTATAAAATAAAATAGTTGTCCCTACGGATAACTCCGTAGGGCCAAATTGCTGCCCCTACGGATACATGCGTAGGTCCAGATGTGTAGGGGCAAAATATCAGGTTTCCTGATATTTTTTCCTTACGGATACCTGTGTAGGGGCATGTTTATGCCCCTACGGTCCAATCCGTAGGGACAAGTATAACCCCTCTTACTGAGATCATAGGGGGAAAATATCAGGTATCCTGATATTCTGCTGATTGATAGAGATTTTGCGTATTCTAATTTACCGCAATCAAGACGACATTGCTTGGTAGCTAGCCGGTTGAGTATGACTCGATCCACAGGGAAATGGTGTCCTTTTCTTTAAGTTCTAACGAGTTAAGTCCTAGCTTTGGTAGGTTTTGTTTTAAAATCTATGAATGAGAATAAATTGATATAAAGGCTTGCTAGAGTTAGGATTAGGTTAGTTCGAAATAGGGATTCTTCTCACTTCTTTCAATGCCCTAGTTAAGAATATAGGTGTTAGGGTAATAGTCAACAACGGGGATTAGCATGATTAGGAAGAAACTTAGTATCTTCCTTTTGGTCCTTGTCCGTCCGTTCTTGGCTCTTAGCCTTAACCTCCGGTTAATTCAATCACAACCAGTCTAACTAGGGAATCACCGCTATCATGTAGGATAGGGTGCCGTAATGAGCGGATTATGGTTGAATTAAAGAGAGTCCGTATTTTAAAATTATTTGGGAAAAGAAAGGAGTGAGAGAGATTTCCTTCTCTCAAACCTTTCCTCTCCTATCCCTAACAAGAGAGGAATTACTCACTCATTATAAAGAAAGGAAAACAAAGCTTTTTTGTTTGTATTTTTATTGATAACCTAATTGCAGATGATAATAGAACAGATAAAAAATTGTAGGTACTAAATTGCAGATAAAGAAGAATGCGAGATAAAATGAAAACTTACTTTATTGATGCCCTCTCAACAATGCATTACAATGGAATTTAAATCTAGAAATTAAAAAGAGACCTAAAAACTAAAGAGAAGCATGCCTAATTAGGCTTTGAACCCTCCTATTTATAGATAGGAAAAAACCGTAGGTTACATTCCGATCCACACATGAATTTACAAAACTACCCTAAGAAAGCCGGGTCAAAGCACCGACACCCACCAACACGTGCACCATACGGCCGCGGCTCCGCGGCAGAAAGGCCTGTTTAGCCGCGGTTCCGCGGCCATTTAGTGGGATCTTAGACTCAATCTTTCAGGGTTGCTTCATGTTGCTTTTACCTTCTGTTTTCTTCACCTGGTTTCTCAGAATCTCTTCTATTTTCTTCCAGATTTCCAACAGTGCAGAATGATGTGGACTTTTGCCTTAAGCTTCACGTTGAAGTCTTGAATCTTGTGCTGCCCTTGTGCTTTATGCATTGAACTGTCTAATGATTTTCATTTGTTCCTTGAACTGGTAGGCGACATCATACGGATTTATCTATTGTTGGTCGTAGTCTCACATTTGTAGTGATTTTTCATGAATTTCACTGTAACGATCTGAAAACCTGTAACCTGCAACTATTTAGCAGACATAGATCAAAAGCACCTATTTATATGTAATGTGATTAAGAATGGGCGATATAATAATGCAAAATTCTGATATGAACAAATACCCCCAAACTTATCTTTTGCTCGTCCCGAGCAAAGCCAATTTTTATTCTTAAAAAATTCCTAATCTCACTTTTGCAGGGAACGCGATTGCACTAAGCTCGTGCAACAAGCCGTTAAACCTCTAGGTGTCCCTAGTAAGAGGAGTGTTGTATCCTGAGGGTTTTCAGCGGATACTACCCACAAAATCCGATCAATTTGGCCTATTGACTCTAATTCTTCAATTCGGTATTCTAGTAAGAAATTCTATCATCTTCAACTTAGAAATCATCAACCCGTATTTTTCACAATCACTTTCTATTTAACTTAAGATCGTATATGTTTTGCATATTTATTAAGCTTTCAGTATCTTTTGAATTTTTCTTCTAAGATGCAATCTCAACTCAGGAAATTTTATCATCTTTACTGAAGATATAAGGCCTATCTTTCATTCCTATCTCTCATCCAAACCCCAATCATATACCCCTACGTGTGCGTAATTATCACCCTACACTTAGAAATTCAATTCAAACTATCTTACTCTTGTCCATCGTCCAAAGTAATTCTTAATTGATGATTAAATTGCTCACACATTCTTCATATGATCGTTAATACTTCTTGAGGTACTAAATGACCGATTACAAAATGTGCTTGCACATTTAGGTGTAATTCCTCGTCTTGCAATACCTAAGGCTTAGCAGTGACTCCCAAACCAGTTGGTCTAAGGTACTAGGTGATAAAGCATCCTCGCTATATTTTTTATTTATGCTGTCTTAAGTAATTACAAAAGCAGTGTTCATTTTTTTTATCTCTTTATTCACCACTTATACTTTTATTTTATTTTCCTTCATACTAAAGATTTTAGACAAGAGCATTTCAAGGTATCCTCTACTATCCCAAGTTTCAAGGTGCGTGTATGTGCAAGTTGTAGGGTATATATTTTCAGAATTTAGACTTAAGGTTCAGAATTATTTTTCAGACTTACACTTCAAATAAAAATTTTAATACTCTTCCCTTATTTTGACTTAGCCCAAGAATTGAACTCAAAATTTGCCTATTTCTAAATAAACTGCAAGGACATATATTTTCTATAATTAAACTTTAAGAGAGGTTATTTTTAGGGTTTTTAATTTACCAAGTTTAGGATCTAGTTTTTTCTAACCAGTCAACCGTTATGTTGAACTTAAGTCAAATATGACCAAAATTGAACTTTTCAATTTTTAAAATTTTTAAAATTTTTCAATTTTTATTGATTTTATTTTTTAAAATTTTTTTAGTTTTTTAATATTTTTTATAAAGATGCACTACGGAATTAAATATGCAAAGAAAAAAAACAAATATATACAAAAATAAAAATATGCAGATGCAATGCAAAGATAACTATTTACAATCCACCTCCACCCCTAAACTTATCGAAAGCAGTGTTCTCACTGCTCATAGCCTCTACGCCCCCTTGATCGTGATTGGGAATGTTCCTCTCTTGCCAGCAGGGTGGTCATGCCCTGCTCCAAACTCGTCACACGCTGACCAAGGTTGGTCATCATCCCTATCAACCTTTCTACCCTTCTATTTGTTCTTCGCATCAAGCGCGCTTGCACAGCAGGGGTAAGCTCTTCATCGCTCGCGGTCGAGCTGGAGCTGGGTGTCTTTGCGAGCACGTCTTCGGACGGCTCGGTGCGCGACCATAAATCATGTAATCTTGTATAGGACGTGGAGACACCCTTAAGAAGGGGTCTAATTGGAATTCCACCATGGATATAAAATTCGAATTCCTCATCAGGGAGGAAATGGCGACACAGTTGTGTCACCAACATAGGGCATGGATAGTTGGCAGCCCTCTTGCCCACGCCAATTGAATGAAGCAATACAGTGCACATATCATAGCTGGGGTTTCGTGTCATCAAAGTGTGCACTATATGAAGGGATGGTATGAAAAATGTAGTGTTGTGTGCACTACCAAAAATAATATTTTATGCCTAACGGCACACTGTTAAGATGTTCGCAAAAAGGGTTCTAGCCTGGATGCCTTTTCGTGGCTCCCTTGAACAATCGTTGCCCATCAAGAGTAGGTAGTCCTCGAAACGGAGGGGATGATCATGAATAAGTAGTCTAGGTATTAAGGCGACTTCATGGATGAAGTCCCTATCGATTATTATTTCCCTATCCCCCAATATTAATCTAAGGTACCTGTGTTGGGCAAGACTACCCTCATCTATGCATTCGTAAAATCGAATGACAAAATCTTGAAGCGCGAAGGAATTTGGATGGTTAAAAAGTAAAAAGTTTCCACCCACGCCTTCATATCTCATCACCGAAATAACTACCATAGACCGTGTGTTGAGAAATCTCTTTCAAATTGCAAAGTGGGTGCCATCATAGAGAAGTGCAGATTATTTTTAAGAATTTTAACAGAGGAGATCAGAGAACGCAAACCTCCTCTGAAGTTTTCAGAGGGAAAGGAGGCAGATCGGCGGCGGTTGCGCGGTCAGAAGGTCACTTGTGCGGTGGAAGCGCGGCTCTCTGGCGAAATCTCCCTGCTCTGTCTGCTGCGGCGGCTAGGGTTTTTAGAGAGGAATAATTTAGTGTTTGGTAAATGCAGTAGAGGGGTTGGGTTCTTTTTATAGGGGTTTATTGGTTATTTATAAAAAAAAGTCCCGTTAAAAAGTGGATTTTATTTGTAAAAAGATATTTATTTTTTTTATTTATTGAAACTGAATATTTACAAAAATACCCCCGAATTTTTTTTTTATTTTTGTTTTTTTATAATTACAAATTGTACATACCCCCAAACTTATTTAAAACAGTGTTTCCACTGTTTATGGCAGGATAACCAAAATTTGGGGGTAGATAAAGGAAGATCAGTCAATATAAATCGGCTCCTGCAACAGCAGGAGCTCCTCCGAAGAGTCCGCGGTGAGAAACGGTTTAAGCCTGTGTCCGTTCACTTTAAATAGTGAACCGTCCTCCGGATTCTCTAAGTCGACCGCACCATGCGGATATACGGTACGTACAAAAAATGGCCATTTCCATCGAGATCTAAGCTTGCCGGGATGGAAATGTAGATGGGTGTCGTAAAGTAAAATCTGTTGACCAGGTTTGAATATTTTGCGCATAAGGTGTTTATCGTGAAACACCTTCGTTCAGTTTTTGACGACAACCGCGTTCTTGTAAGCTTCATCCCGAAGCTCGTTTAATTCATTTAACTGCAGCTTTCTATGACTGCCCACATCTCCTAGAGATAGATTCAGCTCTTGTATCGCCCAAAATGCGCGATGCTCTATTTTTACTGGAAGGTGGCAAACCTTTCCATAAACAATCCGATAAGGAGACATGCCAAGATCGGTCTTAAAGGCAATTCGAAAAGCCCAAAGGGCATCAGTAAGTTTTAAAGACCAATCCTTACGGTTTTTGGAAACCGTTTTCTCCAAAATCTGTTTAATTTGCCGATTTGAAATCTCGGCTTGCCCACAAGTTTAGGGATGATAGGGCGTTGATAGCTTGTGATTAATGGAATATTTCCGCATTAAGGACTTGAAAGTCCTATTATAGAAATGAGTTCCATTATCGTTGATGATTGCACGGGGGTGCCAAAACCAGGAGAAAATGTTTTCTTTGAGGAATCTAACGACAACCCTGTTGTCATTAGTCCGGCTGGACACAGCCTCGACCCACTTAGAAACATAATCAACAGCGAGGAGAATATACAAGTTCCCAAAAGAATTGGAAAACGGCCCCGTAAAATCAATCCCCCAAACATCAAAAATTTCCACAACAAATATTGGTTGGAGCGGCATTTCGTTTCCCCTAGATATCCGGCCCAAGTGTTGGCACCGGGAGCATGTCTTGCAGTAATCATGTGCGTCGTTAAAAAGTTGTGGCCAGTAGAAGCCACACTGCAAGATCTTTTCGACTGTATTTCTAGGGCCAAAATGCCCACCACATGCTTGATCGTAGCATGATGACAGCACGCTCTTAAATTCATTGTCGGGGACACACCGACGAATAATTTGGTCGGGACAGTATTTGAATAGATATGTTCATCCCAGTAAAAATGTTTTACCTGGGATAGGAATCGGAGTTTGTCTTGATTCGACCATTCATTTGGTATAAGTCCGGTGGCCAAATAATTCACAATATCTGCGAACCAAGGTTCGCATGATACAGTCAAGAGCTGCTCATCTGGAAAAACGTCTTTTATAGGAAATTGAAGCGTCGGCGAAGAAGGGAGACGTGAAAGATGGCCAGCGACTGCGTTTTTGCATCATCTTTTGTCTTTGATGACAAGGTCAAACTCTTGTAGTAAGAGGATCCAACGTATCAGCCGAGATTTAGTGTCCTTCTTCGCAAAAAGATGGCGAAGAGCTGAATGGTCAGTGTATATGATGACTGGAGAGCCGATTAAGTAGGGCCTGAACTTTTCTAATGCAAACACAACAGCTAAGAATTCCTTCTCGGTTGTTGTGTAATTTAATTGGGTCTCGTTCGAGGTTCGGCTAGCGTAATAGATTACATGCGGTATCTTATCGATGTGCTTTCCAAGGACAGCACCAATGGTAAAATCAGATGCATCGCACATAATTTCAAATGGATGCGTCCAGTCAGGAGATGAAAGAATGGGAGCAGAAGTTGGTGAGTTTTTCAATGACTCGAATGCCTTCATATAGCTCGAGTCGAAATCAAATGTGGTGTTCTTGGCCAACAAAAGAGTCAAGGGTCTAGCAATCTTGCTAAAATCCTTGATGAACCGTCAATAGAAACCGGCATGGCCAAGGAAGGCTCGAATGTCTTGGACGCATTTGGGAGGAGGGAGATTAGAAATGACTTCAATCTTTGCTTTATCTACCTCAATGCCATTTTGCGAGATGATATATCCTAAGACAATACCTTCTCGTACCATGAAGAGGCATTTCTCCCAATTTAAAGTAAGGTTCTTATCCTTACACCGGGTAAGGATTGCGTCTAGATGTAGAGAACACTCATCAAAGGAGTCGCCGAAAATGGAGAAATCATCCACGAAGATCTCCAAGAATTTTTCTACCATGTCTGAAAAAATTCCCATCATACACCGCTGGAAGGTAGCGGGTGCATTGCATAACCCAAAGGGCATGCGACGGTAAGCAAATGTACCTAAAAGGACAAGTGAATGTGGTCTTGTCTTGGTCTTTTTCGGCGATGGGAATTTGATTATAGCCGGAGTAACCATCCAAAAAGCAATAGTATTCATTCCTAGCCAATCGTTCTAGCATTTGGTCAATGAAAGGTAATGGAAAGTGGTCTTTCCGTATCGCGGCGTTGAGTTTTCTATAATCGATGCATACTCGCCACCCAGTTTGGGTGCGAGTAGGTATTAACTCATTCGCCTCATTAGTTATGACCGTTATGGCCGATTTCTTAGGGACAATGTGAATGGGGCTAACCTACTGGCTATCAGAGATAGGGTAAATGATACCACTATCAAGACATTTTACAATCTCCTTTTTAACAGCCTCCTTCATGACTGGGTTGAGTCGTCTCTGTGGATCCCTTGCTGGCTTGGCATCATCCATCATATGAATATTATGTTCAACTATTAGGGGACTAATCCCCTTGATGTCCGCCATAGTCCAGCCAAAAGCTTGCCGATTGCTTTGCAAGACCGTCAAAAGGGCTTTCTCTTGATCTGGGGCTAGAGAAGCCGAGATGATAACAGGAAGGGTCTCATTCTCACCTAAGTAAGCGTATTTAAGGTGCGATGGCAATAGCTTGAGTTCGAGTATTGGAGGTGAAACAATTGAAGGTAAAATCGGTGAAATTGTCTCAAATTCAAAGGATTCCAACAATGGTTCAAAACGAGTGTATGCAACCGAGTCGAATGGTTCAGCTAACTCATCCAAAAATTCAAAGGATTCAAACTCGGGTGGTGATTGTTTAAGATCGTTCGAGAAAGTGAAACAGACGTAGTCATTATCGGGCGTGAAAACAGTATCAGGTTCAAGGAAGAACGCACTAGTAGCGTTAAGATTGCTGTGATCGAACAAAAAAATTTCTAATTCACAGTCCTCCGAGGTGATCTCTTGGATCGAGCAAACATCAAGTATATTAGCATTAGGTTCGGAGGGCTGATTCCCTAACTTTAAAATGTTGAGTTCAATTGTCATGTTTCCAAAAGATAGGTTCATCGAACCATTTCGACTATTGATCATAGCATTTGAAATCGCAAGGAATGGTCGACCGAGTATCACCAGAATTTGATTCCGAGGGTTAGCTACAGGCTGTGTGTCCAAAACAATGAAATCAACTGGGAATATCAAGTCCCCAACTTTGATCAACATCCTCTAGCTCACCCCTAGGATGGGTGATGGATCGGTCGGCCATTTGGAGAGTACAATGTGTAGGTTTCAGCTCTCCAACGCCTAGCTACTCATATACCGAATAGGGAAGCAGGTTAACACTGGCACCAAGATCCAAAAGTGCAAGGTTGATGTTCTTATCCCTAATAGGTATTGAAATCGTAGGACAGCCAGGGTCCTTTCGTTTTTGAGGTAAAGGTTGGGTAATAGCATCACTCACAGCACTAGCTAAGAAAACTTTCTTAGGTACCTGTGATTTTCTCTTCTTGGTGCACAAGTCCTTCAAGATTTTTGTGTAAGAAGGAACTTGTTGGATTGCATCCAAGAAGGGAATGTTAATACTAACCTGTTTAAATAACTCCACAATCCACTCCATTTGAGGATTTTGTTTATTGGATCTCAACCGGTTTGGAAATGGATCATTTTGAAAATTGGTTGAGTTCGATGCTTGTGGAGGAGATTGCGGAGATAGAACGGATCCCAGTGCTGGTGTTTCGTGGAGTGAGATGTGGGTCCGTTCGGAGCAGCAGAAGAAGTGGAGCCTTGTGAAGAATGGAGAACATGCTCTGAAGATGAAGAAGAAGAAGAAGAAGTGGCGGCCGGGGTGTTGTTTGGTTCTTTGATGATGAAGTGTTTGTAGAATAACCGCAATCAGAACGGTGTCGCTTGGTAGCTAGCCGGTTGAGTACGGGTCGATCCACAGGGAGAAGGATTTCTTTTCTTTAAGTTTTAACGAGTTAAGTCAAAAAAATTTGTGGTTTTGTTTTAAGATCTAAGAATGAGATAAAAGTTGATAAAAAGCTTGCTAGGGTTAGGATTAGGTTAGTTTGAGATAGGGATCTTCTCGCTTCTATCAATGCCTTAGTTGTGAATAAAGGTGTTAGGGTAATCGGCAACAACGGGGATTAGCACGACTGGGAAGAAACTAAGTTTCTTCCTTTTGGTCCTTGTCCGTCCATTCTTGGCTCTTAGCCCTAACCTCCAGTTAATTCAATCACACCCGGTCTAACTAGGGAATCACCGCTATAATGTAGGATAGGGTGCCGCAGTGAGCGGTGTGTGGTTGATTTAAAACGAGTCCTTTTAATAAAATTGTATTGGCAAAGAGAGGAATGAGAGAGATTTCCTTCTCTCAAACCTTCCCTATCCTAACCCTAACAAGTGAGGAATTACTCACTCATTAGGGAAATTACGATGAGATTCATTTTTATAATTTTCTTTTTAATTAACTAATTAACTTGCAGATAATAAAAGACAGATACGAAAATTGCAGAGATTAAATTCAAATGAAAAATTCAAGATAAAAAACTTACTTTTATTGACACCTCTTGACGATTATAATGAAACTAAAATTTAATCTAGAAATTAAAAGAGGCATGCCTCAAAAGAGGCACCCTGAAAGAGGCATGCCAAATTAGGCTTTCGGCTTTCCTATTTATAGATAGGAGAAACCCTAGGATTGCATCTGATCCACATTTGAATTTACAGAACTACCCTAAAAAAGCAGGGTCAAAGCACCGACACCCACCGATACATGCACCGACACATGCATTGCACGGCCACGGTTCCGTGGCAAAAAGCCCTGTTTGGCCACGGTTCCACGGCCGTTTGGTGGGCTCTTGGCTCAATTCTTCAGTGATGCTTCATGTTGCTTTTTCCTTCTTTTTTCTTCACTTGGTTCCTCAGAATCTTTTCTACTTTCTTCCAGATTTCCAACAGTGCAGAGTTATGTGGACTTTTACCATGATCTTCGCTTTGAAGTCTTGAATCTTGTGCTACCCTTGTGCTTTGTGCATTGAACTGTCTACTGATCTTCATTTGTTCCTTGATTTGGTAGGCGGCATCATACGGATTCATCTATTGTTGGTCGTAGTCTCACATTTGTAGCGTTTTTTCATGAATTTCACTGTAACGATCTGAGAACCTATAACTTGCAATTATTTAGCAGACATGGATCAAAAGCAGCTATTTATATATAATATGATTAAGAATGGGGGATATAATAATGCAAAATTCTGATATGAACAAATACCCCCAAACTTATCTTTTGCTCGTCCCGAGCAAACCCAATTTTATTCACAAAAAATCCTAACCTCACTTTCGCAGGGAATCGCGATTTCACTGAGCTCGTGCAACAAGCCGTTGAACCTCTAGGTGTCCCTAGTAGGAGGAGTGTTGTCTCCTGAGGGTTTTCAGCGGATACTACCTACAAAATCCGATCAATTTGCCCTATTGACTTTCATTCTTCAATTCGGTGTTCTAGCAAGAAATTCTATTATCTTTAACATAGAAATCATCAACCCGTATTTTTCACACTCACTTATCATTTAACTTAAGATCGTATATGTTCTGCAAATTTATTAAGCTTTCAGCATCTTTTGAATTTTCCTTCTAAAGTTCCATCTCAACTTAGGAATTTTTATCATCTTTACTGAAGGTATAAGCCCTATCTTTCATTCCTATCTCTCATCCAAACCCCAATCATATACCCCTACATATGTGTGATTATCACCCCTACACTTGAAAATTCATTTGAAGCTATCATACTCTTGTCCATCACCAAAGTACTTTTAGTTTTTGAATTTTAGATGAAATTGCTCACCCATTCTTCATGCGACCGTTAATACTTCTTGAGGTGCTAACGACCGATTACAAAATGTATTCGCGTATTTAGGTGTAATTCCTCGTCTTGCAATACCTAAGGCTTAGCAGTGACTTCCAAACCAGTTGGTCTAAGGCACTAGGTGATAAAGCACCCTCGCTACATGTTTTTTTAATTTGTGCAGCCTTAAGTAATTACAAAACCAGTGTTCATTTGTTTTTATCTCTTTATTCACACTTATAATTTTATTTTCCTTCATACTACGGATTTTAGACAAGAGCATTTCAAGGTATCCTCTACAATTCCAAGTTTCAAGGTACGTGTTTGTGCAAGTTGTAGGGTATATATTTTCAGAATTTAGATTTAAGGTTTGGAATTATTTTCAGACTTACACTTCAATTAAAAATTTCAATACCCTTCCCTTATTTTGACTTAGCCCAAGAACTGAACTCAAAATTTGGCTATTTCTAAATAATCTACAAGGATATATACTTTCTACAGTTAAACTTTAAGAAAGGTTATTTTTAGGGTTTTTAATTTACTAAGTTTAGGATCTAGTTTTTCCTAATTAGTCAACCGTCATGTTAAACTTAAGTCAAATATGGGCAAAATTGAACTTTTCAATTTTTTAAAATTTTTCAATTTTTATGGGTTTTAAAATAAGTATGCAAATGCAAAAATATACATATGAATGCGAAGGAAGAAACCTTACCGAGCACCCTCCCAAACTTAAACTTGACAGTGCCCTCACCGTCAGTCTACATCAAGAGGGTCAAAATTATCGGCACTCCCTTTTTTTTATATTTATATTTTTATTATTAACAGAAAAAGAAAACAAAATATATATACATAAAAAGGTTCCCCCCAAACTTAAGTGAAACATTGTTTCCACTGTTGCCATTTTTTAAATCTCATAAACTTGTAAACTTGGGAGGAAAAATTTATTAACGGGGACATAAAATATGATCGTGAAAATCTCCCCCAAACTTATTTTTGGCTCACCACTTTGAGTTAAAAAAAATTATTTTCAAGAGCCAAATTATAACCCCCCACCAAACTTATGTTAAACAATGCTAAGCTTTTTAAAGAGGGGGGTCAAAGTTATCGGTCAATGCCATGCTCTGCAAAGACCAAAAGTCAACACCAACCATTCGAAGAATTTATCAATGTAACGTATAGGACGGTGGAAGAACATGTTATATAGAGCCAAGAAGAAGTGGTGAAGAGATAAGTGGTGGTATGGAAAGGGTTTGAGTGAACGTGAATGTGAGGAGATAAGAGGTGATGATCAATAAAAACGAGAATGTGAATGATCAGAAATGAGTGGAATATTGGCATTCTCATATTTTATAAGAAAAAAGGGTGGTGATTCAACTTCTATAGGTGGTGGTTGATTAATCACAAAATCCATGTTGTTTAGGAATGCAAGTTCATCAGCAAAAGTTCTTCAAAACTCTCATCGATGTAATTGAACATTTTGCTGTCAGCAAGTTTTGTGCCAGAATTTATCATACTTGATTTGTCAAAAATTATGGAGGTAGGAGACTCAAAAAACTCATCTACCTCATTTTCAAAAGTATCCAAATCAAGTTGGCTTTCTGGAATGATCAAACTTGAATTATCGGATTGTGATTCATCAACACTCACTGAAATTATCGGAAGAATAGCAGAAGAACCTGAGAAAGTAGGAGAAAGAAGTTGAATATGAACTTGAGGGTGGAGATGGAGTGTATAAATTAGCACAATTTGTAATGACCGATGTGTAAAAAGCGATTGTGCTAATCTATCAACCCACTGAGAAATGAGGTCAAATCCCTCAAGATTCGTGAGAAAACATGGGTGCATCGAACTTGGTAAACCAGACATAAAAAATAAAAGTGTAATGGTTTCTTGCAAGGTTGGAACGAGAATGGAGGAAAGTGATTGAGGAAGGGTATCGGTTAAAGACTCAGGAGGGTGTGCACAGTCAATGAAAGGGATAGAATAAATTGGAAAATCCGACTCCTCAAGTAAAACTGCTTCATCCTCAATAATTTCCTCAATACTCTCCTCAAAATTTAGCTTATCCATGCAATTCTCATCAAAATCAAGACGCATATGAAGTTCGGGAAAATCAGTCAATGACTCGGGATGATGAATTGGAGAGAAAAACTCATCCAAATCTGTGGGTTCATCATCCAAAATATTCCCAGCGTCTATATCCTCAATCAAGGGAAAATCAATTTTTTGAGACACTTCATCAAAAGCATGGATATTAATCAATTCAGATTCTAGAGTGGAGGTGTAGAGGTCCAAAGGATTGGTGATGGTTTCACTCGAAAGAGACCCTTCAAAATCAGGTAAATCAAACACTACAAAGTCGCACAACTCATTAAATGTTTTATTTTCAACTGGTGAATCATTTGGAACACTTGATAGACATTCAAAACCGAAATTGTGGGATTCAATTGGGGATGGGTAGATTTGATTTGGAAGGGTGCACAGCTCACTCTCTCCACTCAAATTATATCAATCTTTCTAACCGCCTCATCATACATTGGAAAATTTGGAGCTAGTTGGAAACTAGCTACCGGGTCATTAGGTTGTATAAGGGCCGCCATGGACGCATTCAAATCCCTCATCTGTTGTTATGACACTACCATAAAGTCTTCCAACGACTGTTCCAGACTAGACAAGGGTTGTGACGGGGTTTCAGTAAAAGATTCAAAGTTTTTTGGATACGTGAAACTCCCAAATGGTTGTGTAGAAGCAATGTCTAGGAAAGGTGCAAAAGTCGGGTATGACTGGTAGGAATTGAATCGTTGTTAGTTATATGTATGCCCTAGAGGCCATTACTGTACATATGATGTATATTGTAGTGGATGCTAGGACGTATATAGGGAGGACTTTCTTGCTCGACATGATAGTATGCTATCTGGTTGATCTTTACCTTAACGTGTACACTGATTGTCTCTCTGTTACATGTTGGTAAAGCCCTTAGGATGTGTGCTTGACTACCTGGACTATGATGCAGATCATACTAGTGGGGACGTGGTAGTCTATAAGTACATCCTTCAAAGTCCCTAGTCGTGGGTGTATCGAGACGGGGCATCGATATACCAGAGTAGACTAGCGTATACCTTCTCGACCCATACAGATGGGCGATGGATGATCCTATATCCATTGGTGTTTGACATCAGAGATGATATACGGGTGCTCAGTGGAGACTGGGTACACTGGACGGACTCGCCGAGAACTCCCAGATGGTATTACACCACACGTCAGATGGCAGTTCTCTGGTGACACTGGTACAGAGTAGTCTGTTGACCCGAGATCGTCATAGAGTCTTGTGTGGTTCCTACTGTGCTTTGTTTTCCATCTTACCACGTCCAAGAGGGCGTGCAAAACGGTGGTTTTTGGGTACAGTCCCGAGTCACATGGAGGCAATGAGCGATAGGAGGGGATTCGTCTCTCCCGGTATAGGGAGTTGATGTTGCGCAGTGTTCGATTGGCTATAACAGGAAATCCCTGGCCAGGGTTGCTGAGATTTACTGGTAAGTGTTACCAGTAGTTTCTCGAATTGTTATAGACCTCATATCGACACGACTTATCGAGCTATTGGTGTCTGACGTTTACCACCCCTAGGCGAGATATGCTACATATCAGACGATCAGACCGGACTGTACGGTAGTGTTACTGGTTGGATTCACTGGAGTGTGAGCAGGCTTGCTCGTCGATCTTCTGATCGCTCAATACCCGGGTGGCCGTTACGTTTAGCAGACCGCTTGCGGCTTGTGGGTGTTTGATATGATCATCATCTGCTGCCGGCGTATTGACGAGTCTTTAGAGTCCTACACAGAGGTTTCCTGGCTCAAGCGAAACGAAATAGGAGCGCATATGAGATATGTGCGGGACCGAGAATAATACCAGTATGTGATACTGTATTCGATTCTCGCAATTTGTGACATTGATCGGTTATATGCGATATAGCCGGGTTATCGGATCAAGTGTTGATTCGATAAGTTGTTACTATTGATACTAGTCGGTTATGTGCGACATGACCGGATCATTGAATCAATTGTTGATTTAATGATTTAATGTATAATTATATATTTGATATATTACTTTGCATCAACTAGTATCGGTTTACTTAAGATGGATTTTCTCACTCGGATGTGCACATTGTATATTCGATATAGTTTTGTGCACTTGATTGTATCATGTTTGATGATACATGTTTACTTGGTTAAGTGTAAAGAATTAAACCATGGTTAAGTTTATGATTAGGGTTCTCTTTTTCTTACTTATTTATTTGTTTATTTATTTTTGGAAAAGATGAGAAAAGAATGGTTGCTAATTTTGGATTCTAGTTGAAGTTTCTTGAAGCATTGGCTTAGTCTTCATTCTTGTCTCATGCTTAACCCTAACCATCCAAGTTAACCATGGTCCATTATCTACAATTAACCAAGGGTTAATATATGATAAGTATTGATTTATTTATCCAAGAATTCAAGACTTATCATAAGATTTTCTTCTTCTTCTTCATCTTCTTCCATGAAGAATAGCAAGCTCCGTCAATGGTGATTGACGGAAATGAGTGAGAAATCCAATTCTAAAGTCTACCCACTTCCTATTTCTTCATCCTCTACCTCTTGCCAAGTAGTAGAGTGTGTTTTCTTCACAAGTTTCATGACTTGGTGAAGTGAGAGCTTGATCTTGCGATGCTTCGACGTAGATCATCTTCGGCATGGACATCGACGACCTAGCTCGCCCATTCTCCGACGAAGCCGACGCTAGAGCCCGGGAACTCATTTGGACAGCGAGGAGACTTCATTGCGGAGCTATGGAGGTAGAGAACCGGATCTACAAAGGTTGTATTTCCGTATCTCTTAGTTAAGTGTTAACTAGTTTCTTTTTCGCCTAGACATCTAGCTAACGATCCGTACACTAGGGTTTCTCGGCACCATAATTGTTGAATTTGGCATGGTTGATGCCTTGTGAGACCTCATTAGGATGCCCAGGAACCCTACAGTGGTATTAGAGCCTAGCTAGAGCCTTAGGCGAAGTCTAGACGCAATTTGAAGTCCGAACGAACCGAAACCGCAAAATTTCCATGCTCTCTGTCCTTTTTTCAAAAACTGGGATTTTTGAGAATTAAAAATATGCAGAAAAATCAGCAGGAAATTCTAAGAATTACGGTGCAAAAAGTAACTAATGATCCCTCAAAAGTGCGGCGGAACCGCGGCATTAGCATGCTAATGCGGCGGTTCCGCGGCCGTTTTGTCTTATTAGGCATTCAATTTTGCACAGTAATTCCTATTTTGCAGTGCTGAGTTTTATGGGTATTTTTAATATTTTTTCAAGAGTTGAATTTTCTGGAGTTGTTTTGGGGATTCGGTGTTTCGTTCGGGGTATCAAATTTCGTCTTTGTGTTTTTCCGGATAATTTTTAGAATATGTTAAAAAGTTCGACCGGATATAAATACCCAATTTTTCCCCTGTCGGGAAATTTCCAAGTGTTGGATTTTTCCGTAGTTTAACGACGTTATAAGTAGTGCAAGTAACGCGATGGACCCTCTAGAAGACAACAAACCTTAACTCGATTATGTGACCGTCTTGAATTGCCCTTTGAACCTTCGGGTTTAGGGCAGTACGGCGTGCCACATATGAGGCGTTGGCTTGACCCTTCTACGGCTGGACCGTTGGTACTGAGGCACGAACTGAATGTTGTTAGACTTATTTATGTGTTGAGCTGTATCGGGAAAACTTGGGTGTTTGACTGTTCGATCGAAAAGTTTAACATTTTCTGTTTATCTGGAATGGGATACAATAATTGGAATTCACAAAAGTTATGTGATAACTGAATGAATGTTATAAACATAGCAGTTTAGTCTCACTTGATCGGTTGCCACGGAATTTTGATGTGATCAAAAGTCCGTCGCAATCACGTAGCGTACGCGGATACTCGCCGGGTAAACTTAATAGACAGCTACACCCCATAGCCCCGACCAAGTGACTGTAGGAGAACCCCGTCGCCGAAAGCATCCGTTCGGATGCTCGCGGTAGCGGTGTTCCGCCTTGGTGCACTTCGTCGACGGCGTCGGGGGTGCGGCCGTCTACTGAAGTTTGCGACAAGCATTCGATCAGGATGTCGGGAATCTTGTTGAATTGCCCGACTCGATATTGAAAAGTGTTTTCGATGATGGGACTAAAATGCGGGGTTTATAATTATTAGGCATGCGATGTCTAAGTAATTCATTTCATTAGGCATGCGATGTCTAAAGAGGTTGCGGATTCCAACTGTTGTAGTTTTACACTTTCTTTTCTGTGACCGTAAGTATAATATATGATATCGCCGGTTTCGTTGCTATATGTCAACGACAATTGGGATGCGCATATTTATTTACGTTGATGACATGTGATGTTATGTGTTGCTGGATATGTTATATTGGATCGTCGTGTTTGAATAGCCGGGGGTTTTTATGTGAGATGAGTGTTTTTCATTTTCATTCATGTAAAAACTTGTATGTAATATTCTTTTATTTGGGGCACTTCCAGGTTGCGGAAGATGTCACCTTTTGTATATTATTTACTTTTCCGCACTAGGATAGACACAAGGAGGAGGGCACAAGTAACCGGGTTCTGGAGTCCAGTGGGAGACCAACTCGAGGAGTCGAGTCCGGGTCTCCTAACTCCAGAATTGGTAGGGTTGCTTGCCGCTCTCGTAGGGGTCTTGGGGTGTGGGTTTGGCTATTCATCACGACCGTGGAATCCGTGTTTTATACTGGCTCGTATTGAAAACACGGACGTCCTAGTATATCCAATATTTCATATGATTCTTCTGCTGCGATATATGTGATGTGATCATATGATGTTCTGTGATGGATACAGTATATAGTATATATGATATATTATATAGACGTTACTTATGTTTTACACCCGCGCTAGCCCTGCCCCGCTCTGCCGTTAGTTACCTAACCTAACGGTGCACGAGGGGACATCGAGGCGAATGCGGATGGCATAAGTGTACGTCGTATTTATCTGTGATGTTTAGGTACTTAAATGATGGGACTTCATTAATGTGATTAATGAAATAAAAGAAACCTAAGATGTTGTAGAATTGAATTTCAAAATAAAACAGGTAGCTACAGTTCTTGTTTTGCACAGCGGTATATATGATATATCCTGCACCTTATTCGATGAGGAAAGGACCGAGATCCCTTCACCGGGAGTGACTCCTTTAGCAATAACTGGCAGATGTTACACACTCGGTTTGTCTTTTGATTGCTTTTAAGTGTTTTTTTCTTTGCACAGTGATATATATGATATATCCCGCACCTCATTCGACGAGGAAAGGACCGACGATCCCTTCACCGGGAGTGACTCCTTTAGCAAAACTTGAAAAGCCTCAAAAGCACTCCATTTTAAAACTATTTGATTCTACAACGATATCAAGTTCATTACGCAATAGGTTTTCAGAAAAACCTGTCGTAGCCCTCCGTCATTTCAGATAAGTACTACGTTTGTTGACTATGTTAAGGCGTAGTGTGCGGTAGCTAATTATTGCTTATCTGTATTAGCATATGATGCGATTGGATTAGGGTAGTCGTGCGACTTTGTTGACTATGTTAAGGGTCGTGCGGGTGGGTTTAATTCAATCGGGAAATGACGGGTTGAACTTGACTAGCACTTATGATTTGTTGACTATGTTAAGGTCATATAGCTGCTAGGGGCAAAATATTATCGGGAATTTCAAGTGTTGAAATTTGCAATGAGATTGCATACCTTCTATGAGATAGTTGGATCCCGATACCCGCTGCGAGTAAGTGTTACTCCTGGGAGAGTTTTATTCATTACAATTAGCCGATCAAGTAGGTGTCTACAAAGGTGTTAACGAGGTTACGTCTCTGGGAAAACGAGATTTACATTAATTAGGTTCGTGCGAAAGCACGGGGGACCTCCCTCAAAGTACCAACACTGGCCTGGCTAAAAGATTGGCGAACTTGTAGTGTGTAATTAATCCCGGCTAGTTTTTCCTTTTAGGGTTTGAAGGAAGATTTGATAAAAAGTAGTGGGAGCCATCCTGATTAGATAAAATAATAACCAATCTATTCTTGCAAGAGCGCATGCTGAGTGTTTTCTTCTCTCTCCAGGTAGCGACCATATCACGCCTTAATCAAGATAATAATACGGATAATTGACCGAACCCGCTTGTTATACTGAGCTGGGGAACGTTGGTCCCGCTCCAACTTATAATTGTTATAAGACAGAGCAGGAAATTGGGGAATACCAGATTTCCCATGCCGCTCAAACGAAGAGAGTGCATGCTGATGCATCATCTTCGGGTGTGTTCATTATACAGAACTGTTTCTCAGTATTATTTACGTCCTGGGTATGTGATACCAGATCAGGATCCCAGATATGTAATCTATTACATAGGGCTACAGAAAGGTAGAGAACTGAGAACGGATGATAAGTTTCATGAGGCAGAAAACGGGGCAAGAGTTGCAGCCAAGTCTGTTGGTCACTGTCACCCTGTATTACCAATACATTGATTCTGAACGAATGTTATTAGATACCGAACCTGATATACAAAATCATATCAGTCTCTTTATCAGTAAAGACATGATAAAATTTTGTATTGTTGGATAATGTTTTGAACATTTCCTATATCAAAAGTTGATCGGTTCAGGCACGTTACCTAAAAGCATTACTGTTCTAAATCAAACTACAGTTCTTAGTATATGGAACACACACAAGAGGAAGAGTTCAGAAATGAACGAATCCTTCTTGAGGCAATGTAGACTAGGTCATATCAATGCGACCTGACTGGCTAAAGTTACATATAGATGCATATTTAAATCAGTTTGAATTTACATGTTTTGAAACTTGCAAGTCATGTCACAAAGATATAATGACACCAGCTCTGTTTATTGGAAACAGAGAAAGAGTTAGTGAACTCTTGGGATGATACATGTTGATGTATGTAGGTCCCCAGTCTACACATGCCAAGACCGGTTCTTTGTACTTCATTACATTCTCTGATAATCTCTCGAGATTCAGATCTATGTTCTTGTTGAAACACAAGTCCGAACCTTTTTGAGATATTCACAGAATATAAGCGAGAAGTAGAGAACCAATACGGGTATAAGTATTATGTCCTATGATGAGATCAAGGAGGAGAATACTTGAGCACGGAATTCCTGGACTATTCTAAAGGAGAATAAGATTCTCTCTCAGCATTACTCCTCCGAATACACCATAGCACGATGGTATATCGGGGTGGAGCAATCACACCCTATATGATATGGTGTGCTCTATGATGAGTACTACTGGGTTACCTATTTCCTTTTTGGGGGTTATGCACTTATGAAGTTGCATACCTATTGAATAGGGTTCGAATCAAATCAGTTGCCTACCATTTCATATGTGATATGGAAAGGGAAGCGCCCATATCTTAAGTTAGTTAAGATTTGGAGTTGTCCGGCCTATGTCTGAAAGCAAAATCCGGACAAGTTCGAGGCAAGGTCTGTTATGTAGAACTGGAAGGGTTCCAGCTATACAAAACTACAGCTGATGATTTGACAGAACCAAATGATTCAATAGTTACCAACGAACCTCAGCCTCTCCGCCGATCTAGTAGGGTTCCTCACCCACCTGAGAGATACTTCGGTTTCTCTATGACAGTGGGAGCGAGGATTGCATCATGAGATGATGACCCAACTAGTTTCGAGCTGGCCATCAGGAGTGTGACTCTGTAAGAATGGCTGGATGCTTAGTGATCTGAGATGGAATCCTTATACACCAACAAAGTATGGACTTTGGTTGCGATATCTGAAGGGTTAAATCCCCATCAGGAGCAAGTATATCTTGAGAAGATTACTTGGTGTAGATCGAAAAGTTGAGACTTTCAAAGCTAGACTTGTTAAAGGTTTTCGTCATCGACCAGGCGTGGACAATGATGAAACCTTTTCAAGTAGCTGTGCTTAAGTCCATCCAGATCCTACTTGCCACGGCTACATACCATGACTACGATATCTGGCGGCTGGGTGTCATGACAGCTTTTCTAAATGATGTTTTAGAAGAGAGCGTCTGTAAGTACACAGCCAGAGGACTTCGTAAAAAGTGGGAGCAGCGGAAACGTGTACAAGATGCTTTATAGGATAAAGCAGGCATCGCGGAGTTGGAACATCTGTTTTGATGAATTAGTCAAAGAGTTTGACATCATCAAAATGGTAGATGAACCTTGTATAAACAAAAATGTAGTAGGGAGTATGGTGATGATCCTCGTAGAGTACGTGGATGACATACTCATGATGGGGAAGGAGTTTCCTATGCTACGCTCGGTCAATCTCCGCTTATCACCATAATTCTCCATATAGGATCAAAGTGATACCTCCTAAATCCTGGATTTTGGATCTATGAGATAGATCTAAATGGATGTTAGGATACTCACTAGCTGTAGTGAGACGGTATCAATCGATCCTGGGGAGAATCACTGGAAGGGTTCCAGGGTGATAAGGACGACTGAATGTCAGTCACAGGCATTGTCTTTACCCTCAGTAAAGGGACGGTATGCTGGAAGAGTTCCAAGATAGATACCGTGACATACTAGACGATTAAGGCGGAATACATCGCTACTTAGGATGCTACCAAAGAGGCTGTTTGGGTGTATATTGGTTCATGAGATGAACTATGTTCCTCCCATTGTGTGACAATGGAATTGTGGCTTATGCCAAGGAACGCAGGTCCCATCAGTGATCCAAACATACTCTAAGGCAGTACCACTAGATCATGGAGATGGTTGATCTCTAAGGAGATCGAGGTTAGGAGAGTAGACTCAGAGGACAACACAGCAGATCCACTCACAAAGGCCTGTTCCCAGAGAGAGACTTTTATGGGATGGTTGAGTATGAGATACTATAACCACTGCTACAGATGGCCCTAGTGCAAGTGGGAGATTGTTAGTTATATGTATGCCCTAGAGGCCATTACTGTACATATAATGTATATTGTAGTGGATGCTAGGACGTATATAGGGAGGACTTTCTTGCTCGACATGATAGTATGCTATCTGGTTGATCTTTACCTTAACGTGTACACTGATTGTCTCTCTGTTACATGTTGGTAAAGCCCTTAGGATGTGTGCTTGACTACCTGGACTATGATGCAGATCATACTAGTGGGGACGTGGTAGTCTATAAGTACATCCTTCAAAGTCCCTAGTCGTGGGTGTATCGAGACGGGGCATCGATATACCAGAGTAGACTAGCGTATACCTTCTCGACCCATACAGATGGGCGATGGATGATCCCATATCCATTGGTGTTTGACATCAGAGATGATATACGGGTGCTCAGTGGAGACTGGGTACACTGGACGGACTCGCCGAGAACTCCCAGATGGTATTATACCTCACGTCAGATGGCAGTTCTCTGGTGACACTGGTACAGAGTAGTCTGTTGACCCGAGATCGTCATAGAGTCTTGTGTGGTTCCTACTGTGCTTTGTTTTCCATCTTACCACGTCCAAGAGGGCGTGCAAAACGGTGGTTTTTGGGTACAGTCCAGAGTCACATGGAGGCAATGAGCGATAGGAGGGGATTCGTCTCTCCCGGTATAGGGAGTTGATGTTGCGCTGTGTTCGATTGGCTATAACTGGAAATCCCTGTCCAGGGTTGCTGAGATTTACTGGTAAGTGTTACCAGTAGTTTCTCGAATTGTTATAGACCTCATATCGACACGACTTATCGAGCTATTGGGGTCTGACGTTTACCACCCCTAGGCGAGATATGGGACATATCAGACGATCAGACCGGACTGTACGGTAGTGTTACTGGTTGGATTCACTGGAGTGTGAGCGGGCTTGCTCGTCGATCTTCTGATTGCTCAATACCCGGGTGGCCGTTACGTTTAGCAGACTGCTTGCGGCTTGTGGGTGTTTGATATGATCATCATCTGCTGCCGGCGTATTGACGAGTCTTTAGAGTCCTACACAGAGGTTTCCTGGCTCAAGCGAAACGAAATAGGAGCGCATATGAGATATGTGCGGGACCGAGAATAATACCAGTATGTGATACTGTATTCGATTCTCGCGATTTGTGGCATTGATCGGTTATATGCGATATAGCCGGGTTATCGGATCAAGTGTTGATTCGATAAGTTGTTACTATTGATACTAGTCGGTTATGTGCGACATGACCGGATCATTGAATCAATTGTTGATTTAATGATTTAATGTATAATTATATATTTGATATATTACTTTGCATCAACTAGTATCGGTTTACTTAAGATGGATTTTCTCACTCGGATGTGCACATTGTATATTCGATATAGTTTTGTGCACTTGATTTTATCATGTTTGATGATACATGTTTACTTGGTTAAGTGTAAAGAATTAAACCATGGTTAAGTTTATGATTAGGGTTCTCTTTTTCTTACTTATTTATTTGTTTATTTATTTTTGGAAAAGATGAGAAAAGAATGGTTGCTAATTTTGGATTCTAGTTGAAGTTTCTTGAAGCATTGACTTAGTCTTCATTCTTGTCTCATGCTTAACCCTAACCATCCAAGTTAACCATGGTCCATTCTCTACAATTAACCAAGGGTTAATATATGATAAGTATTGATTTATTTATCCAAGAATTCAAGACTTATCATAAGATTTTCTTCTTCTTCTTCATCTTCTTCCATGAAGAATAGCAAGCTCCATCAATGGTGATTGATGGAAATGAGTGAGAAATCCAATTCTAAAGTCTACCCACTTCCTATTTCTTCATCCTCTACCTCTTGCCAAGTAGTAGTAGAGTGTGTTTTCTTCACAAGTTTCATGACTTGGTGAAGTGAGAGCTTGATCTTGCGATGCTTCGACGTAGATCATCTTCGGCATGGACATCGACGACCTAGCTCGCCCATTCTCCGACGAAGCCGACGCTAGAGCCCGGGAACTCATTTGGACAGCGAGGAGATTTCATTGCGGAGCTATGGAGGTAGAGAACCGGATCTACAAAGGTTGTATTTCCGTATCTCTTAGTTAAGTGTTAACTAGTTTCTTTTTCGCCTAGACATCTAGCTAACGATCCGTACACTAGGGTTTCTCGGCACCATAATTGTTGAATTTGGCATGGTTGATGCCTTGTGAGACCTCATTAGGATGCCCAGGAACCCTATAGGTTGGACAGGAGTAGGATCAATATTTGGATAAGAAGATGAATGGAATTGTTGATCCAAAGAATTCGCAGTGGTGAAAGGAGTGAAAGATTGGTTACGAGATTGTTCAATATGTTCGGCAATAGACATGGGTTTCGGAGTTACAACAGGACTCGAAAAAAGGGTATCAACGTAAGAAGGTGGTGAAGGTTGAAATGGTTGATATAAGGTAGATTGCGGAGTCCAACTGGTTGTCCTAGATGCGTCTATTCGATCTTTCAAAGAAATTTTGGGCATAGAGGGGTCGTTCGAAATTCGACCAAAACAAGAAGCATAGGATGTAATGTCTGGTTGAGGGTACCAAAGTTCGGTAAGAGTTTTGTGAGGTGGGGTACCCATGATGTGATGAGAGAAAGGAGAAGAAAAAGAATGTGATATTTTTTTAAAAATTTTTTAATTTTTTTTAATTTTTTTAATTTTTTTTAAAAATTGTTCGTTTTTGGAGTTTTAAAATTTTTGTAAGTGTTTTTTTTAGAAAGAGTTTTTGCAAAATTTGTACGGAACTACGGCACAATTTCAAACAACCACAGTTTAAACATGCACAATCAAACCTAGAGCTAGGGTCTCATAAGTCAACTAAACTGCTCCTAACTGTTCCAAAGTGACAAGTTGTGAGATATCCCTCTAATCGCCTCTTCACCGCCAATTGTGGCCAGGTAAGCACAAATGAAGAATGGAGGGTTCTGCTCATGAATCACCGTGAGACGGGCCTTTTAAAGTTACCTTTCTCACTTGTCTAGCCTAGGCACCACAAAATCAGGTTTAGATAAACGATTGAATGCCCACAACCTTCCTCTGTCCTATTGAGCACGACGGTTCTTAATTGGATGAGTCTAAATATTTTTTAATTAACTCAAGGGTGATGCATATGCTTTTTAGTGATTTTTGGGGTCTTAAGAAGGGTAATGAAATCCCCACCCAATCTGAATTGGTGTTATAGCCCCTTAAAAGTCCGTATTAATTATGCAAAGCAGTTAACACATCAAAAATCTAAAACACTTTGCAAATTTTTTTTATTTGGCAGCGCAAAGAATCCTGCACAAAAACAATTTATTCGATAGAAGAAAGAGAATCTGTGCAAAGAAACCTGCAGGATATTTTTTTTAGTGGAGTGCAGAGGAGAGTAGATGAGAAATGAGATACACACTGAGATTTTTTGGTGCTGATGTCACCAGTTGAACGCGGTTCCGCGGTCAAACCCCTGAATCTGCCGCGGTTCCGCGGCGGTTTAGTTGGTTTAGATCTCCAAAATTTTTCTCTGTGTTGTTTTGGTTCTCCCCTTTCTGTTCAGATCCTCTGTTTCTTGATTTGTTCACTGGGCTTACTTCAGATCTGAAACAGAGTTTGCTCCAAACCTGCACACTTGCACAAAAACCTTTCAAAAAGAACAAGATGATTTTTATTTTTATTTTATTTTATTTTTTTTTGTTTTAAAAATTTTCAATTTTTATAATTTTTTTATAAAAATTTATTTTTATTTTTATTATTAACCCGAAATTACACAAAGAAATAGACTACCGTCTCCCCAACAACGACGCCATTTGATTGGTTCTGTGATGAAGAAGTGTTTGTAGAATAACCGCAATCAGAACGGTGTCGCTTGGTAGCTAGCCGGTTGAGTACGGGTCGATCCACAAGGAGAAGGATTCCTTTTCTTTATGTTTTAACGAGTTAAGTCCAAAAAATTGATGGTTTTGTTTTAAGATCTAAGAATGAGATAAAAGTTGATAAAAATCTTGCCAGGGTTAGGATTAGGTTAGTTTGAGATAGGGATCTTCTCGCTTCTATCAATGCCTTAGTTGTGAATAAAGGTGTTACGGTAATCGGCAACAACGGGGATTAGCACGACTGGGAAGAAACTAAGTTTCTTCCTTTTGGTCCTTGTCCGTCCGTTCTTGGTTCTTAGCTCTAACCTCAATCACACCCGGTCTAACTAGGGAATCACCGCTGTCACGTAGGATAGGGTACCATAGTGAGCGGTGTGTGGTTGATTAAAAAAGAGTCTTTTTAATAAAATTATATTGGCAAAGAGTGGAATGAGAGAGATTTCCTTCTCTCAAATCTTCTCTATCCTAACCCTAACAAGTGAGGAATAACTCACTCATTAGGGAAATTACGATGAGATTCATTTTTATAATTTTCTTTTTAATTAGCTAATTAACTTGCAGATAATAAAAGACAGATACGAAAATTGCAGAAATTAAATTCGAATGAAAAATTCAAGATAAAAAACTTACTTTTATTGACACCTCTTGACAATTACAATGAAACTAAAATTTAATCTAGAAATTAAAAGAGGCATGCCCCAAGAGAGGTACCCTGAAAGAGGCATGCCAAATTAGGCTTTCGGCTTTCCTATTTATAGATAGGAGAAACCCTAGGTTTACATCTGATCCACATTTGAATTTACAGAACTACCCTAAGAAAGCAGGGTCAAAGCATCGACACCCACAGACACATGCACCGACACGTGCATTGCACGACCGCGGTTCCGCGGCCGTTTGGTGGGCTCTTGAGCTCAATTCTTCAGTGATGCTTCATGTTGCTTTTTCCTACTTTTTTCTTCACTTGGTTCCTCAGAATCTTTTCTACTTTCTTTCAGATTTCCAACAGTGCAGAATTACGTGGACTTTTACCGTGAGCTTCGCGTTGAAGTCTTGAATCTTATGCTACCCTTGTGCTTTGTGCATTGAACTGTCTACTGATCTTCATTTGTTCCTTGATTTGGTAGACGTCATCATACGGATGTATGACTGCGGTAGCGCCCCGGCCTTCTGTCCGAGGCCAAAATGCGGAAACTAAAACTTTTTCAAAACTACAAACCTACGCTATCGTATGCTTAAAACCTGGATCGAACCATTAACCTACAACTAGCAACTAGAGAAAGGGTTGGAAAGCTATACCGATTGATCCGTGTCCTTCGGTCTTTGGCCACCATCCTAAGCTCCTCGCGGCATCTCCGGTCTCGGTCTCCTCGTCGGAAAGGGCACCACATCTTCGAGTCTTTTTATGGGCTCCCGCTTCATCCGAAGCAACTCGGGCACGAAGTTCGCTAGCCGACGTGTCCAAGGCGAAGTAGAGAATGTTTGTGACAACTTAGTCTCTTGCATCCATAGCATGGATGGAAGTTAGAGATGATGCCATTAATGGAGAATGGTGAGCTCAAGAAGCAAGAGGAAGAAGAACATGAGGAGCCATTTTCTTTTCTTTTTTTTCTTGTGTTGAATTGATAATGAGAGACTGAGAAGAAAATAATACAAGAGCTAACCATATACATGGCTGCCCTTTTTCTCTCCATCCATCAATTCAATACCCAAATCAATCAATTAAGTGACATTAGGGCTAAAAAAGAGACCATGGGTCACCTAATTGATTGTGCCTCTTCATGATGACTTCCACTCACATTTTCCACTTGCAAGCATTAACCTAAATGTTTACAACAAAAAGATATGGCAACATCTAAAGTAAACTCGTGACGGATCATAAGGATACCCCTCACCTGTATATACATACTTGCATCCGCATTCCGACTGAATGCGAATGTGATGAGATTAAAGTAATCCAACAAATCTAATACTAGGATCCGGCTTAAACTAAAGCCCACCAGTATGATCCGCCCGATCATGATCCGTGCACTACTACACGTATATGATCGGAACCTGCCATATTTCATACGGCCTCTAGAACGTTTCGCCCGAAACTTGAAAACTGTCTGTGGGGGACTCTAAAGACTCGTCAATATATTGGGTGTGGATTTAACTACTAGCACGTTAGAGGTACTAGCTGTACGTAACGGGCTACCAGGTATTGACCAAAAGGGAGGTCGATGATCGAACTCATCCTGACACCCTATTGAGCCTGTCAGTGACAATATCCGTACAGTCTGGTCCGTTCGTCTATGAGCATCGCATGGCGGGCCTAGGGGGTTGGTAAAAGTTAGACCCCCAAAAGCGGTACAAGTCGTGTCGGAGTGTAGCCCAGAACACCCTGAGATACTACTGGAATACCTACCAGTAAATCTCCTGCCTTGGCCAAGGACTTCGTGTAATGGCTCTCCTAGACACAGGGCGATCTCACCCAATACCGGGAGAGACGAAACCCCTGCCGATCCACTCACTGCCTCCATATGGCTCGGGACTGTACCCAACTAAAACCTGTTTGCACGACTCCTTTGAGACGTGGTAGGGTAGTAATCAAAGCACAGTGGGAACTCACACGAGACAAATGACGATCTCAAGTCGATGAACTAACATGTACACATGTCACCAGGGAACTGCTATCTGAGGTCAGGTATAATACCAACTAGCATGTTCCCGGCGAGTCCTGTCCGGTGTACTCATAACCCAATGAGCATCTGTATACATCTTAGGTGAACCAACTGACACCAATGGTTTGTGAGACCGGCCACCGCCCCTCGTCGGGGTCTCGACTGTACACACTAGTCTACTCTAGAGTATCGATGCCCTGTCTCGAAAACTCCCACGACTAGGGACCTTTTAAGGATGTGCTTATAGACCCCAGCTCCCACGTATATGATTGCCATCATACTGCTGGCAGTCAAGCAAGAATCCTAAGGGCTCTATCAACATGTAATAGCGACCTCTAAGGTCACCTAAAGCAGTACACGATGATAAAGACAAACCATGCAAGTATACTATTCTCTATAAACGTTTAATAGTGAACTACAATGTCACCTAAAGCATGTACACGATGATAAAGACAAACCAGATAGTATACAAACCTCTCGAGTAAGACTGTCCTACCAGTATAGGTCCTCCCTCAATCATTGCAATCACGTGCCTGCGATCCAATAATTGACTTTGAGGGCACTATATCCAACAACGGATTCATCTATTGTTGGTCGTAGTCTCACATTTGTAGCGTCTTTTCATGAATTTCAGTGTAACGATCTGAGAACCTGTAACCTGCAACTATTTAGCAGACATGGATCAAAAGCACCAATTTATATGTAATATGTTTAAGAATGGGGGATATAATAATGAAAAATTCTGATATGAACATGTGTCATCATCAGTGCTAACATTGTTGTGCAACATCCTTCCAGATCTCAATATAGTCACGGCACTCACATTATGGTTTTGTTGTTCAAGAACAACATGTGCATTTTGTGGGTGACCAGGATTTGGGCGTGGTTGAGATGGAAGCTTCCCTTTCTCTTGCTCGCATAAAGCTGCATTCAGTTGTGCAATCTGGGCTTCGATGGTTTTGATTCTTTGCCAATGTGATGCAGTGTGTTGCACCAAAGACTGAATGGAAGACTGGATGTTGGCTGAGGATTGAGTTGATTATTTTAAAAACGCCTCCAGACTTCGTTCTAACGAGAAAACCTTATCGTTATTTGGTGGAACAAAATTGTTTTGAGGAAAAGAGTTGTTTGGTGCAAAATTGGTCGTTTGATTTTGGTAAGGTTGGGTTTGGAAAGGTTGCTGATATTGAGTTTGTTGAGGAGCTTGTTGTTGAGGAGGAAGCCTCTAGAAATTGTTGTTGCCTTGGAATTGTTGTTGATTTTGATTCCAAGCAAAATTGGGGTGGTTCCTCCAACCAGGATTGTAATTTGAAGAGTATGGATCATTTTTTTGTGTTTGCTGAAAGGCAGCATTGACTTGATCCTGTCCTTGAGCAGGTGGGTTGTAAGGACACTCTTCGGTCAAATGGGATGGATCCGAACAACAAGCGCATATAGTGCGAGGGGGTAAAGCAGGGGCCGGAGAAAGCGGTGAGAATTTGCTCTCAATTGCTTCTAGTTTTCGTGTAATTGCTGCCATTTCGGCTTTCATTGCAATTGAGATATCAAGTTGATGAATGCCTGCCCTAGACGAACTGGAAGAAGTAGATGAAGTAGACGAAGTGATCGGTCTAGTGCTTTCCCACTGAAGCGTTTGTTTAGCAAGATCGTCGAGAAATTGCTAAGCTTCCTCGTCAGATTTGGTTAAGAAGTGGTTTTGATAAATGGTCTCCAACAACTGCTTAGTTGTTGGGTTCAGTCCTTCGTATAAGGTATGGAAAAGTTTCCTTCTCTCAATACCGTGATGAGGGCACTGAACAAGAAGGTCTTTGAATCGTTCGAAACACTTCAAAAAAGGTTCGGAAGGAAGCTGGGAAAATTGGTTAATTTCATTATGTATTCTCGCGGTCTTGTGATGTGGGTAAAACTTTTTAAGAAATGCTTTAACAAACTCTTCCCAACTGTTTATGGAATGTGATGCAGTACTATATAGCCACTTTTCAGCTAGGTCACACAATGTAAAGGGAATGACTCGTAGCCTTATAGCATCATCGGACAGTTGGGTTGTCTTCATCATTGCATAGACGTTCTGGAATTTGTTGATGAAGATATAGGCATCTTCGGATTCTAGTCCGTGAAATTTAGGCAACATATTGATGAAGTGGGGCTTAATTTCGAAATTGTCCCCATTTGCCGGCGGTAGTGAAAGACAAGTAGGATGTGCGGAGCGGGTATGATAGAAACGATCCTGGAGCGCGATTCGCTGTGGCACTTTAACAAGAGGTTGTTGCGGGTTATTCGCACCCAGTTGAGGTGGAATCAGTCCCGAGGTAGGCAAAGGGTTGTTAGGATTGAACCCTGACTTCTCTTTAGAAGATGATGAGTCTGAAGATGAAGGTGAATGGACAGAATTCCGGTCAACGTTGGAGTTGGCCGGCAAAGGTAAGGATGAAAAAGGAGTGGAGGGAGTTTCGACTTCGGAGTCGATCGCGTAGTCGGTAACGACTAACGAAACACGGACTAAACGGGCACTAGTGTCCCGAGTCCAACCGGACATACACTAAACGAGTTTTAGTGTAGTCAAAGCGTAGAATGTGAGGGTAAGAAAACGTCAATGGGGAAATGTGGATGAAAGGTGGGTGAAATGGGATTCTAGGGACAAAGGGCAAGTTTTTATAAAAATTTGTTTTGTTGTTTTTTTTTCTATTTTTTTTATAAAAAGTTTTTGCAAAAATTTTTACGGAACTATGGCACAATGTCAAACAACCACAGTTTAAACATGCACAATCAAACCTAGAGCTAGGGCTCCTAATTCAACTAGACTGCTCCTAACTGTTCCAAAGCAACAAGTTGCGAGATATCCCTCAAATCGCCTTTTCACCGCCAATTGTGGCCAGGTAAGCACAAATGAAGAAAGAAGGGTTTTGCTCACGAATCAACGTGAGACGGCCCTTTTAAAGTTACCTTTCTCACTTGTCTAGCCTAGGCACCACAAAGTCAGGTTTAGATAAACGTCTGAATGCCCACAACCTTTCTCTGTCCTAATGAGCGCGACAGTCCTTAATTGGCCGAGTCTAGATATTTTTTAATTAACTCAAGGGTGATGCATATTCTTTTTAGTGATTTCTGGGGTCTTAGGAAGGGTAATGAAATCCCCACCCAATCTTAATTGATGTTATAGCCCCTTAGATTTTGTTTAAATATGCAAAGTAGTAACACACCAAAATTTAAAACACTTGCCAAATTTTTTTTTATTTGCGGCGCAAAGAATCCTGCACAAAAACGATTTATTGGAGAGGGAGAAGTTGCTGTGCAAAGAATACCTGCAGGAAAATTATTTCAGTGGAGTCCAGAGGATAGGAGGGAAGGAAAGATACTCACAGAGAAAATGGGATGCTGACGTCACAGGTTGACCGCGGTTCCGCGGTCAACTGCTTGAACCCGCCGCGGTTCCGCGGCGGATCAGTAGGTTTAGATCTCCAAAAATTTTCTCTGTGCTGATTTGGTTCTCCTCTGTCTGTTTGGATCCTCTGTTTCAGGATTTGTTCACCGAGCTTGCTCCAGATCTGAATCAGTCCGTCTTCTTCTCCTGCACAATTCGCACAAAAACCAATCAAAAATAACAAGATGATTTTTTTATTTTCAATTTTTTATATATTTTTATTTAATTAACCCGAAATTACAAAAAGAAATAAACTACCGTTTCCCCGGCAACGGCGCCATTTGATTGATAGAGATTTTGCGTATTCTAATTTACCGCAATCAACACGGTGTCGCTTGGTAGCTAGCCGGTTGAGTACGAGTCGATCCACAGGGAAATTGTGTCCTTTTCTTTAAGTTCTAACGAGTTAACTTCTATCTTTGGTAGGTTTTGTTTTAAAATCTAAGAATGAGAATAAATTGATATAAAGGATTGCTCGGGTTAGGATTAGGTTAGTTCGAAATAGTGATTCTTCTCACTTCTTTCAATGCCCTAGTTAAGAATATAGGTGTTAGGGTAATAGTCGACAATGGGGATTAGCACGACTAGGAAGAAACTTAGTTTCTTCCTTTTGGTCCTTGTCCGTCCGTTCTTGGCTCTTAGCCCTAACCTCCGGTTAATTCAACCACAACCGGTCTAACTAGGTAATCACTGCTATCATGTAGGATAGGGTGCCGTAGTGAGCGGATTATGGTTGAATTAAAGAAAGTTCTTATTTTAAAATTATTTGGGTAAAGAAAGGAGTGGGAGAGATTTACTTCTCTCAAACCTTCCCTCTCCTATCCCTAACAAGAGAGGAATTACTCACTCATTATAAAGAAAGGAAAACAATGTTTTTTTGTTTGTATTTTTATTGATAACCTAATTGCAGATGATAAAAGAACAGATAAAAAATTGCAGATGATAAAGGAAGAATGCGAGATAAAATGAAAACTTATTTTATTAATGTCCTCTCAACAACGCATTACAATGGAATTTAAATCTAGAAATTAAAAAGAGACCTAAAAACTAAAGAGAGGCATGCCTAAATTGGCTTTGAACCTTCCTATTTATAGATAGAAAAAAAAACTTAGGTTACATTCTGATCCACACATGAATTTACAAAACTACCCTAAGAAAGCCGGGTCAAAGCACCGACACCCACCGACACGTGCACCGACACGTGCACCATACGACCGCAGTTCTGCGGCAGAAAGGCCTGTTTGGCCGCAGTTCCGTGGCCATTTGGTGGGATCTTAGTCTCAATCTTTCAAGGTTGCTTCATGTTGCTTTTACCTTCTGTTTTCTTCACTTGGTTCCTCAGAATCTCTTCTATTTTCTTCCAGATTTCCAACAGTGCAGAATGATATGGACTTTTGCCTTGAGCTTCGTGTTGAAGTCTTGAATCTTGTGCTGCCCTTGTGCTTTATGCTTTGAACTGTCTAATGATTTTCATTTGTTCCTTGAACTGGTAGGCGGCATCATACGGATTTATCTATTGTTGGTCGTAGTCTCACATTTGTAGTGACTTTTCAAGAATTTCACTGTAACGATCTGAGAACCTGTAACCTGCAACTATTTAGCAGACATGGATCAAAAGCACCTATTTATATGTAATGTGATTAAGAATGGGCGATATACTAATGCAAAATTCTAATATGAACAACTGCCTCTACAGATAACTGTGTAGGGGAAAAGTAGGACCCTACGGATTAATCCATACGTGCAACGTTTGGCCTTACGGTTTAATCCGTAGGGACATAATATCAGGTTTTTTTAAAAAAAGGTTGCCTGTTTTTTCCTCGCCCTGTGCACAATAATATATACATCATATATAAAATTAATAAACATGCAGAATATATACCGCAGTATTCATAATCACATCTCACGCATAATATATAAAAGAAATCAACAAGCAGAATACGATATCAATCTAAATCAATATGAACACGCAAACACCACCAATATCAATATCGTCCAAAATATATACAATATGTATCATATAAGTAAATACATGTTTAAAATATAAGAATTAAAAAGCTACCCTAGCTCGGTCCAGCTCCACCTCTAATAAACGCCGTAATCTGGCGCGCCTGCTCCTCGGATATGTTAGTGTATATGCCCTAGAGGCCATTATTGTATCATACTGGCTTGTATATTACTAATGGAAGCTTGGGATATTCACAGTTGTATTAACAGTCTTGCTAAAAATGGTAGTATGCTACTTGGTTTGTTTCTACTCAGATATGTACGCATGTTTCTTTTAGCATATCGCTTATACATATTAGTAGAGCCCTTAGGATTTTTGCTTGATTACCAGCGTTGTAATGGCAGTCACACTAGTTGGGGCTGGGTAGTCTATAAGCACATCCTTATGCAGGTCCTTGGTCATAGGATTATGGAGACGGGGCATCGATACTCCGGAGTAGACTGGTGTATTCGTTTCTCATCCCAGGTCGGGAGATGGTCTGTCCCACAGCCATCAGTACGTCGTACTGGAGATAGTATGCAGGTGCTCGTTAGGTTACGAGTACACTGGACAGAACTCACTGGGAACTGCTGATGGTTATTATACCTGTTGTTAGGTAGCAGTTCCCAGGTGACATGAGTACAGCTTAGTCCGTCGAATTGACACTGCTACTTCGCCTTGAGTGTGTTCCCACTGTACTTTGATCACTACCCTACCACGGCTCAAAAGAGTTATGCAAACAGGTAGTAGTTGGGTACAGTCCCAAAGCACTTGGAGGCAGTGGCGGTTAGACAGGATTCGTCTCTCTCGGTATTGGGGCTTGATATCGCGCTGTGTTGGAGAGCCATTACACAAAGGTTCGTGGCCACAGCAAGTGAGATTTACTGGTAGGTGTTCCAGTAGTTTCTCAGGGTGTTCTGGGCTACACTCCAACATGACTTATACCGCTATTAGGGGTCTGACGTTCACCATCACCCTAGGCCCGATATGCGATACTCTTAGACGAACAGACCGTACTGTATAGAGATTATCACATACAGGCTCAGTAGGAGTTCGGATGAGTTACCTCATCGGCCTTCTATCGACATTTACCTGGGGACCATTACGTACAGCTAGTACCGCTTGCGGCCTGTGATTAAACCTACTGCCAGCGTAGTGTCGATTATTTAGAGTCCCACACAGAGAGTTTCCCTGCACCGGGCAAAAGGTGTAGAGGCCGCATTGTTTTACGGCAGGGCCGCGATCACTTACATCCACTTATGCACGTACTGTGATCGGTCAGATAATACTAGTGGGCTTTGGTTTAAGCCAGATCCTACTATTATACCGATGGATTTATTTAGTCTCAATTTATCCGTGTTTTTCATAAATACGGATGGGAGGGGCAGTCTCGTAATTTGTCGGGAAGTTTCTAGAAGGAAATGAGGTGGAGGAGATGAGGTGTAGGTTTTCATTAAATGAATCATGACTCATGAGGTGATTCACCCTTTGAATTAAATGAAGCTTACAAGATATTTCTAGATATTTATCAAGAGATATTTGTATTCTTCATTATTATTCAAGCATGAGAATAATTCATTATCATTATCACAAACGCCTTCTCTCTCCTCAAGTCTTCATCTTCGTTCGCAAATCCTAAAAACTCTCATGTGTTGAGGATCCTAGGGTTTTGAGAGACAAAGTAATCCATCTAAATACTTTACACCATCTAGGACTTCTAGATTAGCAAACTAGAAGCCGTAGTTATCTCAGATTCGAGATAGGAGCTCGGACTATAGACTCTCGGGGTGGATCGTCTTTGACTCGAGGAGGCCGTCAAGGTAGCTACGATCCGTTACGATCCTTGGAGCCTACGATGACGAGGAGGACAGTGATGAAGACCTGAAAGACTTGTAACGTGAGGTATAACTTCGAGACCGAGTAGTTAAACCTCATACTGTTTGCTAGTAATGGTTTAGACACGATCCGTGTGCTCAAGTCCGTGTTACGAAGCTTTGATAATTGTTTTTCATATATTCCGCCTCCCCGCGAACCCGTGGGGTGCGTGACATGGACTTACAGTGGTATCAGAGCCTACTAAACCATAGCTAGCAGTTTAAACAACAAGTTAAACTACGAAACCGAAACGACCCGAAAAACATCGAAGCTTAGAAACAAGTTTTTTTCGTTTTTCAATGAGGCTCTGAAAATTATTTAAACAAGTGCAGAGTGCTATTTGAACTGTAAAAAGAACACAGAACAAAAACAGGACATTTCCTCAAAAATTGGGCCGGCTACATTAGCATTTTTTCCGGCGAGCTTGGTTGGAATAGGGAGGAATTGCTTCATTTTTAGAGTGTGGCATTTTGACTTTAATCTAGGGCTTCAGGAGTTGTTTGTTTTTGCCAATTTTGATTTTATTGTAAATTCTTTACTGTGGTAAATACCGGGTGTTTCGAAGTTGCAGTTTAATGTTGTTTAACGTTTCATGTTCTGTTGAATGTGTTCGTAAACTTCCGCTAATTGCTATATGTCGGTTAGTTTGGGGTTGCACATTTCTGTGATATTGGATTGTGTATATGAACTTGTTGGATTGTCATGGATGAATAGCCGGGGATGTGAGATGAGGGTTTTTATCTATCATTCGATGTAAATTATAATTTGTTGTAATATTATTTCGTAGGGTACATCCGGGTTGAGGTTGTAGCCACCGTTGTATTATTTCATTTACTGTTTTTGCTTCTAGGATAGACCCAAGATAGGGTGCACAAACTACCGGGTACTTGGAAGTGCTAAGTGGCCTAATCAGGTTATTGAGGGAGACTGCTTCACTTCGGGAACTTGGCGGGTAGTTTGCCGCACCCGTAGGGGTCTAGGGTGGGGTTTGGCTATTCATCATGACCGTGGAAACTGTCTTTTGTTGCAGGCTCAAACGAAACGCGGACTTCCTAATATATCCAATATGTTCATCTGTGATCTGGAATGCCTATTATTGCGTTAGACGAATGTACATATCTATATATGATATCTAGTAGACGTTGCTTATGTTTTGCATCCGCGCTAGTCCAGCCCCCGCTTTGTCGTTAGTTAAGTAACTTAACGGGCGATGACGGGGCCCAGTGGCAAATGCAGATGGCATAAGCGTACGTTGTATTTTCGTTGTTTTCTGCAATGATAGGTTTAAATGATGAGACTGCATTAGATTAATGCAAAGCAAATAAACCAAAGTTGAATCGTTGGAACAAAGTTTAAAAACCACTCGGCTATTTTAAAACAGCAGTTTTTTAATTGCGGAGCTTAAACCACTCCTTTTAAAAATCTATCAGGTTCCTTCGATTATATCAAGTTCACTACGTTCACGGTTTCTCCAAAACCAGTCGTAGCCCTCCGTCGTTTCATATGAATAGTCAGTAGTATTCAAGCTATGTTTGTTGGCCTTAGTCAAGGCATAGTGATTGGTAGCTGCTGGGTGTTCACATGTAGCATAGATAGATGCGTTGGTTTGGAACAGTCGTATTACTTTGTTGGCCTTAGTCAAGGGTATATACGGGTGGGTTCAAATTAACCTGGACAATGACAGGTAGAACTTGGCATGTGACTTATGATTTGTTGGCCTTAGTCAAGGTCATAAGAGCATGGGACAAAAATCCACATCGGGAGTTTCTAAAGAAACTGAAACTTGCTAGTGCTGTATACCATTTGGAGTTTGATAATTTTAGTAGGATTCCTTCAGCATTATCACAGGATGATATTTGGGTCCCGATCCTACTGTGAGTATATGCTACTCTTCGGGAGATTTTTACTTAACGATCAATGCTATAAACCAAGTAGGTGTCTAGAACAGTGTTAGCGGGGCTACGCCTCTACGGAAAAGAGCTTATTTAATTAAGGAACTTCGCGAAAGCGTCATAAAACTTCCCTCGAAGTACCAATACTAGCCTGGCTGAACAGTTAAGCAAGTATTGTACGGTGAGATAAGTCCTGACTAGTTCTTCTTTTATGGTTTGAGGAAGGATTCGAGAAACAGTGGGAGCCATCCTGTTTAGATAAATTAAAAACCAATCTAAACTTGCAAGAGCATCGTGCTAAGTGTTTTCTTCTCTCTCTCTTAATTACAGCGACCCTGTGACCATGACTAGGTTACATCTAGATAACAAAATGAATGAATCTGACTATAATGACAGGCAAAGGTTTGTCCAGATGTCCATTACCTATGACAAGTTGGACCACATCATTACTACTCAAAACCCCGCCGTCCCAGGTCCAGTTTCCACTGTCGTGGATATGGATATCCGTAAGACAACGGAAAAAGAATGTGCGAATGCCAAGTGCCTCATGATAGCCTCAGTTGATGGTGTATACCAGAGGCAGCACGAGAAGATGGACTTAGTTTCTATCTTCCTCCATAACAAAGTTTTATATGGAGAGCAATCTCATATCGCAAGATATAAGACCTCAAAGGAATTGCTTCAAGCGAGGTTGGCTGTCGGGTCATCTATAGGGGACAACGTCCTTACAATGACTAGCTATATTGATGAGCTCACGGATCTGGAGACCACGTTGAGAAATGGGTCATATGCTACTTGATTCTACAGTCCCTACCTCTTACTTACGCCCAGGGGAAGAAAGTTATACTTCCAGATAAGGGCACCCTGAAGGAAACCAGGGTGACACCTGCTCTGCTTATTGGAGAATCTTCCTCTTCTGGATCCAAGACGGAAGCCAAGGATGAGAAGAAGAAGACCTCTACAAAGCTGATATGCGGTGTCAGTAAGGTAGAAGGGAAGGGAAAAAGTTTCGGGGTTAACAGTAGGGAACGAGGGCTGTTCCTGTTGTTATGGGAAGGGGCATTGGCAGAGGGATTGCAGGGCTTGGAAAGCTAGAATCCAGGATCCGAAGTATGTTGTGGCTTCGACTTCGGGTGTGTTTGTGATTGAAAACTGTATGTCAATTAACTCTACTTCCTGGGTACTAGATACCGGATCAGGATCTCATATTTGTAATTCATTACAGGCTTTGAGAAACCGTAAATTTATCAGGGTAGGTGATATGTCTCTCAGAGTTGCGAATGGAATGAGCGTGGATACTGAATCCGTGGGGGGATATCATTTAGGACTGACAAGTGGGTAGAAATTGATTCTACGTAACTTTTTGTATGTATCTAGTTTGGCTTGTAATATCATATCAGTGTCCCTGCTTTCTAAAGAGGGATATGATTTTACATTTGTAAGCGATGTCGTGCACATCCACCTAAATCAAGTTCTGATTGGGTCCGGTACATTAGAGGACGGTATATATGTATTGAATCAAGCTCAGGTTTTCAGTGTCTAGAACACACTTAAAAGAAAGTCTCCAGAAACAAATCAGGCTTTCTTATGGCATTGTAGACTGGGTCACTTCAATGAAACACGGTTGACGAAGTTACATAGAGAAGGATATTTGAATCCGTTCGAATATCAGTCTTATGTCACTTGTCAATCTTTTCTTATGGGAAAGATGACAAAGACTCCGTTCACTGGACACGGAGTAAGAGCGAGCGAGCTCTTAGGACTCATACAAAGTGATGTATGCGGTCCAATGTCTACACATGCGCGAATTGGTTATTCCTATTTCATTACTTTTACGGATGATTTCTCTAGGTATGGACATGTCTTCTTAATGAAGCATAAATCCGAGGACTTTGAGAAATTCCGAGAATACAAGAATGAAGTGGAAAAACAAACAGGCAAAAGTATCAAGACTGAAAATTCGATTCCACAACATCTTTAGGTTTCTTTTATTTCATTAATCTCATTAATGAAGTTACATCATTTTAAGTTACTTAAACATTACGATAAATACAACGTATGCTTACGCCATCCGCATTCGCCTTGATGTCCCCTCGTGCACCGTTAGGTTAGGTAACTAACAGCAGAGCGGGGCAGGGCTAGCGTGGGTGTAAAATATAAGCAACGTTTATATAATATATCACATATGCTATATCCAGTATTCATCTCATCAATATATCAAATGATCACATCACAGATATCGCAGCAGAACACAACATATGAAATATTGGATATACTAGGATTTCCGTGTTTTATTTTAAGCCTGTATAAAACACGGATTCCACGGTCGTGATGAATAGCCAATCCCACATCCCTAGACCCCTACGAGAGCGGCAAGCAACCCTACCAATTCTAGAGTTAGGAGACCCGGTCTCGACTCCTCGAGATGGTTTCCTACTAGACCCTAGAACCCGGTTACTTATGCTCCCCGCCTAGGGTCTATCCTAATACGGAAAAGTAAATAATATACAATGGTGACATCATCCTCAACCCGGAAGTGCCCCAATAAAAGAATATTACATACAATGAATTTTACATGAATGAAAATAAAAACCCTCATCTCACATAAAACCCCTGGCTATTCAAAACACGACGATCCAATATAACATATCCCAGCAACACATAACATCACATGTCATCAACGTAAGTAAATATGCGTATCCCCGTTGTCGTTGACATATAGCACCGAAACCGGCGATACACCACATATTACATTTACGGTCGCAGAAAAGAAAGGGAAAAACTACAACAATTGGAATCCGCAACAACCTTAGACATCATAAACCCGAAATATCTCATATTCGGATTTCATGCCTAACAAAATGAATTCCTTAGACATCACTTGTCTAACAATTATAAACCCCGCATTTTAGTCTCGATCTCGAAACACTTTTCAATATCTAGTCGGTCAATTCAATAAGATTCCCGACATCCTGATCGAATGCTCGTCGGAAACTTTAATAGACGGCCGCACCCCCCGATGCCGTCGACGAAGTGCACTAAGGCGAAACACCGCTGTCGCGAGCACCCGAACGGATACTTTTGGCGACGGGGTTCTCCTACAGTCACTTGGTCAGGACTGTGGGGCATGGCTATCTATTAAGTTTACCCGGCGAGTATCCGCGTATGCTATGTGATTGCGACGGACTTTTGATCACATCAAAATCCCGTGGCAACCGATCAAATGAGACTAAATTGCTAGATTTATAATATTCAAATTAGTTATCTCATAACTACTTGTGGATTCCAAATATTATATCCCATCACATAATATCTGGACGACGATAAACTCTTCGATCAATTCATCAAAGTCCCACAATTTCCCGACAGCTCAACACTTGAGCTCGGTTCAATAATACCCAGGATATACCACAATATCTATGCACCAGCCGTAGAAGGGCAAACCCAAGCCTTACTCATTTTGCCACGGAACTACAGCAAACCCTAGGGTTTGACCGCAGTTCCATGATCCAAAAAGTCGAGTTAGGGTTTCGTTCTTCTAGAGGGTTCATAGATTTACTTGCATGTTTTTCCAAATACGTTAAACTTAGAAAAATGGGTTTTTGACATTCGATCGAACTTTTTAACTTCGCCTAGACAATATGTGAATAGCCCGAAACAATGTTAAAACTACGAATACGAAACACTCCGAATTGTTTATAGTGTAAGATTACATCACATGCAAAATTAGCAAAAACAACCAACGCCTGAAACACCAAAACCCAGTCACTTGAACACAGGCAAAAAATCAGGGGGCGAGCTCGGATTTTGGCCGAGATCAAGGGTATGGTGCTCGGCCAATTTTTCTCCAAATTGCCTCAAATTTTGTCAGTGTTCATGTTATATCATATATAGCACTCTGTACTTGTTTAAAAATTTTTTGACAAATATTTAAAATCGACAGAAACTGGATTTCACAGTTTCAAGTTTCGGAGTTGTTTCGGTTTCGTAATCTTAACAAAATCCGTATAAATTTCTAGCATGGCTCTGATACCACTGCAGGGTTACCTAAGACGGCAGCAAGGTTTCGGGAGGCACGTCCATGCCAAATTCAAAAATTTGCCGTTTTAGCTAACCCTAACTAAGAATCGTTAACTAGAAATCGACGGAATATGAAATGCAAACACTTTGCAAGTCTAGTGAGCAAGGAATACAACCTTTGTAGACCGGTACTTCACTTCAGTAGCTCCGTGTTGTATTCCCTTTTACTGCGATCATGAACTCCGGACTCTAGAGAGGATCCCATGAAGAAACGAACAAGCTTGCTTCGAAGACTTCGAGGCCGAAGATAATCCACGTCGAGGAGACACTAACACAAGCCATCTCTTCACTAATTATGAAATTAGTGAAGCAAACACCCTATACTAAATGGAAAGTAGTAGAGGAAGATGAAGTAGGAAGTGGGCTCACTTTAGATTTCATTTTCTCACATTTTATCTCATATCTCCATCAAAGCTAGAAAGCTTTTTTAGGAGGAAGAAGAAGAACTCATTATGTGAATTCATCCAAATGAATTATTGCAACCATGGGTGAGTTAAGCCCTCATGCCTAACTCATGTAGAGAATTAACCAAGGGATAAGGTTAAGGGTTGGGTTAATAAATATCCTAAGGAATGATAAAAGAGTGGACTTTGTCAATGTTTCTACAAGCTTCTTCCAAGCTTGACAACATTGACCAAGTCTTCTCACTTTTGTTATAACTTAAGAAATAAATAAAACCCTATCTTAACCCTAGCATTGTATAAGTCTCATACACCCATCTTGCATGTATCATTAAGCATGACACAAAACATGTACACAAATATACATATCGCATATATACAATGTGCACATCAAGTGAGAAAAGAATCATAAGTTAGCTAATACTAGTTAATGTAATATAATATATCTAATATATAATTATACATTATATTATCAAATCAACTTTTGATTTAATAATCCGGCTATATCATATATAACCGACTAATATCATGTGTAACAACATATCGAATCAACACTTGATCCGATAACCCGGCTATATCGCATATAACCGACCAATGTCACAATTCGTGAGAATAGAATACGGTATCTCATATCGTATTAATCTCGGTCCCGCACATATCACATATGTGCTCCTACTCCGTTTCGTTTGAGCCAGGAAACCCCTGTGTAGGACTCTAAAGACTCGCCAATACGTCGGCAGTAGGTGATGATCATATTAAACACCCACAAGCCGCAAGCGGTCTGCTAAACGTAACGACCACCTGGGTATTGAGTGATCAGAAGATCAACAAGCAAGCCTGCTCACGCTCCTGCGAATCCAATCAGTAACACTACCGTACAGTCCGGTCTCTTCGTCTGATATGTTGCATATCTCGTCTTGGGGTGGTAAACGTCAGACCTAGTAACTCGATAAGTCGTGTCGATATGAGGCTCATAACAGATCGATAAAATATTGATAACCCTTACCAGTATATCTCTAAAGCAGCCCTGGCCATCTAACGTGAGATAAAACAAAGCACAGTAGGAATCACACAAGACTCTATGACGATCTCGGGTCTACAGACTAACCTGTACCAGTGTCACTAGAGAACTGCCATCTAACGTGAGGTATAACACCATCTGGGAGTTCTCGCCGAGTCCGTCCAGTATACCCAGTCTCCACTAAGCACCCGTATACTGTATCTAATGTCAAACACCAATGGATATGGGATCATCCATCGCCCATCTACATGGGGTCGAGAAGCTATACGCTAGTCTACTCTGGTATATTGATGCCCTGTCTAGATACACCCACGACTAGGAACATTTGAAGGATGTACTTAGCGACTACACTATCCCCACTAGTATGATCTACATCATAATCCTGGTAGTCAAGTACCCATCCTAAGGGCTTTATCAACATGTATCATAGAGACAATCAGAGTACATGTTAAGATAAAGAGCAACCAGATAGCATACTATTATGTCGAGCAAGAAAGTCCTCCATATATATGTCCAAGCATCCACTACAAAATACATCGTATATACAGTAATGGCCTCTAGGGCATACATATCACTAACAAAGACACTAAGATCTGATCGAGGTGGTGAATACTTAAGTACCGAGTTCCTGGGTTACCTAAAATAGAATGGAATTCTCTCTCAGCTTACTCCTCCATACACGCCACAACACAATGGTGTATCAGAAAGGCGGAATCAAACCCTATTGGATATGGTTCGTTCCATGATGAGTAAGGCTGAGTTACCAAGATCCTTCTAGGGTTATGCGCTAGAATCAGCTGCATATCTTTTGAACCAGGTTCCAACCAAGAATGTGCGTACCACACCATATTAGATATGGAGTGGGAAGAAACCCTGTCTTAAGTACCTTAAGACATGGGGGTGTCCAGCTTTTGTAAAAAAGTAGCATGCAGACAAGCTCGAGGCATGCTCAATACAGTGTGAGTTTGTGGGATACCCAAAGAACTCCAAGGGGTATTTTTTCTATTACGCAGAGGAACAAAAGGTATTTGTTTCTCGTCATGCCCACTTCTTGGAAATTGAATTTTAGAAAATCAGAAGAGTGGGAGCGCAGTAGAACTGGAAGAAATTCCAGAACCACAAGCTATTACTGAAAGCTTGGTAGAACCAGAAGTTTCAGAAGAAAGGGACATCCCAGCACCAATCCGCAGAAGTAGCAATCTCATCCACCCGAGAGATACTACAGTTTTCCTATAGACGGGGATCGAGAGGATTGCATCATTGTTAATGATGAGCCTACTAGCTTCCAGCAAGCCATTCAGAGCGGCGACTCGGTAAAATGGCTGGATGCAATGCGAACCGAGATGGAGTCCATGTACACCAACAAAGTATGGGCTTTGGACATTGCTCCAGAAGGGATAAAACCCATAGGTTGCAAATGGATCTTCAGAAAGAAGATTGGTGTAGATGGACAGGTTGAAACCTATAAGGCTAGATTTGTTGCAAAGGGTTTTCGTCAAAGACCTGGTTTGGACTATGACGAAACCTTTTCTCCAGTGGCTATGCTCAAATCCATTCGGATCCTTCTTGCCATTGCTGCCTTCCACGATTATGATATCTGGCAGATGGACGTAAAGACGGCTTTTCTAAATGGTAGTTTAGAAGACTGCATCTATATGGATCAGCTAGAGGGTTTCATTCAGAGTGGGAGAAGAAGGAAAGTGTGCAAGTTGCTTAAATCCATTTATGGACTAAAGCAGGCATCGCGGAGTTGGAATATCTGTTTTGATGTTACTATTAAAGAATTCAACTTTGTCAAAAATCCAGATGAACCATGCATTTACAGTAAGATTGTAGGGAGAATTATAGTATTCCTCTTCTTGTACGTGGATGACATTCTCTTAATAGGAAATGAGATTCCTATACTACAGTCAGTCAAAGGATTCTTGTCACAGAAGTTCTCCATGAAGGAACTGAGTGATGCCTCCTACATTCTGGGGAACCAGATCTATCGTGATAGATCTAAATGGATAGTTGGACTCTCACAGTCAAGGTACATAGACACCATACTGAAAAGATTCAGTATGGATGATTCTAAGCGCGGTAATCTGCCGGCTTATCACAGAATCACCCTCTCCAAAGAGATGTCTCCAAAGACTGATTTGGAAAGGGCTCGTATGTCATCTATACTCTATTCATCAGCGGTAGGCTCTATAATGTATGCAATGTTATGTACCAGACCAGATGTAGCCTACGCATTGAGCGTTGTAGGCCGGTATCAGTCGAACACATGGGAGAAGCACTGGATAGCAGTAAAGAACATTCTCAAGTACCTGAGAAGGACTAAGGAGATGTTCTTGGTGTATGGCGGAAAAGACCTCCAGATTGAGGCTTTTGCTGACTCCAGCTTCCAGAGTGACAAGGATGACTCCAAGTCCATGTCGAGATAAGTATTTACCCTCAATGGAAGGACGGTCTGTTGGAAGAGCTCCAAGCAGGACACCGTTGCTGACTCGACGACGGAAGTGGAGTACATAGCTGCTTGCGATGCCGCAAAAGAAGTTGTCAGGGTGAGGAAGTTCTTAACTGTACTTCAGGTGGTTCCTACCATTGTTCATCCAATACCGCTGTATTGCGACAACAACGGCGCTATAGCTTTAGCGGAGGAACCCATGTCCCATCAGAAGTCCAGACACATCTTAAGGCGGTATCACCTGATCCGGAAGATCGTAAATCTCCAGGAAATCGAGGTGAGGAGAGTAGATACAGAGGATAACACTGCTGACCCACTCACGAAGGCCACCCCTCAGAAAAAGTTCGAGCGGGTAATCGAGTTGATAGGTCTGTGATACGCCAGTATATGGCCCTAGTGCAAGTAGGAGATTATTAGTGTATATGCCCTAGAGGCCATTATTGTATCATACTGGCTTGTATATTACTAATGGAAGCATGGGATATTCACAGTTGTATTAACAGTCTTGCTAAAAATGGTAGTATGCTACATGGATTGTTTCTACTCAGATATGTACGTATGTTTCTTTTAACATATCGCTTATACTTATTAGTAGAGCCATTAGGATCTTTGCTTGATTACCAGCGTTGTGATGGCAGTCACACTAGTGGGGGCTGGGTAGTCTATAAGCACATCCTTATGAAGGTCCCTGGTCGTAGGAGTATCGAGACGGGGCATCGATACTCCGGAGTAGACTGGTGTATACGTTTCTTATCCCAGGTCGGGAGATGGTCTGTCCCACAGCCATCAGTACGTCGTACTGGAGATAGTATGCAGGTGCTCGTTAGGTTACGAGTACACTGGACAGGACTCGTTGGGAACTGCTGATGGTTATTATACCTGTCGTCAGGTAGCAGTTCCCAGGTGATATGAGTACATCTTAGTCCGTCGACTTGACACTGCTACTTCACCTTGAGTGTGTTCCCACTGTACTTTGATCACTACCCTACCACAGCTCAAAGGAGTCGTGCAAACAGGTAGTAGTTAGGTACAGTCCTGAAGCACTTGGAGGCAGTGGCGGTTAGACCAGATTCGTCTCTTCTGGTATTGGGGGTTGATATCACGCTGTGTTAGAGAGCCATTACACAAAGGTCCGTGGCCACGGCAAGTGAGATTTACTGGTAGGTGTTCCAGTAGTTTCTCAGGGTGTTCTGGGCTACACTCCGACACAACTTATACCGCTATTAGGGGTCTGACGTTCATCATCCCCCTAGGCCCGATATGCGATACTCTTAGACGAACAGACCAGACTATACGGAGATTTTTACATACAGGCTCAGTAGGAGTTCAGATGAGTTACCTCATCGGCCTTCTTATCGACATCTACCTGGGGACCATTACGTACAGCTAGTACCGCTTGGGCCTGTGGTTAAACCCATTGCTAGCGTAGTGTCGAGTCTTTAGAGTCCCACAAAGAGAGTTTCCCTGCACCGGGCAAATGATGTAGAGGCCGCATGGTTTTATGGCAGGGTCGCGATCACTTATGTACACTTGTGCACGTACTGTGATCGGGCAGATAATACTAGTGGGCTTTGGTTTAAGCCAGATCCTAGTATTATACTGATGGATTTAGTTAGTCTCAGTTTATCTGTGTTTTTCGTAAATACGGATGGAAGGGACAGTCTCGTAATTTGTCGGGAAGCTTCTAGAAGGAAATGAGGTGGAGGAGATAAGGTGTAGGTTTTCATTAAATGAACCATGACTCATGAGGTGATTCACCCTTTGAATTAAATGAAACTTACAAGATATTTCTAGATATTTATCAAGAGATATTTGTATGCTTCATTGTTATTCAAGCATGAGAATAATTCATTATCATTATCACAAACAGCTTCTCTCTCCTCAAGTCTTCATCTTCCTCCTCAAACACTAAAAACACTCATGTGTTGAGGATCCTAGGGTTTAAAGAGACAAAGTAATCCATCTAAATACTCTACACGATCTAGAACTTCTAGATTAGCAAACTAGAAGCTGTAGTTATCTCAGATTCGAGATAGGAGCTCGAACTATAGACTCTCAGGTGGATCGTCTTTGACTCGAGGAGGCCGTCGAGGTAGCCGCGATCCATTATGATCCTTGGAGCCTACGATGACAAGGAGGACAGCGATGAAGACCCATAGGACTTGTAACATGAGGTATAACTTCGAGACCGGGTAGTTAAACCTCATATTGTTTGTTAGTAATGGTTTAGACACGACTCGTGTCCTCAAGTCCATGTTACGAAGCTTTGATAATTTTTTTTCATATATTCCGCCTCCCCACGAACCCGTGGGGTGTGTGACATGGACTTATAGGATATACCCTGAGTCAATATCTCGAGTAATGCAGAGTGTGCTGGAGTCTGAGCGGGCTGTGGAGCTGTAGGAGTGGTCTGCGCAACCGCCGCTGAGGTAGTGTCTTGAGGAGCCGCAGCTGTGGGCGTCTGTGCGGGCTGTGGAGCTATAGGAGTTGTCTGCCAGCCGAGGTAGTGGCTTTCGGTGCCACAGCCAAAGGAGATGCATATGGAGGCTCAGCCGATGTACCCTGTCGCGTCTGTTCAATTTTGTGTGTAATAAACGAGTAAGAATTGTGTATTAGTCAAATTCGTATCATTATCAGGTTATTGTGAAACCCCAATCTATGTATACATAGGGACTTAGGCCTCGTTTGGATATCTAGTTTGGAAAACTGTAGTTTATTTTAATTAGACTGTTCTATATATGTATGATTAATCAAAGCAAGTCTACAACCAAATAAGCTCAGGCTACGTACCAATATTGGATATGTTGCTATCTATAATATGACATAATATTTTACTATTAAGTAGTATGCATACCAACATCTACTTCAACTCCTGAACGGTGACCTTCAAGGTGTCCAGTTCTTGCTCGAAACGTCGCTCACGGGAGATAGAGGAAGTAACCGCCAGAGTGGAGTCCAACCTCATATGGGCCCTGCTAGGACCCAGTCCCCGGCCTCTCTCCCAACCTCCGTGGTGCCCTCCGTGTGTGGCGTCTAGGAATGGGGTCAGCAGCATCGGATCGTTCTGTCCAGTAAAATCGATCCCCGATACCTCCGCCTGCTCAACCACCCGTTCCTACACCCACATTAACCAGTAAAATATAAGTATATCATTTAAATTTGAACCTTTCAAAACAAAAATTTCAAATAGGGGTTGAATAAATATTAACACTTACGCAATACTCCTGGGTAGCGGTGTCGGGGTATCGAAGCTCGCCCGTGTCGGGATCTGTCGAGGTGCCATGGACGGCAAGATACGCGGACAGCATGCTCGGTGTACCACCCTGTGCCAGGGTCTGTGCTCTCTGCAATTCGCCAAAAATTTACATATATTAGAAAATAACTCTTAATATTACATTATATCACAAAGGCCGGTCTATTGTAATTTACCGATAACTCCATGGCACGAGTAATATTCCTCAAGCCACCTGTATAAGTGGGGTGACCCCTCTTCGCCGACTTCCTATTCTCTTTATTTTGATCGGCCTGTTTCTGCACAACACATTTAGATTTAGTTTTCTAATTAATCAACACAAAAATATAAATTATATACTAAACAATGAATTACATTTAAAATACATACATGTTTGCACTGAGAGTCGAAATATTGGCACAATAGAGGCCATGTTTCTACGTCGACTCTGGCAAAGGCCGGAGTATGTAGGAGGGCCGCTCTCTCTGCCTTGGGGGTCGCCATCCATAAGGAATAGCAGTCGATCTTTAGCTCATTCCTATTGTATCGGACCTTTGTCTGCATGTTCTTCATCAGGCCCCGGTACAGAACGTGAAGATCGAGCACCCTCCCAGGATGATCAGGGTCAGGTACAGGCTGAAAATCGTAATCCAACTGAAAATACAAAAAAAACAATGTTATTAAATTGCAAGTGTTTATAATAAATATATTGGATAAATCAAATGAAAATATATATTAATACCCGAGCCTGATCCCAGAAGAGGCGAATGAGCGCCGGTGCTGGTCACCCCACTCAACGTGAACTGGATAGTTCTTCATGAGGCGGCTCTCATCCCCCATATACCGGCCGAACCTCTCGGCATAATCGCCGGTATAGCGATAATCAGGGGTAAAAAAGAGGGGGAATGCTGCCTCCCCCTAGCTCTTTCGGGCCTCAGCCTGTGGGATTGATTCGGGCCTCGAGTCCCCCTCTCGGGATGGGGAGGCCCTGCGTCTACAAGAAATATCAAGACAATAAATATTAAGACAAAGTGGTATTAAGAAATCAAGGTTTAACGAAAATTGAAGTGTGATATATACCTCCGGCGACTAAAGCACGAGTCTGGGCCCAGGCAGCAGCACGAGCGGGGCGATAGTTCCTCCAGTGAGGAACAGCCGGTGACCCGGATGTGGACGCATCTCCAACTAGAAAATAAACATCGATAAAATTATATGAAGTTAATGTTTATTCTTAAAGGATATGTAAAATGAATAAATATTTTATATTTATTCATACAAACCTGCAGACTGAGCGGAGGGTATGGAAGTGACGGGAGTGGCCCTTGCACCAGACGAGTACGCACCACCTATAATTAGAAAATCAAGTATCACCTATATAAGTAATTGCAAAAAGAATGTGTATATCAATAATATAACATCCTAAATCAACATGTATACACTATAGGATATATAAATATACCCGCAGGTGCAGTGGTGGGCTCTGCCGGAGATGTGAAGGCACCACCTACAGCCCGAGATGTAAGTACGTAAGAGAAAAAAGAATGTATGTATATTTAAGATATAGCATTCTAAATCAATATACATGCACTATATGATATATAAACATACCTGGAGGTGCGGGAGTGGTCTCTGTCCCTGATGTGGACGCATCACTAACAGCTAGACAATCAAACATTGACAATGTAAGTAATTTTGACATGAACATGCATGTATATCTATAATATTACATTCAAAATGAATATGCGTGCAATATACCTAGAGGTGTGGAAAAGTCCACACGGAAGGAGGTATCCGAAGGGGTCTCCGATCGGGGTGCAAGACCGGCCTTCTGAAGCTCCCTACGCAGCTCTCCGGGGGGCAGAACGGCTTTGCCTCTGCCTCTGCCGGTGTCGCGGCTAGAGCTCCTGCCGCCCCTCGCTGCTCCCATCATCGTCATCAAATCTAGATAAAATGGTTCGTGGACCCATTAGACAATCATTACTAGCATTGACTATATATGTATAGATCGTAAAATGTGAAGTAATAATATAACATTACTGATAACCTTTTTCGTTTCGTGGGCGCATTAGACATATCTACTTGGATTTCATCATCAATATCATTTCTAACCCACATAAGTTCATGATCAGCCGAAGACAACTCGTCTTTCGAAACAGACGGTCGGAGCACTCTAAGTCTTCTCTCTTCTTTATCCTCATCGTTGTCCTCGAATTCTGGGACATCGTAGACATCCCTGGGTTTCCAACGGCATACAACACTCCATCCCGGATACTTCAAACACTATGAGTAGTATACTTGGAATGCTTGGTTCGGAAAGATTAAACGGATCTTCCTAACCGTAAAATCGAAGTGTGTTCACACCGTTCAATCCATATTCATCTTTCCAAGTCCCGAGATTGATTCTCCACTTATCCATATCGGTTCGCGTGTCGTACCAAGTACACTGAAATATATAAAAGAGTTCTGATCGTCCGGGATATTGGATGCCGAGTATACAATTTAAGTATCCATAATAAATCACACCATCCGATCCTACCGTCGCAATCCTACTATTCTGAGTGGTTCTAGATGTTTCTATGTCCTTAACTTTGAATTTGTATCCAAGAACACCGAATCCTTTATAATATGCAACCTCCATACTAGAAAATTGAGCTAAACATCTTGAATCACTCTCTAATGATGCAGACAAGTTCGGATCGTAGATCTAACAAAACAAATTTTACAACAAATACATAACGATATAAGTTTAGATTAAAACTGATAGCAATAACATGTTATTCGAATAACTTACATGATCTGCAACCCAATCGCAAAAATTATCTTGATGATATTTTTCCAATCGTTTATCGTTCCAATCAGGATGCCCCTCACGTACCTCGTTAAAATGAATTCTGTTCTCGAAAATAAATTATGACATTAATATTATATCATTTCATACACACACAAATACAAATATAACAATTAATTTAAAAAAACTTGCTCTCTAATTTTTTCAAGACATGCGCTATTGAGCAAGATAAACCGGTATATCTTGTTGATAAACATAGTGTTTACCCTTTTATAATCGGCTTTACCATATGGACCGTCTTGAATTCTTCTAGGCCAGTTAAGTCTCATCTCAATGTTCTCATCCCGATAGCAGGAACAAAATGTGGTTGCTTCATCTAGAAGATAACCTTGCATGATAGAACCCTCTGGTCGATTTCTATTGCGTATATAATTTTTAAGAGTGTAGAGGTACCTAAAGAAAATATGATGAATAAATATATACGGGCATACAAGACAACAATAATTTTAAAAATCGCGCGAGACGAAAAGTTCCACGTACCTCTCAACAGGATACATCCATCGATATTGTACCGTTCCGGCTAACTTAGCCTCAGTTGCAAGAAGAACCGTCGGGTGTATTATGATATCGAAGAATGACGGTGGGAAAATATGCTTAAACTTGCACAGTATCAACGCAATAGAATTTTCTAGTTTCTCCAGCGTCACAACATCCAGTGTTTTAGTGCATAACTCTCTGAAAAAACAACATAGGTCGTTGATTACTAGACCAACCGATTCGGGGAGGGAAGTTCTGAGGGCTAATGGGAGAAGGTGCTCCGTGATAACATGGCGATCATGACTTTTCATCCCATCGATCTTGCCTTTCGCAATTTTTATCTTCTTGCTGAATGATCCTGAGAAACCTGTGGGAACTTTCAAATCATGCAACACCTGCAGGAATCTTTTCTTCTCTGGTTGTGACATATGATAAGCGGCATTGGGAAGTACAAACTTGCCTGGTTTACCCGCTACCGGTTTAGGATGCAATTCACTTCTAATTTCCCAGTTCTGTAGATCCATCCGAGTATTGAGATTGTCTTTCGATTTCCCGTCTTTATAAAGAAGCAAGTTGAGTAAGTGCTCGGATACTCCCTCCGCTATATGCATGATGTCCAGGCAATGCCGTACTAAATTTGTTGACCAGTACGGAAGCTCGAAGAAAATGCTTAACTTGTTCCAGAATGGTGGTTTGACCTATTTTGTCAGATCCATCCCGAAGATCACATTATTGTAACCATCCTACTGAGGAGTCACGACCTCTCCGGACAATGGGGCTGGAGATCCAAGAAGCTCCTGATGACCATCAAAGTGAACAGCATCAAACCTGTAGGGGTGATCTAGAGGCAGGAAACGTCGATGGCCGCAATAACAAACCTTCCTGCTAAAATTCAAGAATTTCGATGTTGTATGTTCATAGCAATGAGGACATGCTTTGTGACCATGTACGGACCAACCTGATAGCATTCCATACGCAGGAAAGTCATTAATTGTCCAAATTAAAGCCGCACACAGTATGAAGGTTGTATTTGTGTTTGCATCGTAAGTCTCTACACTTTCAATGAACAAAGATTTTAACTCCTCGATCAGAGGTCGGAGATAGACGTCGATATTATTTCCCGGTGAGTTTGGTCCGTCGATAAGAAGAGGCATCATAAAGTATGATTGGTCCATAACCAACCAAGGCGACAGATTATAAATTATCATTACAACGGGCCATATGCTGTGGCTTCCAACCATATAGTTGAATGGGCAGAAGCCATCACTAGCCAGTCCGAGCCTGACATTGCGAGGATCGCTACTGAATATTGCGTGCCTCCTATCGAAATCCTTCCATGCCGGTGAATCTCTTGGATGACTCATTTTTCCATCTTCACTTGGAGGAGCACGGTGATGCCAAATCATTGCCTAGGCTGTTTTCTTGCACTTGAATAGCCTCTGCAGCCTCTGTGTTATGGGAAAATATCGTGCTATCTTGACAGGTATATCGGGCTTCTTATCATAATCTTTTGGCTTATACCTACCCTCTCCGCATGTTGGACACTCTTACAAATCTGAATTCTCTTTCCGGTATAACACGCAATTTTTAGGACATGCTTGAATCTTCTCACACTTCAAACCTAAATCATACATCAACTTCTGGGCTCCATACCAGTTGTCGGGCACGTTATTTCCCGGGGGCATAGAATCTTTTAAGAATGAAAGAAGGATTGTGAATGACTTGTTGCGCCATCCATTTAGGCACTTAATCTGGAAAAGTTGGACGAACTACGAAAGGGTGGAATACTTTGCATTCTTATAAATTGGTTTTCTAGCATCATTCATAAAATTTTCATATTTATCTGCACGTGGTCCTTGACCGGAAGGAATGTCATCTTCGGTATGAATAGATTTACCTAGGGCAGCCTCTACCATATCCTCCATTTCTTCTGATGGAAAGAAATTGCCGTCTTCTTCTTCTGCCGCATTACCGTCTTATCCTTCTTCTCCTACCGCATTATCGTCTTCTCCTTCTTCTTCTGCCACATTACTGTGATCTTCTCCTTCCCCGTGATATAGCCAAGTTGTATAAAGTCTAGTAAAACCATTTTTAACGATATGAAGCTCTACCAATTCTACCTTCTGCCAGTACTTATTCCCACATCTATCGCACGGGCAGAGAATTTTCTCTATCACGATTTTATTATGCGCACGTGCAAATTCAGTAAAAGCAGCAACTCTTGCGACAAACTTAAGTTGCATACGTTGTTGCCAATCTACATACATCCAGTCCTTAACTCTGACGTACTCATGGGCCGTGTTAGACTGTATAACATATAAATTGTAGGTTATGATGACTATATTGAGAAATCTAAGAACGGGATGGTTACTGACAAAGGAGAAAATCCGTGTATATGCTTTGTGTGTGCGTTTGTTGTTGAAAAGAATAAATTATCGATAATCAAAGTTAGATTTGAGGATGCTCATGTATGAGTTGTATTCTATATGTGTGTATTTCAATTTATGATTTCGCTTAAGTGTAGGGTTGTTAGTGTGTATGTGTTGTGTGTGCGTTTGTTGTGTATTCGTGTTGTATGTGTGCGTTTCGGCTGTCGGGGGTAAGGCTTCTATCCCATTAAGAATGTATAGAAGGGACACCGATTCGCTTGTGCTTTCAACTGTTTCAAGTAAAGTTCGGCAGCACCTCCCCGCTGTTCTCCGAGTACACTGTAATAGAATAGATAATCATTTCAAAGCTGAAAAACAACGTTGAAATGAACATCTAATCTATCTTTGTACACGGAGAACCAGTGGAAAAGTACCGACGAAATATCTCGAAATAGATGAAAACACAAGTGAATAAAGGTGTTTGCTTTATACATTTCTAACTTGTCCACACGGGATAAATCTATCGGTTATCATACGATTGAATCTTCTCGTCACATAGACTACACGATGGTTGTTAGTACCGAGCTATACCGTCCGATATTTAACAACCTTCGTATAGTTCTATGTCACGACGAACATTGAACATATGTTAACCGATAGACGGGGACTAAGTGGCGCTTTGAGTTTCATATATGAGTATCGATGAGAATATGAAAGTTTCATATTATCATCGAGTATCATATATTGGTTTTAACTTAAACATCTTGAATCACTCTCTAATGATGCGTTTGTTGTGTATTCGTATTGTATGTGTGTGTTTCATCTATCGGGGGTAAGACTTCTATCCCATTAAGAATGTATAGAGTGGACACCCATTCGCTTGTGCTTTCAACCGTTTCGAGTAAATTTCGGCAGCACCTCCCCGCTGTTCTCCGAGTACACTCTAATAGAATAGATAATCATTTCAAAACTGTGAAACAACGTTGAAATGAATATCTAATCTATCTTTGTACATGGAGAACCAGCAGAAAAGTACCGACGCAATATCTCGAAATGGATGAAAACACAAGTGAATGCAGGTGTTTGCTTTATACATTCCTAACTTGTACACACGGGACAAATCTATCGGTTATCATACGATTGAATCTTCTCGTCACATAGACTACACGATGGTTGTTAGTACCGAGCTATACCATCCGATATTTAACAACCTTCGTATAGTTCTATGTCACGACGAACATCGAACGTATGTTAACCGATAGACGGAGACTAAGTGACGCTTTGAGTTTCATATATGAGTATCGATGATAATATGAAAGTTTCATATTATCATCGAGTATCATATATTGGTTTTAACTTGAACATTTAACATGAATAGGTTTTACTTTTACGTTTCGTTATTAAGGGTTCGAAATTTCAAGTTTAGGATAAATTTTTCTTGCGTTTACGGTAAAGTTGTACGTTTATGTTATCATCGAGTATCCTACTGCAATGAACTAGTGTATCCTACTAAATAAACCAGTGCACCATAAACCTAAATAACCCAAATTAACCTAAGTAACCACAATTAACCATAATCGTTACCCTAACACAAATTATCCCTAATTAACCCAATTTACCCAAATTAACCTAATTAACCCTAATCAACCTAAACTTAACCAAATTTACCCAAATTAACCAAATTAACCCTAATCAACACCCTAACCCTTTCAAATTATCACTAATTAACCCAAATTAACCCTACCATCTAATTAACCCAAATTAACCCTAGCCTCTAACCCTAAACCTGACCCTAACCCTAACCCTAATTTCCATAACTCTAAGCCCAACTAATTAACCTTAACCCCAACCCCAACCGAACCCTAACCCCAACCGAACCCTAACTCCAAACCCAACCGAACCCTAACCCCAACCCCAACCCCAACCGAACCCTAACCCCAACCCCAACCCCAACCCCAACCCCAACCGAGCCCTAACCCTAACCATAACCCTAACTTAAACGGACCCGATGCCTAACCCTAACCCTTACCCCTACCCGAACCCTGAACCCTGAACCCTAGCCCTAACATCATCAAAAGAGGAAAATAAAAGCATTAAATTAGAAGTAAAAATTGGAGATTTACTAACCTGTAGGGCGGGGGAGGAGACGACGGAGGAGGCCGGTAGTCGACGACGCAATCGGCGACGAGCCAAGCGCGGTGGCGACGAGGAAGTTATGACCTACGATCGAGGGCGGTGGCGGGCGGATGAGGACGCAATCGGCGACGAGGCTTAGGATCGAGGCGCGGGAACGATCGATCGCGAGGCGCGGGAGAATGAGAGAAAGAATTTTTGGGAACGGTGAGGGTTTTCTGTGCCTTTTTTTATTATTAACCCATATACATGCCCCTACGGACTTCCCCGTAGGTCCTTTGTTTGTGGCTCCGTAAGGCCAAACATCAAATTACGATTAAATATTTTTAAATTAAAACGTAGAGAACTGTAGGGACAAACATGGGGACCTGCGGATTAATCCATAGGGGCAATAAAAAGTTGCCCTTACGGATTCCTTTATTCATAGGGGCAACCCCATATTGTAGTAGTGATCTTGTCTAGGGGTGGTAAACGTCAGCCCCTAGTATCGTGATAAGTCATGCCGATGTCTGGCCTATAACGGTTTGAGAAACTACTGATAACTCTTATCAGTAAATCTCAGCACCAGCCCTGACCAGGGACTTCCAGTTATAGCCAATCGAGCATAGCGCAACATCAACCCCCAATACCGGGAGAGACGAAACCCCTCCTATCGCTCATTGCCTCCATGTGACTCGGGACTATACCCAAAATCCACATGTTTGCACGACTCTTTTGAGCCGTGGTTGGGAGGAAATCAAACCACAGTGGGAGCCATACAAGACTCTATGACGATCTCGGGTCTACAGACTAACATGTACCAGTGTCACCAGAGGACTGGTATCTGACGATAGGTATACTACCATATAAGAGTCCTCGACGAGTCTTGTTCGGTGTACCCATTCTCCAATGAGCACCTGTGTACAATCTTTGATGTCACACACCAATGGTTGTGGGATCAACCATTGCCCTCTAAGGGACAAGAAACGTACACACTAGTCTACTCTGGAATATCGATGCCCTGGTCTCGATATTCCTACGACTAGGAACTGATTAAAGGATGTACTTGTGGACTACCATGGCCCCACTAGTATGATCTCATCATAATCGTGATAGTCAAGTACATATCCTAAGGGCTTTATCAATATGTGAGAGTAAGACAGTAAAGAATAATAATCAACATGTTAAGATAAAGAGTAGCCAGATAGCATACTATCATGTCGAGCAAGAAAGTCCCCCCTCTCTCTCTCTCTCTCTATATATATATATATATATATATATATATATATATATATATATATATATATGTAAGTGCACGGCGGCGCCCCGGCCGTCAAACCGACGGCCAAATGCGGAAGCGGTGAATAACTTTAATTTTCTTAAATTGGCAAACCGCCGCGCACTAATACCCGGATCGAACCATTAACTAGTCCTAGCTATCTACAAGAAAAGGAATAGAGATATACCGACGATCCAAGTCCTCCGGTCTTCTCGCCATCGTCCCGATCTCCTGCGGAATGTCCCGTCTCCTCCTCGTCGCCGGAAGTGCACCACATCGCCTATTTTGTTTACGGGCTCCCACCTCAATGCCGAGGCAACTCGGGGACGAAGCCGGCTACTCGACGTACCCAAGATTTGCTGTAGAATATAATGTGGATAGCATGTCTCATTTTGGGATTATGGAGTTGCCTTTTGTGGAGGAATAGAAGTGAACTTTTTGGAGAGGGAGTTGTAGGGATTTCTCAAAAACTCAAGATACAAAATTTTCCACCACATGAAAATGAAATCCCCCCCCTCACTAGGAATGGCCGCCCCCCCCCATATTGGTGTGATTGGAGAGAGAGAGAGAATGGCTTGAACAATAATGCAAAGAAAATGATGGCTTGAAAAGTCCAACACTCAACAACCATCTCTTCTCCCATCATCACAACCAAAGTCAAGAAATCATGAAAACAAAGTCAAGAAGTCAAGGTAAGGTGCAACCATGATGAAGTCAAAAAGTCAAGCAAGGTCAAGGTATGGTGAGTCATCATGACACAAGGAAATATGCAAAGACCCCCTCCACAAATGCCTATTTGCAACAATGCAAATAAACCCTCCTCCACCAAACTTCGGCCAATGAACGGAACAATGGAAATTGGCCGAAACGGAAAGCAAACTGGCAACTCCATAAAACTGGTCCCGTAATGAATTACAAGAAAAACCCCGATACTGTGCATACACACCCGCATCTGTATTTCGACCGAAATACAAATGCAAAGAGACATAATCTACACTGTACTATACTAGGATCCGGCTTATACCAAAGCCGGCTAGTAATATCTGTTCGATCCTGATCCGTGCAATACCGCACGTATCTGATTGAACCCTGCCATATAACCATACGGTCTATAGTACAAACTGTCCGATCCTGATCCGTGCAATACCGCACGTATCTGATCGGACCTTGCCATATCTCCATACGGCCTCTACAACCTTTTGCCCGAAAGCTGAGTAACTGAATGTAGGGGACTCTAAAGACTCGTCAACACCTCGGTTGTGGATTTAACCACTAGCACGTCAGAGGTATAAGCCAATACGTAACGGGCTACCAGGTATTGACTAAAAGGGATGTCTGTGAGTGAACTCAGCCTGACAACCCTACAGAGCCTGTCAGTGACAATATCCGTACAGTCCGGTCCGTTCGTCTATGAGTATCGCATGGCGGGCCTAGGGGGTTGGTAAAAGTCAGACCCCCAAAAGCGGTACAAGTCGTGTCGGAGTGTAGCCCAGAACACCCTGAGATACTACTGGAATACCTACCAGTAAATCTCCTTGCCTTGGCCAAGGACTTTGTGTAATGGCTCTCCTAGACACAGCACGACCTCACCCCCAATACCGGGAGAGACGAACCCCTGAAGATACGCTCACTGCCTCCATGTGGCTCGGGACTGTACCCAACTAAAACCTGTTTGCACGACTCCTTTGAGCCGTGGTAGGGTAGTAATCAAAGTACAGTGGGAACTCACACGAGACAAATGACGATCCCCAGGTCGATGAACTAACCTGCACACATGTCACCAGGGAACTGCCATCTGACGTCTGGTATATGACCAACTAGCATGTTCCCGGCGAGTCCTGTCCGGTGTACTCATAACCCAATGAGCACCTGTATACATCTTAGGTGATCCAACTGACACCAGTGGCTTGTGAGACCGGCCACCGCCCCTCGTCGGGGTCTCGACTGTATACACTAGTCTACTAATGGAGTATCGATGCCCAGTCTCGAAACTCCCACGACTAGGGACCTTTTAAGGATAAGCTTATAGACCCCCAGCTCCCACTTATATGATCGCCCTCATACTGCTGGTGGTCAAGCAAGAATCCTAGGGGCTCTATCAACGTGTAATAGCGACGTGTCAGGTCACCTAAAGCAGTACACGATGATAAAGGTAAACCAGATAGCATACTATCATCTCGAGTAAGACTGTCCTACCGGGATAGGTCCTCCCTCAATCATTACAATCACGTACCTGTGACCTAATAATTGACTCTGAGGGCACTATCTCCAACAATCTCCCACTTGCACTCAAGGCTAATTATTGCGATGTCGCATACTCACAGCCCGTGTGATACCGAACATCCAACTCCTCTACTAGTCAGTCTCACAAAGCTCGTTTGCGGAACTATTGCGTTCGAGGAATAGCCTCAGTGAGTGGATCCGCTTAGTTGTTTCTTTCTATGTCTCTCTATATCTCAAGTTCGCGGAGAATGCCATCTCCCGAAAAGAGCAATACCTGTCTCAGAATATGTCTGGATGTCTGATGGGACCTAGCTCATAAATGAACTCCAAATCCAAACTTCTTAGACTGTATCGTCAACTGAACTTAATCAGTATCCTGCGCGCCATGCCTCCCTCAGTATTGCCTTGGACCACCTGTCCAAAATACTGCCCCTCATCAGAAGGAAAACTATAACTCTGACAACCTCTTTGTCGTCCATGTCACCTTGGAAGCCTGGAATGATAACTGTCTCCTGAATGAGGCTGTCGTTATCATATCCCTAGAACATCCACTTATGTTCTAAAACTGCTTCCGACTGTTTTTCCAGGATTGGATTAATGTCAACTTATTGCATCTAGTGCAAGAACAACATCTGGTGTGGTACTTGATATCTCATGATTGACTCAATTGCCTGAGCAAGTGATCTGCCAATCATGCCCGTCCCTCTCCCCTTTAGTCTGTAAGACACCTTTGGAGAGGGTGACTCCATTACCTGCAGGTACACTACCGTGCCAGGAGTCGTCCATCCTAAATACTCTTAGAATGCTGTCAAGTACCCTGATTGGGAAACCACCCAAATCTAGATCTAAAACCATAGATCTAGTAACCAGTATGTCTGATATAAAATCCATTTCCTTTGTGGAGAAACAACTGTGTGACGACCAAAGTATAACCGATCGTAGTGTAGGAGTTTCCTTTCCTACTCTGTGTATGTCATCCAAACACCATGACATCACACCCTACTACCTTCTCAACTGATCCATCCCCTATTCTGATGAAGTCAAACCCATGACTGTCATATCAGAAATTGATGATCTATCTCCGCTACATCTGCGCTAGTCTATAAATAGACATAAGCAACCTGTCCACCAATGCTTCCGCTGCTCCCACTGACTACGACAACCCTCTGGCAGAGTCATATAGACGTACACTTCTAAAACTGGTTTAGAACGACGCTATACTCATCCTCCCGCCGGGTCTCGTAACCTGGAACAACAGCAATGGCAATTGTGGGTAAACAAGAACTTCCCTGTCACCGTCCTTGAGGCTACCGTAGTGCCTCTCGGGTGCCTGAAGTTACCCACCTTATCTGCGGAGTGGCCAATGGAATGTCAATCCAGATTGAATCTTTAGGTTCCTTATCAAATCTTCAGTAATCGTTTGTGGTTCTGGAATCACTTCCAGTTCTACCATACTCCCACTACTGTTTTCTGAAAAAATCCATTTTTAATAAAACTGTGGCGAGTCTAGAACAATATCGCTATTGTTCATCCAGATGGTAGAAAGTCAACCCTCGTCATAGCCTGGGTCAACCCACAAACAGCCATTACAGAAACATGCCTTGAGTTGTCCAGTGTCTGGTTTTAATCATAAACCGGACAACTCCCCGTACCTTAACATCGTTAAGATATGAACTGTTCTATATCCAATATAGAAACAGAGGCACTGATTTAATTGAACCAGAATCAAATCATGCAGCTGTCCCCAGCGCATGTCAACTAAATGGAAGGAGGCCGATCAGCGTTACTCAACTTAGGAATACTTCCAATTATGAGTAACCTGAAAGAGAAGCAAGATCTCTTTATCATTACTATCAACTGAATACCATACACAAGTACCTACATCTTCGATCTCTTTGAAGAATCCCGATACTTGCTATACCTGGTTCTCTACTCTATTCAAATACCTATAACTTCTCAAAATTTGGACCCTGTGTTTCCACGAAACACCTGTCTAAAAACTAGAGAAGTCATAAGTAAACCGAATATAGTACGAGGACCAACCCCTCTATCCTGATGGACCCTGGACAACATACAATCCTTTGTATAAGTCCCTTGAGTCTGATAACTCATTCACTGTGTGTCGTAGGTTGAAAACTGTACTTATGGTTAAGAAGAATTACACCGCTGTTTAATGCTCCTTACCTAACCATCCACTGATATAGGTAAATGTCGTAGACATAATTTCAGAAAGGTATATCTCACTCTATGAAAATAGACGTACAGATATATCAATTTGAAATTGGTGCATAACTGCGGATATTCAAAACCAAATATTTGCCGACCGGCAAACAGCCCAGGTGATTTCCTCAAATATCACTGATTACAACGAATCCCGATATAATGAGGATAATCACCCAATTCCCAATAACTTACTCCCACTCATCATCTGTAAAACCATACAGATGTGAGAATCGTACCTGGTAAATACATACCCTGGGGTAAGTATCTAATCGGGAAATCAGTTTTCCTTTAACATTACACAGTGAAACTGAAACATTGAAATGTTCCGATGGGGTATTCTGGTATTCCTAGTAATGCCTCTTCCAGATTCACGACTGTAACCGTATAGTTCTTTGCCACCTCTCCAAATCCCTTCATATGTCTTTAGTCTTTACCTTTTGCACACTCTTTTAGGCCAAATGGTTTTCTTCCTTCCCTACCGTTCGGCACCAGCCTATGGTTTGGAAGAAGACTATCCAATAAGCATAATGGGTGTACTGTCCCAATCCTAGGAACACTCGCAATGAGAGAGGGTGAAGATAAAAGACAACCGAATAAACCTTATTCCTATTTCTCCTGAACCAGAATCCATCCCCGAACTGGAACCAGTTCCATTCGAGTTCGTATATAACCATACGATGGAGTATCCAACTAAACTGTGGATCTTCGTAGTGATACGGAGTGTCCTGGAGAAATACAAAGGTGATGTGGGAGTGGTAACGAAATATTTGGTTTGGTCGTGAATATCTGTTGCAATTTACCTTGCCCTCTTACTAATCCCTTGCTTTGTCTGAACTTAATACCTTCTGCACACCATCGTTATGCTAATTGGTTTTCTTCATTCCCTACCGGTCGGCACCAGCCTAAGGTTTGGAAGAAGACAATCCAATTTGCGTAATAGGTGTACTACCCCTAAACCAAGGAGTACTCGTAACCTGAGAGAGGGTAAAAGGAAAAGACAACTGAATAATCCTATCCGTTTTCTCCAGAACCGGAAACCATCCTCGAATAAATTCTTTCGAGTTCGTATCTAACCATACGATGGTTTTGTCCAATGGAAGTGGACGTTCGTAGTAAAACGGGGTGTCCTGGAGAAAAGGGTAAAAGTAGGAGTGGCAATGAGGTTTGCAACTCTGACAATCCAAAAGCCGGTGTTTAAGAAGGTTCGGTCAACTTGGTCACTGAGTCAAAGTCTTAGGGTCGGGTCAATGGTCGCTGCCAAAAAGAAAGAGAAAAGAAACACTCAGCGTGCACTCTAACCTAGATCAGAATGGTCACCAATTTATCTAATCTGGAAACCTCCCACTGTACCTCAAATTCTCCTCCAAACCTGAAAGAAGAATTAGTCGGGGTTACCCGAGGAGTAAACTAACTCATCAGTGGGAATCGGGATCCAACTATCATTGCATGATAACGTGACGGAATCCGCTCACGCTATCACACTCCAGAAGGTATGCGCATATCTGGCAAGTTTCAGTTCTTTTGAAACTCCCGATGTGATTTCTGCCCCATGCTCTTATGACCTTGACTTTGGCCAACATATCATAAGTCACATGTCAAGTTCTACCCGTCATTCTCCAGGTTAATTTGAATCCACCCGTACATACCCTTGACTTTGGCCAACATGGCAGTACGACTGTTCCAAACCAACGCATCTATCTATGCTGCATATGAATAACCAATAGCTACCAAACACTGTGCCTTGACTTTGGCCAACATACACAGCTTGAATACTACTGACTATCCATATGAAACGACGGAGGGCTACGAATGGTTTCTGGCGAAAACCTTTAACGTAATGAACTTGATATCGTTGTAGGAACGGATAGCTTTTTAAAAATATAGTGACGAAAACCTTTGCTAAAGAGGTCACTCCCGGTGAAGGGATCTCGGCTCTTTCCCCGTAGAATGGGGTGCAGGATATTCCAAATGAATACCGCGATGCAAAGCAAAAGTAATCGGCTATAGTGAAGTTAATGCCCTGACGCAAACTTCTGTCCAAGGGGTCACTCCCGGTGAAGGGATCTCGGCCCTTGCCTCGTCGACTGAAGAGCAGGATATTCCAATGAATACCACGATGCAAAACAAAAGTAAACGTCCTTGTAATAACAGCTTTTTGAAAAGTGTTCCAACAACATCAGATTAGGTTTGTTTTAACTTGCATTGATCCGAATCAATGCAGTCCCATCAATTGATCACACCAAAAAGAACGAAAATATACTGATGTACGTATATGCCATCCGCATTCGCCACTGGGTCCCGTCATTACCCGTTAGGTTAGCTAACTAACGACAGAGCGGGGACTGGACTAGCGCGGATGTAAAACATATACAACATCTACTAATATATATACCAATATATTATATTCGCTCAAGGCGTGAATAAAATGCAACATCACAGAGAATGAACAGCATCACAGAAACAATACAGATATCTGGGATCCCCGGGTTTCACAGAGCCGCTGAAACCCGACGTTCCCCTGGTCGTGTGGATAGCCTGTGCAATGAAATCCTAGACCCCTACGGGCGCGGCAAGTCACCCGCCAAAACCTGAAGCGAGGCAGCCCCCTTCAGCGCCGTGAATGGACCACCCAGCACTTCACGGAATCCGGCAACTTGGGCACCCCTCCTGGGTCAACCTGTACCCCCTACGAGTGCGGCGAATAGCCCGCCAATCCTAGAGTGAAGCCCCCTCCGTCTCAATGCCATGAGATGCGGGCTTGTTGCCCTCCAGAATCCGGCTATCCGTGCACCCCTCCGCGGGGCAATCCTAGTACAGAAAATAAAATATACATACACCGGGTACATCGACCGCAACCAGGTCGTGCCCCAAAAGAATAATACAAACAGGCAGTGACGGCAGTCCACATGTCGGACGCTCGTCCCGCAATATCAAATGTACATAATACAACAAAACTGTACTAGCATTGCATCCAGGCTATCCCCCACGACCGATCCGCAACATCACAGCAAAAACAAAACATCAACGTGAAAGTCACGTTCGCAAATCCGTCTAACCGGGCTATAGCAGTTAGACCGGATTTACCGATCAAGTGACATTCACGGTCGCAGATATAATGTAAATACTGTGAAATAATGTGTTTTAAAAATATCCGATCGATCAAACAATTAACAAGTGGGCCCCCAAGTAAAACTGTAGCAGTCACAGAGATTCTGGGCCCAAATTTAATATTCCAAAGCCCACAAAATAAGCCCAGAAGACCACTGTACAAATTGGACACACTGAAGAGACCAATGTGCGGCGGAACCGCGGCCCAAGGGGGGTTTTCGCCGCGGTTCCGCGCTACAGTCAACGACTGAGTGTGTCGAATTTTTACAGATGTCTTAGAATGTCTTGTACAACAGTTTTCTACAACCTGAAAAAAAATTTTGACACCAAAAAATTCCAACAGAAAACTGATGCAAAGGAAAATGTGGTTTTTGGGATTTTGGTCGATCGGAAATGCAAAACACATTAGAACAAGCTAGGCTAAGTTAATGGCGAGGCTCTGATACCACTGTAAGTGCACGGCGGCGCCCCGGCCGTCAAACCGACGGCCAAATGCGGAAGCGGTGAATAACTTTAATTTTCTTAAATTGGCAAACCGCCGCGCACTAATACCCGGATCGAACCATTAACTAGTCCTAGCTATCTACAAGAAAAGGAATAGAGATATACCGACGATCCAAGTCCTCCGGTCTTCTCGCCATCGTCCCGATCTCCTGCGGAATGTCCCGTCTCCTCCTCGTCGCCGGAAGTGCACCACATCGCCTACTTTGTTTACGGGCTCCCACCTCAATGCCGAGGCAACTCGGGGACGAAGCCGGCTACTCGACGTACCCAAGATTTGCTGTAGAATATAATGTGGATAGCATGTCTCATTTTGGGATTATGGAGTTGCCTTTTGTGGAGGAATAGAAGTGAACTTTTTGGAGAGGGAGTTGTAGGGATTTCTCAAAAACTCAAGATACAAAATTTTCCACCACATGAAAATGAAATCCCCCCCCACTAGGAATAGCCGGCCCCCCCCATATTGGTGTGATTGGAGAGAGAGAGAGAATGGCTTGAACAATAATGCAAAGAAAATGATGGCTTGAAAAGTCCAACACTCAACAACCATCTCTTCTCCCATCATCACAACCAAAGTCAAGAAATCATGAAAACAAAGTCAAGAAGTCAAGGTAAGGTGCAACCATGATGAAGTCAAAAAGTCAAGCAAGGTCAAGGTATGGTGAGTCATCATGACACAAGGAAATATGCAAAGACCCCCTCCACAAATGCCTATTTGCAACAATGCAAATAAACCCTCCTCCACCAAACTTCGGCCAATGAACGGAACAATGGAAATTGGCCGAAACGGAAAGCAAACTGGCAACTCCATAAAACTGGTCCCGTAATGAATTACAGGAAAAACCCCGATACTGTGCATACACACCCGCATCTGTATTTCGACCGAAATACAAATGCAAAGAGACATAATCTACACTGTACTATACTAGGATCCGGCTTATACCAAAGCCGGCTAGTAATATCTGTTCGATCCTGATCCGTGCAATACCGCACGTATCTGATCGAACCCTGCCATATAACCATACGGTCTATAGTACAAACTGTCCGATCCTGATCCGTGCAATACCGCACGTATCTGATCGGACCTTGCCATATCTCCATACGGCCTCTACAACCTTTTGCCCGAAAGCTGAGTAACTGAATGTGGGGGACTCTAAAGACTCGTCAACACCTCGGTTGTGGATTTAACCACTAGCACGTCAGAGGTATAAGCCAATACGTAACAGGCTACCAGGTATTGACTAAAAGGGATGTCTGTGAGTGAACTCAGCCTGACAACCCTACAGAGCCTGTCAGTGACAATATCCGTACAGTCCGGTCCGTTCGTCTATGAGTATCGCATGGCGGGCCTAGGGGGTTGGTAAAAGTCAGACCCCCAAAAGCGGTACAAGTCGTGTCGGAGTGTAGCCCAGAACACCCTGAGATACTACTGGAATACCTACCAGTAAATCTCCTTGCCTTGGCCAAGGACTTTGTGTAATGGCTCTCCTAGACACAGCACGACCTCACCCCCAATACCGGGAGAGACGAACCCCTGAAGATACGCTCACTGCCTCCATGTGGCTCGGGACTGTACCCAACTAAAACCTGTTTGCACGACTCCTTTGAGCCGTGGTAGGGTAGTAATCAAAGTACAGTGGGAACTCACACGAGACAAATGACGATCCCCAGGTCGATGAACTAACCTGCACACATGTCACCAGGGAACTGCCATCTGACGTCTGGTATATGACCAACTAGCATGTTCCCGGCGAGTCCTGTCCGGTGTACTCATAACCCAATGAGCACCTGTATACATCTTAGGTGATCCAACTGACACCAGTGGCTTGTGAGACCGGCCACCGCCCCTCGTCGGGGTCTCGACTGTATACACTAGTCTACTAATGGAGTATCGATGCCCAGTCTCGAAACTCCCACGACTAGGGACCTTTTAAGGATAAGCTTATAGACCCCCAGCTCCCACTTATATGATCGCCCTCATACTGCTGGTGGTCAAGCAAGAATCCTAGGGGCTCTATCAACGTGTAATAGCGACGTGTCAGGTCACCTAAAGCAGTACACGATGATAAAGGTAAACCAGATAGCATACTATCATCTCGAGTAAGACTGTCCTACCGGGATAGGTCCTCCCTCAATCATTACAATCACGTACCTGTGACCTAATAATTGACTCTGAGGGCACTATCTCCAACAATATATGTCTAAGCATCCACTACAATATATATCACATGTACAATAATGGCCTTTAGGGCATACATATAACTAACATAGCTAGTGCTGCTGACGTGTTTGTGGTTATAGATTTATCCAGTAACTCACTGCCGGCATACTGTCGAGTCTTTAGAGTCCCACATAGAGAATTTTCCTGGTTCAGGCGAAATGATATAGTAGCCGTATTGGATACGTGCAGGGTTCCGATCGAATGATTGCACTTGTTGCCCGGATTTTAAAATCGGATAGTTGATAATACTGGCCGGCTTGGGATTGAGCTGGATTATTAAATCAGGTATTGATTTAATAATTCACGTATATGTATTTCGATATGTATATTCTAGTATTATGTTCTTTTTGTTATTCTAACTCTTTGGGTATTCGTATTTTGATACAAAACATGTATGTATATACAGTAAGTGTAATCCGTATTTATAAGGAAAACATTCTAGAAGGTGGACACCTCATTTTATATTTATCCATTTATCTTTAAATGGAAAATGAGGTGTAAAGGTGGTGAGGGGAGTATGGTGAGAACCATGCTTCTATAGTGTTGACAAATGAATATTCAATTCATTTGTGCAAATTATTCAAGCATGGTTGGGTTTTAATATTGGAAAAAAGCATTTTACAAAACCATGGTTGATCTTTTTCTCTCTCATGGATTTTCATTCTCACCATTTTTTGCTTCACTCTCCTCACTACCTTTCTTGAGTTCCTCCACCTTCATCTTCAACCTCCTCTCTACAATCTCATTTGTTGAGAATCAAGAGAGGAGGTGAGATAGATACACATATAGAACAATTCACTATATCCTAGACATTTTAGATTCGCAATCTAAAGTCTCTAGTTGGTCTACTGGACTCTTAGTGTGGAGCTAGAGCCATGGACTACATCTCTCGGGTGGATCATCTTCGACAGAAGAGGACCGGTGATCAAGCTCGTTCATGGAGGTCTCAAGGAGCTAGGAAAGGCGATCAAGCTCGATCCAGGATATCTCAAGGAGCATGGAAAGGTGATCAAGCTCGTTCAAGGAGATTCCTAGGAGCAAACGAAGAGAATAGAAGACTGAAGGACACGGATCTTTTGGTGAGACACTTCTATCATAGTAGATAGATATCCTCTTTATTAACTAGTTTAGGTTTATGGTAAAATCTTGGTTGGGTTTTTCTAGCGCCAGTTTCAAATCCACAAAAAAAATTGTTCCACAACGGCCACGGTAGATGGTCAGGATGCTAAGAAATCCCAACATTTATGAGCCGTAAGGGTCTTATAAAGGTATTTCTCCCTACGAGTCGAGAGGATCTCATAGGTGTATTTTCTCCTTAGGAATCATGAGGCTCCTAAGTGTATTTTACTCTTGTAACTCATAAGGATTTTACAGGAGTATTTTCTCCTTGCCAGTCGAGGGGACTCACAAGTGCCGTTCACCCTATCGAGCGATATTTGTAGTTTTTAGTGGGACTTAGTTGAGAATATATTTATTTATGCCCGTGGATTGTATACAAAAGTCGATATTGGACCACTTATAGGGAATAAATTTATGTGGTTATGATGGCTTAAGAACGGGTTTAGATTCCTGTAACTTAAGTCTTTTAAATTCCATAACCCGTGAGGGTCTTATAGAGGGTATATTCTCCTTACGAGTCGTGGGGATCTTGTAAGTGTATTTTCACCTTATGGATTGTATGGATTTCTATGTGTGTTGCTCCCATATGAGTCGTAAGGATCTTACGGAGGTGTTTTCTCCTTTCAAAGTCATAAGGACTTTGCAAGCATCTTTTCTTTTTTAAAGAGTTCGCACCTTTCTAGGGTTTCATAAGCTCGCCAGTAGCTATGCTATTTTTACTCATAGCACCCTTTCAGGTTTTCATCCATACCCATTTTTCTTGTGGATGTACCCTTTTTTGCCTTGTCTTGAATGATCGCTTGAGGAGACAGGAGGCCCGTAAGGTAACACACTATCACCACTAGGTCACGATTATTCAAAGGATCGCATCATTGATAGAGCTTTCTGGTCGATAGGGATTTCAGGCGTAGTTTGGCCGATGGAGCCTGTAAGAGATATGAATTGTTTATGCCCATGGATTATATAAGGCTGGTTATATTACCCATACCTTAGGGCTAAACATATTAGTTTAGGGACTTTTCAATCCAACATTAGTTTAGGGATATTTCGGTCTAACATTAGTTTAGGGACGTTTCGGTCCATGAGAACATAATATGGGGTCATATTGTTTATGCCCGTGGATTGTATACGGTGATCAATATATGGAGATCCACCGTAGGGCAACATATTAGTTTAAGGAAATTACGATCCATCATCATGTATATCATGAAGAGTATGCAGGGTAACATATTCATTTTAAGGACGTTTCGGTCCAACATTCTCGTGTTCAAGACAAAATGATAGTTTAAGAACATTTCGGTCCGATACCAGTTTAAGGACGTAGTGGTCCGATACAAGTTTAAGAACATAGTGGTATGTTTTTTGCATAATGGGGCACATACGACTTTCAGAGTTTTTGTTGGTGATATATGACATAGAGGCCATTATTGTATAGTACTGGATTGTATATAATATTTTGGAAGCTTGGGATATACACAGATATAATAACAGTCATGCTATCTTGTTTGATTCTATCTTAACATGTTTATATATTTCTTTTAACGTATCGCTAATACATGTTGATAGAGCCCTTAGGGTCTTTTCTTGACTACCAACGTTATGATGGCAGCACATTTGTAGGGGTTGGGTAGTCTATAAGCACATCCTTAAACTTTTCCCTAATCGTAGGATTATCGAGACTGGGCATTGGTACTCCAGAGTAGACTAGTGTATACGCTTCTTAACCTCGTCAGGGGAGGTGGCCTGTCTCGCAGCCATTGGTATACGGTACCAAAGATAGTATACAGGTGCTCATTGGGTTATGAGTTACACTGGACGGACTCGCTGGGAACTGTTGGTTGGTATTATACCTATTGTCAGTTAGCAGTTCCCCGGTGACATGAGTACAGGTTAGTCCATTGAATTGACATCACTATTCGTCTCGAGTGTGTTCCCACTGTATTTAGATTACTATCCTATCACGGCTCAAATGAGTCGTGCAAACAGGTAGTAGTTGGGTGCAGTCCCGAACCACTTGGAGGTAGTAGGGGATAGAAGGGATTTGTCTCTCCCAGTATTATGAGTTGATATCGCGCTGTGTACGGTTGGACAACACACAAAGTCCCTGTCCAGGGCAAGTGAGATTTACTGGTAAGTGCACCAGTAGTTTCTCAGGGTGTATTGGTTCAACACCGAAATGACTTATTGCGCTATTAGGGGTTTGACGTTTACCACCCCCAGGCCCGATATGAGATACTCTTAGACAAACAGACTGGACTATACGGAGAATGTCACCTATAGGCTCAGTAGGTTTTTTGGACGAGTTATCGTGTCGATCGTCCCTTCGACAGATACATAGGTAGCCGTTACGTACAGCTAGTGCCACTGATGTACTTATGGTTAAACCCACCGCCAGCGTATTGTCGAGTCTTTAGAGTCATTTCCCGGTTCAGGCGAAACGGTATAGTTTGCGTATTGTTTTATGCAGGGGTGTTCGATTGAACACGTGCATTTATGCACGTGCTTTAATCGGAAGGTTTAGTAGTAATAGCAGGTTTGAAAGACAGCCAGTTTTGATGCTAGTATTATATTGCTCTCTTTTGGGTATTTGTATTTTAACACGAATACGGTATTTATACGAATACGTGTATTTATATAAATACAGGTATTTGTGCTTTGATACAAATACATGTATTTCTTTCTAAATATGAATACGCGTATTTTGTATTTTCGGTACAAATATGGTATTCTTATTTTGGTAGAAATACGGTATACGTATTTATACAGGTTTTGGTATACTTGATTATACACATACTAGTATTTGTATGTGTATGTATATCATGGTGAGGTGGCTACATACACTCTTTCTCTCTTTTCTTCATCATTTATCATGGAAGTGTGTGAGTTTGTGACTCACCCTAGTGAGTCACCAAGCCTACTGACTTCTTTTGTTTGTGATGAATAGATAAGAGAGAGAGTGTGAGATATTTTTGAGAGCATGGTTGATCTTTTCTTCACTTGAGAATTTTATCTAGTTGCCACCATCTTCATCTTCTTCCTCAATCCTCTCTCTTGAGTTGTGAGGATTAAAAGAGAGTATTGTTTTCACAAACTACACCACTCTAAGTATCTTGTCTTAGCAAGACTTGATCTTTAGTTGTTTCGAACAAAGCTATCACTTGAATCGGTATACTCAGATAGATCATCTTTGACACGGAAGATCGGCTTCGAGAGCTCGTTATATCAACCCGAGGAGTTTGAGGAGTCAACTTTCAAGACCCGAAGGACCGTCTACAAAGGTTATAATTTCAACCGAGTAGTTAAAACTCTAGTTAGGGTTTGTTTAGTTTAGTGTTTGGGCTTGTATCTTAGGAATTTTACTGTTATGTGCTCAAGTTTTAAAGATTTTGATTCCGCATAGCCGTAGTTGACACGAAAAGGAGCACATATACACTTACACTAGTATCAGAGCCTACCCAAACACTTAACTAACTGAATAGACAAACACTTAACTAACTGAATAGACAAAGTTTAGAGTTTCGAAACCGAAACAATTCTGAAACGATAAAACCTATATCCAAATTTCTGTCGATTTTAAAAAGGCTTTTAAAATTTTTTAAAACAAGTGCAGAATGCTACTTATGATGTAACTAGAACACCTGAGAAAAACGAGGCACTAACTCCAAAACAAAACCGCCGGAAATGGCCTTTTTCCCGCCCTCACCGGTTTTGTGAGGCAGTTGGGTCTCGTGCTTCTTGTGGTGTTCTGGACTCTTAGATTTAGGATTTATAGTATTGTTTGATTTTTCCCAGATTTCAATTTTGTTATCTTTATGCTTGGGAAATACGGAGTGTTTCTAAATCAAAATTTTAACATCATTTATTCTCTTTAAGTTCGTATATGTGTTTTAAAATGTCGACTAATTTATATACGTCGATTAGTAGGGGTTGCACATAACTAATATCTTGTGTTTGTGGTTTGTAGATATGAAGTATTGGATCATCGTGATTGAATAGCCGGGAGGATGTGAGAAGAGTGTTCTTTTCTTTCATTCATGTAATTTGTAATGTGATGTAATATTCTTTTGCGGGGCACATCCGATTTGAGGTTGTAGCCACCATTGTATTATTTCATTTACTTTTTCTTGCACCTAGGATAGACCCATGGTGGGGTGCAAAAACTACTGGGTTCTTGAAGTGCTGAGTGGCCTACTCATCTCATTGAGGGAGGTTGCTTCATTTCAAGGATTTGGCGGATAGTTTGCCGCACCCGTAGGGGTCTAGGGTGAGGGTTTGGCTATTCTTCACGACTGTGGAATCCGTTTTTCGTTATAGGCTTAAAAGAAATACGGAAATCCTAGTATATTTAATATATTCATCTGTGTTACTTGTGCTGTGATATGTGATCTGGAATGGCTATTTTTGCGTGAGACGAATGGCAATATATATAGATTATATATATAGTAAACGTTGCTTATGTTTTGCACCCGCACTAGCCCCGCCCCCGCTCTACCATTAGTTAAGTAACCTGATGGTGCATGACGGGGCCCCGTGGCGAATGCGGATGGCATAAGCGTACGTTCTATTTTCGTTTCTTTCTGAAATGATAGGGTTAAATGATGGGACAACATTAATATTTTTTAATGTAAAGAAAACAAGCCAAAGTTAAATCATTGGAACAATTTCAAAACCACTCGGTTTTCTTTAAAAATAACTTTTACATGTGTAGCCTAAACTACTCCTTTTAAAAGCTATCATGGTTCCTTCGACTATATCAAGTTCATTACATTCACGGTTTTCGCCAAAACCAGCCGTAGCCCTCTGTCATTTCAGATGGGTATTCAGTAGTATTCAAGCAATGTATTTTGACCTTCGCCAAGGCATAATGATTGGTAGCTGCTGGGTATTCATCTGTAGCATAGATAGATGCATTAATCTGGGACCGGCGTACAGCTATTTTGGCCTTCGTCAAGGGTTTGTACGAATGGGTTCAGATTAACCTGGACAATGATGGGTAGAACTTGACTTGCGTCTTATGATATGTTGGCCTTCATCAAGGTCATAAGCGCCTGGGGTAAAAATCCAGATCGGGGGTTTCAAAGGAAAAGGAAACTTGCTAGTTTTGAATACCATCTTGAGCGTGATGATTTTGGTAGGATTCTTTCAAATTTATCACACAATGATAGTTGGATCATGATTCCACCATGAGTTTTATTACTCCTTGGGAGAATTTTTCACTTTGCAATCAATACTATAAGCCAAGTAGGTGTCTAGAACGGTGTTAGCGGGGCTACGCCTCCAGAGAAAAGAGGTTATTTAATTAAGGATCTTCATGAAAGCGTTGTAAAACCTCTCTCGAAATACCGACACTAGCCTGGCAGAAAGGTTAAGAAAGAATTGTAGGGTGCAATTAATCCCGACTAATTCTTCTTTTATGGTTTGAAGGAGGATTTGAGGAAACAGTGGGCGTCATCCTGTTTAGATAAACTAATAACCAGTCTAAACTTGTAAGAGCATCATGCTGAGTGTTTCTTCTCTCTCTCTCCTGATTGCAGCGACCAAGATGATCGGGCTTAAGTTACTACTAGATAAAAATATATTGACGGGGCCAGACTATAAAGATTGGCTAAGGAATGCCCAGATGACTCTTACCTATGACAAGCTTGGCTACCTCTTTACTACTAAAGCCCCCGCCATCCCTGGTCTAGATTCAACCATCGCCAATATTGAAATCCATAAGACATGGGAAATAGATTGTGCGAAAGACAAGTGTCTCATGCGGACCTCAATGGATAATGAACACCAGAGACGGCACGAGAAGATGGACTTAGCTTACATCTTCCTTCATACCAAAGATTTATATGAAGAGCAATCTCGTATCGCAAGTTACGTGACCTCGAAGAAATTATTTCAGGCGAGATTGGCTATCGGGTCATCTGTAGGGGACCACGTCCTTAAGATGAACAGCTATATTGAAGAGCATACGGACCTTAGGACCACGTTGGAGAACGAGTTGTATACGGACTTGATTCTACAGTCCCTCCCCTCTACCTATGCCCAGTTTTTATTGAATTTCAATATTCAAGAGAAGGAAGTTACACTTCCAGAACTTCTCAACTTGTGAGGAGTGCAGAGGGCACCCTAAAGAAAACCAGAGAGACACCCGCTCTGCTTATTGGGTAATTTTCTTTCTCTAGATCCAAGGCGAAAGCCAAAGGGAAGAAAAAGAAAGGCCTCACCAAGACGAAAGGTGGTGTTAATAAGGTACAGGGAAAGGGCAAGGAAAAAGTATTAGGGCCGACTGCGGGGAAAGAAGAATGTGTCTATTGTCAGAAGAAAAGCTATTGGAAGAAGGACTGCAGAGCTTGGAAAGCCAAGAACCAGGATTCGAAGCAAGTTGTGGTTTCGGCTTCAGGTGTGTTTATGATTGAAAACTGTCTGTCAATCAACTCTACTTCCTAGGTATTGGATACCGGTTCAGGATCTCATATCTGTAATTCATTGCAGGAACTGAGAAGATGTAGAGTTATAATGGCAGGTGATATGACCCTCAGGGTTGCTAACGGAGCGAGCGTGGATTCTATTTCCGTAGGGGAATATCACCTAGGATTGACAAGTGGGCACACTTTGGTTTTGCGTATTTGTTTTTGTGTACCTAATTTCACATGTAATATAATCTCTATATTTTTATTATCTAAAGAAGGTTATGATTTTACATTTATAAGCGATGTTCTAAACATTCACCTTAATCATGGTTTGATTGGGTCAGATACACTAGACAACGGTATATACGTATTAAACCAACACAAGGTTTTCAACGTCCAGAACACACTCAAAAGAAAGTCTCCAGAATCAAATCAAGCTTTCTTATAGTATTGTAGACTAGGTCACATCAATGAAACACGGCTGACGAAGTTACATAGAGAAGGATATTTGGATCCGTTTGAATATATGTCTTATGCAACTTGTCAACCATGTCTCAAAAGAAAGATGACAAATATTCCGTTCACTGGACACGGAGTAAGAGCCACCGAGCTCTTGGGACTCATACACAGCGAATTGTGTGGTCCAATGTCTTCACATACAAGAAGTGGTTATTCCTACTTCATTACTTTTAAGGATGATTTCTCAAGGTATGAACATGTATTCTTAATGAAACATAAATCCGAGGCCATTGAGAAATTCCAGGAATATAAGAACGAAGTGGAAAAACAAACAGGTAAAAGTATCAAGACACTTCGATCTGATCGACGTGATGAATACTTAAGTACCGAGTTCCTGGATTATTTAAAAGAGAATGGAATTCTCTCTCAGCTTACTCCTCCATAAACACCTCGACACAACGGTGTATCGGAAAGGCAGAACCGCACCTTATTACATATGGTATGTTCCATGATGAGTAACGCTGAGTTACTACGATCTTTCTGTGGTTATGCACTAGAATCTGCTGCATATCTTTTGAACAAAGTTCCTACTAAGTCAGTTCTTACCACACCATATAAAATGCGGAATGGGAAGAAACCCTATCTTAAGTATCTTAAGATATGGGGATGTCCTTTTTTGTCAAAAAGCAGCATGCAGACAAGCTTGAGGCACGATCGGTACTGTGTAAGTTTGTGGGATACCCAAAGAATTTCAAGGGGTATCTTTTCTATTACGCAGAGGAACAAAATATTTTTTTTCTCGGCATGCCTACTTTCTGGAGACTCAATTTCTTGAAAAAGAAATAAGTAGGAGCGCAATAGAATCGGAAGAAATTCCATAACCAAAAACTATTACTGAAAGCATGGTGGAACCAAAAGTTTCAAAAGAACCGGACGTCCCTGCGCCACTCCGCAGATCTAGTAGGCAGTCTCATCTACCCGAGAGATACTACGGTTTTCTCGTAGACGGGGATAGAGAGGATTGCATCATCAATGATGATGAGCCGACTAGTTTCCAGCAGGCCATTACGAGCAGAGACTCGGTAAAGTGGCTGGATGCAATGAGGACCGAAATGGAGTCTATATACACCAATAAAGTTTGGACTTTAGACATTGCACTTCAAGGGGTAAAACCCGTAGTCTGCAAATGGATCTTCAAAAAGAAGATTGGTGCAGATGGACAGGTTGAAACCTATAAGGCTATACTTGTAGCAAAATGTTTTCGTCAAAGACCTATCTTGGACTATGATGAAACCTTTTCTCCAGTAGCTATGCTTAAATCCATTCGAATCCTACTTGCCATTGATGCCTTCCATGATTATGAAATTTGGCAGATAGACGTAAAGACCGCTTTTCTGAATTGAAAATTAGAAGAGTGTGTTTATATGAATCAGCCAGAGAGTTTCATAGAGAGTGGGAACAGAGGAAGAGTGTACAAGTTGCTTAAATCCATTTATAGATTAAAGCAGACATCGCGGAGTTGGAACATCTACTTTGATGAGACAGTCAAAGAATTTGACTTTATAAAAGATCCAGATGAACCATGTATTTATAGTAATATTGTAATGAGAACTATGGTATTCCTCGTCTTGTACATGGATGACATTCTCCTGATAGGAAATGACATTCCTATGATACAATCAGTCAAAGGATTTTTGTCACAGAAGTTCTCCATGAAAGGCCTAGGTGATGCCTCATACATTCTAGGGATACAGATCTTTTGTGATAGATCTAAGAAGATGTTAGGACTTTCACAGTCCAGGTACATTGACACCATACTGAAAAGATTCAATATGGAAGATTCTAAGTGCGGTAATCTACCATCTTGTCAAGTGATCACACTCTCCAAAGAGATGTCTCCCAAGATTGATTTGGAAAGGGATCACATAAGTATTATACCCTACGCTTCTGCGGTAGGATCTATAATGTATGCGATGTTATATACCAGACCAGATATTGCTTACGCACTGAGTGTGGTAAGCAGGTATCATTCAAACCCTGGAGAGAAGCACTGGATAACAGTAAAGAACATTCTCAAGTACCTGAGAAAGGCTAAAGCGATGTTCTTAGTGTACGGCAGTAAAGACCTCCAGATCGAGGCATTCGCTGACTCCAGCTTCCAGAGTGAAAAGGATGACTCCAAATCCATGCCGGGTTATGTCTTAACCCTCAAAGGAGGGGCGGTCTGTTGGAAGATCTCCAAACAGGATACCGTTACTAACTCGATGATGGAAGCAGAGTATATCACTGCATGTGACACTGCGAAAGAAGCAATCTGGATGAAGAAGTTCATTACAGAACTTCAGGTGGTTCCGTCCATTGTTGACCCAATACCTTTGTATTGTGACAACAACGGGGCTATAGCTTTAGCGAAGGGACCAAGGTCCCATCAGAAGTCCAGACATATCTTGAGGTGGTATCACCTGATCAGAGAGATCGTAGATCACCGAGAGATCGAGGTGCGGAGAGTATACACTGAGAACAACAATGCAGATCCACTCACAAAGGCCATCCCTCAGACACATTTCGAGAGGCTATTCGAGATGTTAGGTCTGCGATATACCAATACATGGTCTTAGTGCAAGTGGGAGATTGTTAGTGATATATGCCTCAGAGGCAATTATTGTATAGTAGTAGATTGTGTATTATATTTTGGAAGCTTGAGATATACACAGATATAATAACATTCTTTCTTAACATAATAGTATGCTGTCTGGTTTAATTCTATCTTAACATGTGTATGTGTTTCTTTTAACATATCGCTAACACATGTTGATAGAGCTCTTAGGATCTTTACTTGACTACCAGCGTTGTGATGGCAGTCACACTTGTGGAGGCTGGTTAGTCTATAAGCACATCCTTAAATTTGTCCCTAGTCGTAGGATTATCGAGACCGGGCATCGATACTCCAGAGTAGACTAGTGTATACGCTTCTTATCCCCATCAGGGGAGGTGGCCTATCCCGCAGCCATTGGTATACGGTACCAAAGATAGTATACACATGCTCATTGGGTTATGAGTTACACTGGACGGACTCGCTGGAAACTGCTGGTTGGTATTATACCTATCGTCGATTGGCAGTTCCCCGGTGACATGAGTACAGGTTAATCCATTGACTTGACATCACTATTTCTCTCGAGTGTGTTCCCACTGTACATAGATTACTACCCTACCACGACTTAAATGAGTCATAAAAATAGGTAGTAGTTGGGTGTAGTCCCGAAGTACTTGCAAGCAGTAGAGGATAGAAGGGATTAATCTCTCCCGGTATTGGGAGTTGATATCGCACTGTGTACGGTTGGCCAATACACAAAGTCCCTGGTCAGGGCAAGTGAGATTTACTGGTAGGTGCACCAGTATTTTCTCAGGGTGTATTGGGTTCCACACCGACATGACTTATTGTGCTATTAGGGGTCTGACGTTTACCACCCCTAGGCCCGATATGTGATACTCTTAGACGAATAGACCAGACTGTATGGAGAATGTCACCTATAGCTCAGTAGGGTTTTCGGACGAGTTATCATATCGATCTTCCCTTCAATGGATACCTAGGTAGCCGTTATGTACAGCTAGTTCCATTGACATGCTTGTGGTTAAACCCACTGCCAGCGTATTGTCAAGTCTTTAGAGTCCTACACAAAGGGTTTCCTGGTTCAGGCGAAACGGTGTAATTTGCGTATGGTTTTATACAGGGGTGTTCGATTGAACATATGCATTTATGCACATGCTTTAATCGGACGGTTTAGTAGTACTAGAAGGTTTGAAAGACAGCCAATTTTGATGCTAGTGTTATATTGCTCACTTTTCGGTATTTGTATTTTAACACGAATACAGTATTTATAAGAATACGTGTATTTGTATAAATACGGGTATTTGTGAATTGATACAAATACTTGTATTTCTTTCTAAATATGAATACGCATATTTTGTATTTTCGGTACAAATACGGTATTCGTATTTTGGTAGAAATACGGTATACGTATTTATACGGGTTTTGGTATATTTGATTATACACATACTAGTATTGTATATATATGTATATCATGGTGAGGTGGCTACACAATCTCTCTCTCTCTCTTTTCTTCATCATTGAACATGGAAGTGTGTGGGCTTATGACTCACCCTAGTGAGTTACCATGCCCACCCACTTCTTTTGTTTGTGATGAATACATAAGAAAGAGTGTGAGTTATTTTTGAGAGCATGGTTGATCTTTTCTTCACTTGAGAATTTTCTCTAGTTGCCACCATCTTCATCTTCTTCCTCAATCCTCTTTCTTGAGTTGTGAGGATTAAAAGAGAGCATTTGTTTTCACAAACTATGCCACTCTAAGCATCTTTTCTTAGCAAGAATTGATCTTTAGTTGCTTCGGACGAAACTATCGCTTGAATCGGCATCTTCGGGTAAATCGTCTTTGAAATGGAAGATCAGTTTCGAGAGCTCGTTCCATCAACCCAAGGAGCTTGAGGAGTCAACTTTCAAGATCCAAAGTACCGTCTACAAAGGTTGTAATTTCAACCGAGTAGTTAAAACTCTAGTTAGGGTTTGTTTAGTTTAGTGTTTGGGCTTGTATTCTGGGAATTTTAGTGTTATGTGCTCAAGTTTTAATGTTTTTTATTCCGCATAACTATAGTTGACACGGCAAGGAGCACATATACACTTACAGTTTTGTCTCAAGATGATAGCGAGCGGATACAAGTGTCGTCATCTATCATTGACCTAAGTCGCAACTCTTCAAGCGTAGTACTTTTTGAGGAATCAGCCGTTTATTGGTCAAAATGGCCTTTCTCCATGCATATCTATGAGTACGTAATCTCCACCCTGGTAGACCTTATCTATGATGTACGGGTCTTCATAGTTTGGCTCGAACTTCTCTAGTTTTGCACGATTGGGAATCATTGGTCTTTTCATAACCAGCATGAGTTCGCCTTAGCGAAATATTCTCGGCCTGGTTAGTCTTTTGTATTACCGCGTCATCCTTGTCTTATAAGCTTCCAGATTTTGCTGCGCTATAAGGCATGTCTCTTCATGAGCATCGATCTCTTTAAGACTAAGATGAGCCTTTTCCTTATCCGTTAGCTCGTATTGAACTGCCACTCGTAATGAGGGGAGTTCTATCTCCAGTGGGAGTACTACTTCAGTGCCAAAAACCAATGCATATGGTGTTGTATTTGTGGCCGTCTTGAATGTTCTTCATTACGCCCAAAGAGCTTCATGCAGTCTCTCGTGCCAGTCCTTCTTGTTTCTGGACACGATATTCTTTATAATCTTAGTCAAGGTCTTGTTGAATGCCTCAGCTAGACTATGTTAGGAATATGTATGCCCTAGAGGCCATTATTGTACATTGATGTATATTATAGTGGATGCTTAGACATATATATAGAGAACTTTCTTGCTCGACATGATAGTATGCTATTTGGTTACTCTTTATCTTAACATGTACACTTAGTATTATTATACTGTCTCTCTTATACATGTTGATAAAGCCCTTAGGGTGTTGGCTTGGCTACCAGGACTATGATTTGGATCATACTACTGGGACCTGGGTAGTCCACAAGCACATCCTTTAATTGTTCCTAGTCGAAGGTATATCGAGACAGGGCATCGATATTCCAGAGTAGACTAGTGTGTACGTTTCTTGACACTGTATGGGGGCGATGGTTGATCCCATAGCCATTGGTGTTTGACATCAAAGATTGTACACAGGTGCTCCTTATAGAATAAGTACACCAAACAGGACTCGCCGAGAACTCCTAGATGGTAATATACCTATCGTCAGATAGCGGTTCTCTGGTGATACTGGTAAAGATTAGTCTGTAGACCCGAGATCGTCATAGAGTCTTGTGTGGTTCCCACTGTGCATTGATTTCCTCCCTACCACGGCTCAAAGGAGTTGTGCAAACAGGTGGATTTTGGGTACAGTCCCGAGTCACATGGAGGCAATGAGCGATATGAGGGGTTTCGTCTCTCCCGGTATAGGGAGTTGATGTTGCGCTATGCTCGATTGGCTATCAAAGGAAGTCCCTGGTCAGGGCTGTTGATGAGATTTACTAGTAAGAGTTATCAGTAGTTTCTCGTACCATTATAGGCCACACATCGACATGACTTATCAAGTTATTGGAGTCTGACAATTCCACCCTCAGACTCGATATGCGACATATCAGACGAAGAGACCGGACTATACAGTAAGTGTTACTTATAGGCTTCATAGGAGTTTGGACAAGCTTGCTTGTTGATCTTCTATTCTCTCAATACCTGGGTAGCCGTTACGTCCAGCTATACTGCTGACGGCTTGTGGGTAACTGATGTGATCATTACCTACTGCTGCCGTATTGACGAGTCTTTAGAATCCCACACAGAAGTTTCCTAGTTCAAGCGAAACGAAGTAGGGCACATATGCTGATATGTGCGGGGGGCCAATTAAATACGAGTATGTGATACCGTATTCTACTCTGGCGGTTATTTATTATCGATTAGGTTATATGTGATAAAACTGGATTATTGAATCAAGTGTTGATTTGATAATGTGATATACAGATTAATGATATTAGTCAGTTATATGTGATATAACTGGACTATTAAATCAAGTGTTGATTTAATAATTTGATATAATTATATATTAACTAATATTATTGCTCACTAATTATTTTCTTAATATATATATATATATATATATATATATATATTATGAAGTATGGTTGATTTTCTATTTTATGAAAATAGAAAATGAGGTAGAAAAATAGGGAGACTTTTGAGTTATGGGTAAAGCATGGCTTTGATGATATTTTATTCATTTGCTTGCACTATTGAAGCATGGTTCAGTTGATTTATTGGAGTTTATTCCATGCTTCAATAATGAAAGGTATTTGTTAAGCCATTCTTCACATGAGAAAAAGAACTAGTTCATTTTCTTCACTTGAGCTCATTTGCTCTCTAGCTCTCGCCATCTTCTTCACCTCCACCTCCAAGCTCAATCCTTCACATGAGTTGTGAACTCTTGATCTTGTGAGAACCCTAGTGAGAAAACAACACCCCTATTTTACCATCCTATACTAGATTAGCACTTTGGTGTAGTGTGTTTACTTCACTAAAGAGTTTAATGAAGAGGTAGCTTAGATTAGCTGAGTTTCGGGTGGATCATCTTCGGCACGAAGATCGCAAGGAAAGCTCGATCCAACTTCAAGTGGAGCCTAGTAGAGTCGCGTGGACTGCTACATAGAGCTTGAGAAGAGAAGGACACGGTCTACAAAGGTTGTAGCATCTTTCCCTTAGTGTAAAGTTTTTGTTATATCATGTTAAACCCTAATCATCTAGTTTAAGATCTAGGTTAGTGTTAATTAGCATCCCTAAATTTTAAAATTGGCATGCTTGATGCTAGTAAAACCCAGTGGTGGTGCTAACAAACACTTTCATGGTATCAGAGTCGAGATAGAACATCTGGGTAGGTCTTTATGAAGTTAAAGTGTTCGATCGGTTTTCAAAAAACCCGATTTTTTCAAGTTTCTGTCGATTTTCAAAAGTTGAAATTTTCTTGATTAAAAATATGCAGAAATTCATGCAGGGTATTATATGGAACCTTAAGAAATTCGATGCGCCAATTCCACCAAAGCACTGCAGAACCGCAGCCCAAACCCATGTTTGGCCGCGGTTCCGCCGCACTTTTATGGCATGATGGCATCGTTTTTCTTATGCTGCTCCAGTATAATATTTGGCACTTTATAGATGTTTTTAATGAGATTCAAGTTGTTGAGCTCTCTGGATTTGTGGGTGTTTGTTAAATCGATCAAAAAGTTTAGCGTCGTATAGATAATGATGATATGTGATACAATATTTGGAATTCACAATAATTTTTTTTGTGAAAACTAGTTAGTATATTGTAAATCCAGCCGTTTAGTCTCGTTTGATCGATTGCCACAGAGTTTTGATTCGGATCAAAATTCTGTCGCAATCGCTTATAGTACGCAATCACTTAGTCGGGAATCTTGTTGAATTATCCGACAGTTTATTGAAAAGAGTTTCCAATTTGAGACAAAAATGCAAGGTTTATAAGTTAGGCATGAAATTCGGAATATGAGATATTCCGGGTTTATGATGTCTAAGGTTTTTGCGGATTCTAAATATTGTATTTTTCATTTCTTTTCTGCGACTGTAAGTGTAATATGTGGTGTATCCCCGATCTTGTTGCTATATGTTGGATATAGTGCCCTCAAAGTCAATTATTGGATCGCAGGCACGCGATTGCAATGATTGAGGGAGGACCTATACCGGTAGGACAGTCTTACTCGAAATGATAGTATGCTATCTGGTTTATCTTTATCATCGTGTATAGCTTTAGGTGACATAACAGGTCACTATTACACATTGATAGAACCCTTAGGATTCTTGCTTGAATACCAGCAGTATGATGGCGATCATATACGTGAGAGTTGGGTAGTCTATAAGCACATCCTTAAAGTGGTCCCTAGTCGTGGGAGTTTCGAGACTGGGCATCGATACTCCATTAGTAGACTAGTGTATACAGTCGAGACCCCGACGAGGGGCAGTGGCCGGTCTCGTAAGCCATTGGTGTCAGTTGGTTCACCTAAGATGTATACATGTGCTCATTATGTTATGAGTACACCGCACAGGACTCGTCGGGAACATGCTGGTTGGTATTATACCTGACGTCAGATAGCAGTTCCCTGGTGACATGTGTATAGGTTAGTTCATCGACCTGAGATCGTCATTTGTCTTGTGTGAGTTCCCACTGTGCTTTGATTACTACCCTACCACGGCTCAAAGGAGTCATGCAAACAGGTTTTAGTTGGGTACAGTCCCGAGCCACATGGAGGCAGTGAGCGGATCAGCAGGGGTTTCGTCTCTCCCGGGATTGGGGGTGAGATCGCGCTGTGTCTAGGAGAGCCATTACACGAAGTCCTTGGCCAAGGCAGGAGATTTACTGGTAGGTATTCCAGTAGTATCTCAGGGTGTTCTGGGCTACACTTCGACACGACTTGTACCACTTTTGGGGGTCTGACTTTTACCAAACCCCTAGGCCCGACATGCGATGCTCATAGACGAACGGACCGGACTGTACGGATATTGTCACTGACAGGCTCAGTAGGGTGTCAGGATGAGTTCGCTCATCGACCTCCCTTTTGGTCAATACCTGGTAGCCCGTTACGTACGGCTAGTACCTCTGATGTGCTAGTGGTTAAATCCACAGCCAAAGTATTGACGAGTCTTTAGAATCCCCCACAAACAGTTTCTCAAGTTTCGGGTAAAATGTTGTAGAGGCCGTATGGATTTATGGCAGGGTTCGAACATACGTGTGCACTTGTGCACGTGTCATGGTTCGGACGGATAATACTAGCGGGTTTTGGTTTAAACCGGATCCTAATATTATACTGTGTATATTTTGTCTCATTGCATTTGTATTCGGTCGAAATACAAATGCGGGTATGTATATACAGTTGCGGAGTTATCCTGTAATTTTGTTACCGGATCGCTTTTTGAAGTTTCCAGTTTGCTTTCTTGATTTGGCCAAATTCCTTTTCTTTTGTTCTTTGGCTGAATTTTCCTTTGAGGGGGTTCTTTATGCAAAAGTGCATTTAGTAAATGGAGGGCGTTTTTTGTGGTGCTGGGGCTCCAGGTCTGCTGCTGCTTGATTCTTGATGTTTCTAGCATCATTGATTCTTTTTGTGCATTTATTGTGAAAGGATTGGGAAAAGATTTTGGTGTGACAATTTTTCCTCATTATCACCACACTTTGCTTATGCTCACCTCCCTCCTCTCTCCATTTTTGGAGCATGGCCGGCCACTACAGAGGGCAGCCCCTCATTCTTTTTTGTGAGGGGAATTTTTGATCTCATTTGCTACAAAAATTCCTAAGCTCCATTCTTTCATTGCTCATTCCATCTCCACCCAAAATGGCAACTTCGATTAACCTTCGAGACAAAGCGTTCTACACATATTCTACAGCAATCTTGGATACGTCGGCGAGCAAACTTCGTTTCCGAGTTGCCTCGGTTCAGAGGCGGGAGCCCGTAAAAGGATTCGAAGATGTGGTGCCCTTTCCGACGAGAAGACCGGAGATCGGAGATGCCGCGAGGATCAAGAGATGGTGGCTAAAGACCAAAGGACACGGATCGATCGATATAGCCTTTCCTAACTTCCTCTAGATTGCTAGTTATAGGTTAATGGTTCGATCCGGGAGTAAATTCTGCGATAGCGCCGGTTTCAAGTTTTGAAAAAGTTTTCCTTTCCGCATTTTGTCCTCGGATAGACGGCCGGCGCGCTATCGTAGACCTATATGGTGTCAGAGCCACGCCATTAACATTTACTAGCTTGTTCTATCGTATTTAAAATATCGATCGAACAAAATTTCCGAAACCGCAATTTCAAAAATGAACATTCTGTCGAATTTTTTTTGTCGTCGAAAACTTATTTTGAGTATTGCAGAAATTCAGGCAGGCTTTTATAAGAAATCTGAGAAAATTTTGTAGCATGATGCTACAGTTGAGCCGCGGAACCGCGGCCATACCCATGTTTTGGCCACGGTTCCGCTGCCATTTAGTGGCTTCTCTGTACCAAAATTTCTACAGTGGTTGTTTTCTTGGAATTGGGGTTTCTGGAATGTTTATTTTTGGCCCAGATTATTTATAGTGCTGCAGTTGTACTTAGGGCCCACTTCGGGAAATTTTGTTGATCGAAAATTTAAATATGTTAGTTTACAGTACTTACATTATATTTGTGACCATGAATGTCATTCGAGCGGTAAATCTTGTTTAATTGCTATAGTTCTTTTAGACGGATTTGCGAACGTGACATTCACGTTGATGTTTTGTGTTGTGCTGTGATGTTGCGGATTTGTCGTGGTGGATAGCCTGGATGCAATGGTAGTACAGTTTGGTTGTATTTGTACATTTGATATTGTGGGGCGAGCGTCCGACATGTGGACTGCCGTCACTGCCTGTTTGTATATTATTCTTTTGGGGAACGACCGGGCTGAGGTCAATGTACCCGTTGTATATATATTTTACTTTCTGTACTAGGATTACCCCGCGGTGGGGTGCACGGATAGCCGGGTTATAGAGGGCAACGGGCTCGCATGTCATGGCTTTGAGACAGAGATGCCTTCACTCTAGAATTGGTGGGCTATACGCCGCACTCGTAGGGGGTATAGGTTGATTCAATGAGGGGTGCTCAAGTTACCAGATTCCGTGAAGTGTTGGGTGGTCCATTCACTTTGTTGTAGGGGGCTGCCTCGCTTCAGGTTTTAGCGGGTAACTTGCCGCTCCCGTAGTGGTCTAGGATTTCATTGCACAGGCTATCCACACGATTAGGGTAACGTCGGGTTTCAGTAGCGGCTCTATGAAACCCGGAGATCCCAGATTATCTGTATTATTCTGTGATGCTTATTACATATCTGTGATGTTGCATTTTTATCACGCCTTGAGCGATTATTATATATTGATATATATACTAGTAGATATTGTATATGTTTTACACCCGCGCTAGTCCAGTCCTCGCTCTGTCGTTAGTTAAGTAACCTAACGGGTGATGACGGGACCCAGTGGCGAATGCGGATGGCATATACGTACATCATATTTTCGTTCTTTTATGGTGTGATTAATTGATGGGACTACATTGATTCGGATCAATGCAAGCTAAACAAACCTGTTTGATGTTGTTGGAACATTTTTCAAAAAGCTGTTATTGCAAGGGCGTTCTCTTTTGTTTTGCACAGTGGTATTCGGTTATGAATATCCAGCACCTCAGTAGACGAGGCAAGGGCCGAGATCCCTTCACCGGGAGTGACCCCTTGGACAGAAGTTTGCGTCAGGGTAATAACTTCACTATAGCCGATTGCCTTTTTGCTTTGCATCGCGGTATTCAGTTGGAATATCCTGCACCTCATTTTACGGGGAAAGAGCCGAGATCCCTTCACCGGGAGTGACCGCTTTAGCAAAGGTTTTCGCCACTATATTTTTTATAAAAAGCTATCCAGTTCCTTCAACGATATCAAGTTCATTACGTTAAAGGTTTTTTGCCAAAAACCATTCGTAGCCCTCCGTCATTTCAGACGGGTAGCACTTAGTATTCATGCTATGTTTGTTGACCTTCGTCAAGGCATAGTGAATGGTAGCTGCTTGTTACCTTTCTGTTGCATAGATAGATGCGTTGGTTTGGGACAGTCGTATAGCCTTGTTGACCTTCGTCAAGAGCTTGTACGGGTGGGTTCAAATTAACCTGGACAATGACGGGTAGAACTTGACATGTGACTTATGATTTGTTGACCTTCGTCAAGGTCATAAGAGTATGGGGTAAAAATCACATCGGGAGTTTCTAAAGAAACTGAAACTTGCCAGGCATGCGCATACCTTCTGGAGTGTGGATTCCATCACGTTATCATGCGATGATAGTTGGATCCCGATTCCCACTGATGAGTTGGTTTACTCCTTGGGTGATCCCGACTAATTCTTCTTTCAGGTTTGGAGGAGAATTTGAGGTTATAGTGGGAGGTTTCCTGATTAGATAAATTGATTACCATTCTGATCTAGGTTAGAGTGCACGCAAAGTGTTTCTTTTCTCTCTCTCTTTGGCAGTGACCATGGCCTGACTCTAGACTATGACTCAGTGACCAAGATTAACCGAACCTTGTTAAAAACACTGGCTTTTGGATTGTCAGAGTTGCACACCTCATTGCCACTCCTATTTTTACCCTTTTCTCCAGAACACCCCGTATTACTACGAACGTCCACTTCCATTGGATAAAACCATCGTATGCTTATATACGAACTCGAAAGAACTTGTTCCAGATTCGATGATGGTTTCCGGTTCTGGGGAAAATGAATAGGACTATTCAGTTGTCATTTCCTTTTACCTTCTCTCAGGCTGCGAGTGCTCCTTGGATTAGGACAGTTATTACGCTAATTGGATAGTCTTCATCCAAACCATAGGAAGGTGCCGAAAGGTAGGGCATGAAGAAAACCATTTAGCCTAAAAGGTGTACAGAAGGTATTAAGTAAAGACAAATAAAGGGATTAGTAAGAGGGCAAAGTAAATTGTGACCGCTATTCACGACCAAACCAAGTATTTCATCGCCACTCCTACTTCACCTTTGTATTTCTCCGGAACACCCTGTATCACTACGAAGATCAACAGTTTATTGGATACTCCATCGTATGGTTATATACGAACTCGAAGGAACTTGTTTCAGTTCGGGGATGGATTCTGGTTCAGGAGAAATAGGAATAAGGTTTATTCAGTTGTCTTTTATCTTTAGCTTCTCTTGGGTTGCGAGTGCTCCAAGGATTAGGACAGTACACCTATTACGCTTATTGGATAGTCTTCTTCCAAACAATAGGCTGGTGCCGAACGGTAGGGAAGGAAGAAAACCATTTAGCCTAAAGGGGTGTACAGAAGGTAATGGCTAAAGACATATAAAAGGATTTGGAGAGATGGCAAAGAAATATACGGTTATAGTTGTGAATCTGATAATGGAAGAGGCATTACTAGGAATACCCGGATACCCCTTCGAAACATTTATATGTTTCAGTTTCACTGTGTATTGTTAAAAGAAAACTAATTTCCCAATTAGCCCTTGCTCCAGGGTATGTATTTACAAGGTTTGATTCTCACATCTGTATGGTTTTACAGATGATGAGTGGGAGTAAGTTATTGGGAATTGGGTGATCATCCTCATTATATCGGGATTCATTGTAATTGGTGATATTTGAGGAAATCGCCTGGGCTGTTTGCCGGACGGCAAATATTTGGTTTTGAATATCCGTTGTTATGCACCAATTTAAAATTAATATATCTGTACGTTTATTTTTATAAAGTGAGATATAACTTTTTGAAATTATGTTTATGACATTTACCTATATCAGTGGATGGTTAGGTAAGGAGCATTAAACAACGGTGTAGTTCGTCTTAACCATAAGTACAGTTTTCAACCTATGACACACAGGGAATTAGTTATTAGACTCAGGGGACATATACAAAGTATTGTATTTTGTCCAGTGTCCATGAGGACAGAGGGATTGGTACTCGTACCATATTCTGTTTACTTGTGACTTCTCTAGTTCTTAAACATGTGTTTCGTAGAAATGCAAGGTCTAAGTTTTGAGAAGTTATAGGTATAAGAATAAAGTAGAGAACCAGGCGTTGCAAGTATCAGGATTCTTCAAGGTGATCGAAGATGTAGATACTTGTGTATGGTATTCAGTTAACAGTAATGATTAAGAGAACTTGCTTCTCTTTCAGGTTACTCATAATTGGAAGCACTCCTAAGTTGAGTAATGTTGATCGGCCCCTCTCCATTTAGTTGACATGCAATGAAGACGGATGCATGATTTGAATCTAGTTCCAATTAAACCAGTGCCTCTCTTTCTATATTGAATATAGAATAGTTCATATCTTAACAATGTTAATGTACGGGGAGTTGTCCAGCTTATGCTTAAAACCAGACTCTGGATAACTCAAAGTACGTTTCTGTAATGGCTGTTTGTGGGTTAACCCGGGCTATGATGAGGGCTGAATTTCTACCATCTGGAAGATCAATAGTGATATTGTTCTTGACTCGCCACAGTTTTAATAAAAATGGATTTTTTCAGAAAACAGTAGTGGGAGTATGGTAGAACTGGAAGTGATTCCAGAACCGCAAACGATTACTGAAAATTTGATAAGAACCTAAAGATTCAATCTGGTTTGGCATTCCATTGGCCACTCCGCAGATATGGTGGGTAACCTCAGGCACCCGAGAGGTGCTCCGGTAGCCTCAAGGACGGTGACAGGGAGGTTCTTGTTTACCCAGACTTGCCATTACTGTTGTCCAGACTGTGAGACCCGGCAGGAGGCTGAGTATAGCATCGTTCTAAACTAGCTTTAGAAGTGCACGTGTATATGACTCTGCCAGAAGGTTGTCTTAGTCAGTGGGAGCAGCGGAAGCATAGTGGACAAGTAGCTTATGTCTATTTATAGACTAAAGCAGATATAGTGGAGATAGATCATCTATTTCTGATATGACAGTCATAGGTTTGACTTCATCAGAATAGGGGATGGATCTGTTAAGAAGGTAGTAGAGTGTGATGTCTTGGCATTTGGATGACATACACAGAGTAGGAAGTGAAATTCCTATACTACGATCGGTTATACTTTGGTTGTCACACAGTGGTTTCTCCACATAGGATATAGATGTAATATCAGATATTCTGGTTACTAGATCTATAGTTTTAGATCTAGATTTGGGTAGTTTCCCAATCTGGTTACTTAGACAGTATTCTAAAGGTATTTTAGAATGGACGACTCCTGGCACGGTAGCGTACCTGCAGGTGATGGAGTCACCCTCTTTAAAGGTGTTTTACAGACTAAAGGGGAGAGGGATGTGCATGATTGGCAGATCACTTGCTTAGGCAATTGAGTCAATCATGAGATGTCAAGTACCACACCAGACGTTGTTTTTTGCACGAGATGCAATAAGTTGATATTAATCCTATCCTGGAGAAACGTTCGGGAGCAGTTTTAGAACATAAGTGGATGTTCTAGGGATATGATAAAAACAGGCTCTTTTAGGAGACGGTTATCATTCCAGGCTTCCAAGGTGACATGGATGACAGAGTGACTGTCGGGGTTATAGTTTTCCCTCGGACGAGGGGCAGTAGTTTGGACAGATGGTCCAAGCGAATACTGAGGGAGGCATGGCGCAGGATACTAATTAAGTTCAGTAGACGATACAGTCTAAGAAATTTGGCTTTGGAGTTCATTTATGAACCAGGTCCCATCAGATATCCAGACATATTCTAAGACAGGTATTGCTCATTTCGGGAGATGGCTTTCTCCGCGAACTTGAGATAAAGAGAGACATAGAAAGAAACATTAGGGCGGATCCACTCACTGAGGCTATTCCTCGAACACAATAGTTTCGCAAATGGGCTTTGTGAGACTGATCAGTAGAGGAGTTGGGTGTTCGGGATCACACGGGCTGTGAGTATGCGACATCGCAATAATTAGCCTTGAGTGCAAGTGGGAGATTGTTGGATATAGTGCCCTCAAAGTTAATTATTGGATCGCAGGCACGCGATTGCAATGATTGAGGGAGGACCTATACCGGTAGGACAGTCTTACTCGAAATGATAGTATGCTATCTGTTTTATCTTTATCATCGTGTACAGCTTTAGATGACATTACAGGTTAATATTACACATTGATAGAGCCCTTAGAATTCTTGCTTGACAACCAGCAGTATGATGGTGATCATATATGTGAGAGTTGGGTAGTCTATAAGTACATCCTTAAAGTGGTCCCTAGTCGTGGGAGTTTCGAGACTGGGCATCGATACTCCATTAGTAGACTAGTGTATATAGTCGAGACCCCGACGAGGGGCGGTGGCCGGTCTCATAAGCCATTGTTGTCGGTTGGTTCACCTAAGATGTATACAGGTGCTCATTGGGTTATGAGTACACCGGACAGGACTCGCCGGGAACATGCTAGTTAGTATTATACCTGACGTCGGATAGCAGTTCCCTGGTGACATGTGTACAAGTTAGTTCATCGACCTGAGATCGTCATTTGTCTCGTGTGAGTTCCCACTGTGCTTTGATTATTACCCTACCACGGATCAAAGGAGTCGTGCAAACAGGTTTTAGTTGGGTACAGTCCCGAGCCACATGGAGGCAGTGAGCGGATCGGCAGGGGATTCGTCTTTCCCGGTATTGGGGGTGAGATCGCGCTGTGTCTAGGAGAGCCATTACACGAAGTCCTTAGCCAAGGCAGGAGATTTACTGGTAGGTATTCCAGTAGTATCTCAGGGTGTTCTGGGCTACACTCCGACACGACTTGTAACGCTTTTGGGGGTCTGACTTTTACCAACCCCCTAGGCCCGACATTCGATGCTCATAGATGAACGGACCGGACTGTATGGATATTGTCACTGACAGGCTCAGTAGGGTGTCAGGATGAGTTCGCTCATCGACCTCCCTTTTGGTCAATTCCTGGTAGCCCGTTACGTACGGCTAGTACCTCTGACGTGCTAGTGGTTAAATCCACAGCTAAAGTATTGACGAGTCTTTAGAGTCCCCTACAGACAGTTTCTCAAGTTTCGGGCGAAATGTTGTAGAGGTCGTATGGATTTATGGCAGGGTTCGAACATACGCGTGCACTTGTGCACGTGTCATGGTTCGGACGGATAATACTAGCGGGCTTTGGTTTAAGCCGGATCCTAATATTATACAGTGTAGATTTTGTCTCATTGCATTTGTATTCGGTCGAAATACAAATGCGGCTATGTATATACAGTTGCGGAGTTATCCTGTAATTTTGTTACCGGATCGCTTTTTGAAGTTGCCAGTTTGCTTTCTTGATTTGGCCAAATTCCTTTTCTTTTGTTCTTTGGCTGAATTTTCCTTTGAGGGGGTTCTTTATGAAAAAGTGCATTTAGTAAATGGAGGGTTTTTTTGTGGTGCCGGGGCTCCAGGTCTGCCGCTGCATGCTTCTTGATGTTTCTAGCATCATTGATTCTTTTTGTGCATTTATTGTGAAAGAATTGGGAAAAGATTTTAGTGTGACAATTTTTCCTCATTATCACCACACTTTGCTTATGCTCACCTCCCTCCTCTCTCCATTTTTGGAGCATGGCCGGCCACTATAAGGGGCAGCCCCTCATTCTTTTTGGTATGGGGAAGTTTTGATCTCATTTGCTACAAAAATTCCTAAGCTCCTTTCTTTCATTGCTCATTCCATCTTCACCCAAAATGGCAACTTCGATTAACCTTCGAGACAAAGCGTTCTACACATATTCTACAGCAATCTTGGACACGTCGGCTAGCAAACTTCATGTCCGAGTTGCCTCGGTTCAGAGGCGGGAGCCCGTAAAAGGATTCGAAGATGTGGTGCCCTTTCCGACGAGAAGACCGGAGATCGGAGATGCCGCGAGGAGCAAGAGATGGTGGCTAAAGACCGAAGGACATGGATCGATCGGTATAGCCTTTCCTAACGTCCTCTAGATTGCTAGTTATAGGTTAATGGTTCAATCCGGGATTAAAGTCTGCGATAGCGCCGGTTTTAAGTTTTGAAAAAGTTTTCGTTTCCGCATTTTAGCCTCGGATAGACGGCCGGGGCGCTACCGTAGACTTACACTATATGTCAACGGAATTTAGGATACGCATATTTATTTACATTGATGACATGTGATGTTATGTGTTGCTGATATGTTATATTGGATCGTCATGATTGAATAGCCGGTGGTTTTTGAGTGAGTTTAGAGTTTTTTTTAATTTTCATTCATGTAAAAATGTATGTAATATTTTTTTATTTGGACACTTCCGGGTTGAGGATGATGTCACTGTTGATGTATATTATTTACTTTCCCGTATTAGGATAGACCCAAGGCAGGGAGCATAAGTAACCGGGTTCTAGAGTCCAGTGGGAGACCATCTCGAGGAGTCGAGACCGGGTCTCCTAACTCTAGAATTGGAAGGGTTGCTTGCCGCTCTCGTAGGGGTCTAGGGATGTGGGTTTGGCTACTCATCACGACTGTGGAATCCGTGTTTTTAATTACTGGCTGAATTTAAAACACGGACCTCCTGGTATAACCAATATTTCATATGTTTTGCTTCAGCTGCTGTGTTCTGTGATGCGATCATATAACTGCGTGAGACGAATGCTATATAAATATATATATGATATATAATAAACGTTGCTTATATTTTGCACCCGTGCTAGTCCAGCCCCCGCTCTTCCGTTAGTTAAGTAACCTAACGGTGCATGACGGGGCCCCATGGCGAATGCGGATGGTATAAACTTACGTTCTATTTTTGTTTCTTTTCTGTGATGTTTAGGGAAACATAAATGATGGGACTTCATTAATGAGATCAATGAAAAGAAAAGAAACCTAAAGATGTTGTAGAATCGAAATTTTAAAAAGGTAGCTCTAGTTCTTGCTTTGCATAGTGGTATTTCTTGATGAATATCTGGCACCTCATTCGATAAAAAAAGAGCCGAGATCCCTTCACCGGGAGTGACCTCCTTAGCAAAACTAGCAAATGCTACAACCCACTAGGTTTTGTTATAGTTGCTTCTCTAGTTCTTATTTTGCATAGTTGTGTTCCTTGATGAATATCCAACACCTCATTCGATGAGAAAAGAGCCGAGATCCCTTCACCCGGAGTGTCCTCTTTAGCAAAACTAGCAAAAGCTACAAAAAACACTTCTTTTCAAATCACTAGATTCTACAACGATATCAAGTTCATTATGTTAAAAGTTTTCTTCAAAACCAGCCGTTGTCCTCCGTCATTTCAGATAAGTGCTATTTAGTATTCGTGCTACGTTTATTGGCCTTCGTCAAGGCGTAGTGTGCGGTAGCTGATTAGTACTTATCTGCAACATGTGATGTGATTGGATTAGGGTATTCATGCGAATTTGTTGGCCTTCGTCAAGGGTCGTGCCGGTGGGTTTAATTCAATTAAGAAATGAACGGGTTGAACTTGATTAGCGCCCTATAGTTTGTCAGCCTTCGTCAAGATCATATGACGTTTGGGGTAAAAACAATTATCGGGAATTTCAAGTGTTGAAATTTGCAATGAGATTGCATACCTTCTATATGATAGTTGGATCCCAATACCCACTCCGAGTAAGAGTTACTCCTAGGAGAGTTTTCCACTTTACAATTAGCTGATCAAGTAGGTGTCTAAGAAAGGTGTTAATGGGGTTATGCCCCTGCAGAAACGAGGTTATTTAATTAGTTCCATACGAAAGTATGGGGAGACTCCCTCGGAGTACCAATGCCTGCCTGGCTGAACGATTGGCGAATTTGTAGGGTGTAATTAATTCCGGCTAATCTTACCTTTTTATGGTTTAAACGAAGATTTGATAAAAACAGTAGGAGCCATCCTGATTAGATAAGATAATAATCAATCTAATATTGCAAAGAGCGCACGCTAATGCGTTTCCTTCTCTCTCTCTCTCTCTCTCTTTCCAGGTAGCGACCAATGGCATGCCTTAATCAAGATAATAATATGGATATATTGACCGAACCCGCTTATTATACTGAGCTGGAGAACGTTGGTTCCGCTTTTTCTTATGATTGTAATAAGTCTGAGCAAGGAATAGGGGAATACCCAGATTCCCATGCCACCCAAACGAAGAAGGAGCATGTTGATGCATCTTCCTTGGGTGTGTTCGTAATCGAGAGCTGTTTCTCAGTTTGCTGTACGTCTTGGGTATTGGATACCGGATCAGGATCCCACATATGTAATTTGTTACATGAGCCAAAGAGAGGTAGAGAACTGGGAAAGGGTAATAAGTCTCTAACAGTAGGGAATGGTGTAATTGTTGCAGCCAAAGCAGTTGGCGAATATCACCTTGTATTACCAAGTTGTAATACAATGATTTTGATCGACTGTTATTACGTACCGAAGATGATGTGCAATATTATATCAGTCTCTTTATTACATAAAGAAGGATATAATTTTGTACTGCAGGATAATGTTTTGAAAATTTTCCTAAATCAAGTGTTGATTGGGTTTGGTATGTTATGTAACGGTATATACGTTCTGAATCAAACTACAGTTCTAAATATACAGAACACACACAAGAGGAAAATTTCAGAAATGAATGAAGCCTTCTTGTGGCACTGTAGACTAGGTCATATCAATGCGACAAGGCTAGCTAAGTTGCATATAGATGGATATTTGAATCCGTTTGAATTTACATCTTATGAAACTTGCGAGTCATGTCTCAAAGGTAAGATGACCAAAACTCCGTTTACTGGATACGGAGAAAGAGCTACTGAACTCTTGGGACTGATACATAGTGATGTATGCGGTCCTATGTCTACACCTACCAGGAATGGTTCCTCATACTTTATTACATTCACCGATGATCTCTCAAGATACGGACATGTGTTCCTGTTGAAACATAATTCTGAAGCTTTTGAGAAATTCAAGGAATATAAGTGAGAAGTGGAGAACCAAGAGGGTAAATGTGTTAAAATACTTCAATCTGATCGAGGAGGAGAATACTTAAGCACGGAGTTCTTGGATTATTTAAAAGAGAATGGGATTCTCTCTCAGCTTACTCCTCCGTACACACCACAGCACAATGGTGTATCGGAGCACAGGAATCGCACCCTATTAGATATAGTGCGCTCTGTAATGAGTATTGCTGAGTTACCTATTTCTTTTTGGGGTTATGCGCTTGAGACAGCCGCACACCTATTGAATATGCTTCCCACCAAATCCGTACCTACCACTCCATATAAGATATGGAAAGGGAAGAGACCATGTCTTAATTTTATTAAGATATGTGGTTGTCCGGCTTATGTTAAAACGCAAAATCCGGACAAGATCGAGGCAAGGTCAATTCTGTGCAAGTTTGTAGGATATCCCAAAAATTTGCGAGGGTATATCTTCTACCACACCGAAGAACAAAAAGTGTTTGTTTCTCGACATGCCGCCTTTTTGGAAAAGAAATTTTTTGTGAAAGAAATTAGTGGCAATGAGGTAGAACTGGAAGAAGTTCCGTCTACACAAACTGTAACTGACAATTTTGTGGAACCGGAGGATTCGATAGTCCCTAACAAACCCCAACCACTCTGCAGATCCAGTAGGGTTCCTCATCCACCTGAGAGATATTACAGTTTTCTCATAGACGGTGGGAGCAAGGATTGCATCATGGAAGATGATGACCCAACTAGTTTCGAGCAGGCCATCACAAGTGGGGACTCTGTGAAATGGCTAGATGCTATGAGATCTGAGATGGAATCCATGTACACCAACAAAGTACGGACTATGGATGTTGCTCCTGAAGGGGTAAAACCCATCGGGAGCAAGTGGATCTTTAAGAAGAAAATTGGTGTAGATGAAAAAGTTCAGACTTCCAAAGCTAGAATTGTAGCAAAAGGTTTTCGTCAACGACCTGGTGTCGATTATGATGAGACATTTTCTCCTGTTGCCATGCTTAAGTCCATCAGGATCCTACTAGCCATTACTGCATATCATAACTACGAAATCTGGCAGATGAATGCCAAGACCACTTTTCTAAATGGTGATTTTGAAGAGAGCGTGTACATGACACAGCCAGAGGGCTTCGTAGATAGTGGGAGTAGCGGAAGCGTGTGCAAGCTACTCAAATCAATCTATGGATTAAAGCAGGCATCGCGGAGCTGGAACATCTGTTTCGATGAAGATGTCAAAGAGTTTGACTTCATCAAAAACGTAGATGAACCTTGTATATACAAGAAGGTTGTAGAGAGTAAGGTTGTCTTCCACGTATTGTATGTGGATGGCATACTCTTGATAGGAAACGATGTTCATATGCTACACTCGGTCAAGCTCTTTTTATCATACAAGCTCTCCATGAAAGATCTTGGTAATGCCTCTTACATCCTAGGGATAAAGATCTATAGAGATAGATCTAGACGGATGTTGGGATTTTCCCAATCCAGGTACATAGACACCATACTAAAGAGGTTTAGTATGGAAGATTCTAAGCATGGTAATTTACCTGCTTGTTCAGGAATCACTCTCTCCAAAGAGATGTCTCACAAGACTCATTTGGAGAAGGCTCGTATGTAAAGGATACCCTATGCTTCAGCATTTGGGTCTATCATGTATACGATGTTATGTACCAGACCAGATGTAACTTACTCACTAGGTGTAGTGAGTAGGTATCAATCAGATCCTGGGGAAAACCACTGGACGGCTGTGAAGAACATTCTTAAGTACTTGAGAAGGACTAAAGAAATGTTCTTGGTGTACGGTAACGGTGAACTCCAGGTAGAGTCCTTTATCGAATCAAGCTTCCATAGTGATAAGGACGACAGTAAGTCGGTCTCGGGTTTTATCTTTACCCTCAACGGAGGGGCGGTATGTTGGAAGAGTTCCAAGCAAGATACCGTAGCCGACTCGACGATGGAGGCTGAATACATCGCTTCCAACGATGCTGCCAAAGAGGCTGTGTGGATGAAGAAGTTCATAGCTGAACTTGGTGTGGTTCCATCCATTGAGCATCCAATACCTATGTATTATGGAGCAGTGGCTTTGGCCAAGGAACCCCGGTCCCATCAGAGATCTAGACATATTCTTAGGCGGTATGACCTGATCCGGGAGATAGTAGATCGACGGGAGATCAAGGTCAGGAGAGTTAACACGAAGGACAACGTAGCAGATCCACTCATGAAAGCCCTTCCCCAGACGCGGTTTGAGAGACTTTTCAGGATGTTGGGTATGAGATACAACAACTGGCCTTAGTGCAAGTGGGAAATTGTTAGGAATATGTATGCCCTAGAGGCCATTATTGTACATTGATGTATATTGTAGTGGATGTTTGGACATATATATAGAGAGGACTTTCTTGCTCGAAATGAAAGTATGCTATCTGATTACTCTTTACCTTAACATGTACACTTAGTATTATTATAATGTCTCTCTTATACATGTTGATAAAGCCCTTAAGGTGTTGGCTTGACTACCAGGACTATGATGCGGATCATACTACTGGCACTTGGGTAGTCCACAAGCACATCCTTTAATAGTTCATAGTCGAGGGTATATCAAGACAGGGCATCGATATTCCAGAGTAGACTAGTGTGTATGTTTCTTGACCCTGTATAAGGGCGATGGTTGATCCCAAAGCCATTGGTGTTTGACATCAAAGATTGTACAGAGGTGCTCATTAGAGAATGGGTACACTGAACAGGACTCGCCGAGAACTCCTAGATGGTAATATACCTATCGTCAGATAGCAGTTCTCTGGTGAAACAGGTACAGATTAGTCTGTAGACCCGATATCGTCATAGAGTCTTGTGTGGTTCCCACTGTGTTTTGATTTCCTCCCTACCATAGCTTGTAGGGTTCTTAGGCACACACATGAGGTTCCACAACAGATCAAACATGCCAAAATCAAAATTTTTCTATGTGCCAAAGAACCCTAAACTAGATCGTTACTAGAGGTAAAGGCGAAACTATGCAAGTTAACAACTTTAACTAAAAGGAAAGTAACTACAACCTTTGTAGATCCGGTCCTCCACTTCCTTAGCTCCGTGATGACGTCCTTCCACTACGATCATCGGATCCCGGACTCTAGCGATGGTTTCGTCGAAGAAAAGATCGGGCTAGGTCGTCGACTTCGATCCCGAAGATGATCTACGTCGAGGCAACTCAAGATCAAGCTCCACCTTCACCAAGTCATGAAACTTATGAAGAAAACACCCTATACTATATAGCAAGTGGTAGAGGATGAAGAAATAGGAAGTGGGTTCATTTTGGATTTGGATTTCTCACTTGGAAATTTTCTAGAAGGCTTTCTTCTTCACTTGAAGAAGATGAAGAAGAAAATGGAAAAAAGAATTATCACAAAAAGAAAATTCAAGTGATATCTATCATATTGCAACCATGGGTGAGATAAACTCATGTAGAGAATAAACTATGGTTTAGGAAAATGGTTAGGTTAAGCAAAAGAAACAAAATGGTTGAACTTTTCAAAGCTTCATGAAGCTTCAAAGAAAATCCAAAGTTAGCCACCATTTTATTTCTTGCTAAAATGAATAAATAAATTAAAACCCTAACCATTTACCTAAACATGGTTCAAAGCATACACAGACCCAAGTTTGCATGTATCATCAAACATGATACAATCCAGTGCAGAAAAATATATCACATATACTACTTGTGCACATCAAGTGAGAAAATCCATATTAAGTGAACAAATACTAGTTAATGTAAAGTAATATATCAAATATATAATTATACATTAAATTATTAAATCAACACTTGATTTAATGATCCGGTCATATAGCATATAACCGACGAATATCAAGTGTATCAATGTATCGAATCAACACTTGATTCGGTAACCCGGCTATATCACATATAACCGACCTGATGATACGAATCATGAGAATGGAATACAGTATCACATACTGGTATTATTCTCGGTCCCGCACATATCTCATATGTGCTCCTATTTCGTTTCGCTTGAGCCAGGAAACCTCTGTATAGGACTCTAAAGACTCGTCAATACGCCGGCAGCAGGTGATGATCATATCAAACGCCCACAAGCCGCAAGCGGTCTGCTAAATGTAACGGCCACCCGGGTATTGAGCGATCAGAAGATCAACGAGCAAGCCCGCTCACACTCCTGTGAATCCAACCAGCAACACTTACCGTACAGTCCGGTCTGTTCGTCTGATATGTCGCATATCTCGCCTAGGGGTGGTAAACGTCAGACCCCTGTAGCTCGATAAGTCATGCCGATATAAGGTCCATAACAAGCACGAAACTACTGATAACACTTATCAGTAAATCAGTGCAACCCTGGCCAGGGATTTCCAGTTATGGCCAGTCAAGCATAGCACAACATCAACCCCCAATACCGGGAGAGACGAATCCCCTCCTATCGCTCATTGCCTCCATGTGAATCGGGACTGTACCCAAAAAACCACCTGTTCGCACGACTCAGTAGAGCCGTGGCAGGGTGGAAATCAAAGCACAGTGGGAGACACACAAGACTCTATGACAATCTCGGGTCAACAGACTAAGCTGTACCAGTGTCACCAGAGAACTGCCATCTGACGTAAGGTATAATACCATCTGGGAGTTCTCGGCGAGTCCGTTCAGTGTACTCAGTCACCACTGAGCACCCACATACCATCTCTGATGTCAAACACCAATGAATATGTGATCATCCATCGCCCATCACATGGGTCGAGAAGATATACGCTAGTCTACTCTGGAATATCGATGCCCCGTCTCGATATTCCCACGACTAGGAACAATGAAGGATGTACTCATCGACTACCCAGGCCCTACTAGTAAGATCTACATCATATTCCTGGAAGTCGAGTACACATCCTAAAGGCTTTATCAACATGTAACAGAGAGACAGAAAGTATACACGTTAAGATAAAGAGCAACCAGATAGCGTACTATCATGTCGAGCAAGAAAGTCCTACCTATATATGTCCCAGCATCTACTACAATATACATCTTATGTACAGTAATGGCCTCTAGGGCATACATATAACTAACAATCTCCCACTTGCACTAGGGCTATCTGTAGCAGTGGTTGCAGTATCTCATACTCAACCATCCCATAAAAGTCTCTCTCTGGAAAAAGGCCTTTGTGAGTGGATCCGCCGTGTTGTCCTCTGAGTCTACTCTCCTAATCTCGATCACCTTGGAGATCAACTATCTCCTTGATCAGGTGATGCTGAACGCAAGTTTGATCGAGGATCGGAGAGGAGAGGTGGAATAAAAAGGCTCGGGATGGATGACAGAGTCTCAGAATATGTCAGGGTCACTGATGGGATCATGGTTCTTTGGCCAAAGCCATACTTCCATTGTCATGCAATGGTAGGAACCTAGTTCATCTCATGAACCAATATACACCCAAACTGCCTCTTTGGTAGTATCTTTGATAGCGATGTCACCAGCCTTTATCGTCTAGTCTGCCACGGTATCTCGCTTGGAACTCTTCCAATATACCATCCCTCCACTGAGGGTAAGGACATTGCCTGCGACTGATATTCAGTCGTCTTTATCACCCTGGAACCTTTCCAGTGATTCTCCCCAGGATCGATTGATACCATCTCACTACAACTAGTAAGAATCCTAACATCCAATTACTTCTATCTCATAGATCAAAACTCAGGATTTATGAGGTATCACTTTGATCCTATATGGAGAATCCTTGTGATAAGCGGAGATTGACTGAGCGTAGCATAGGAAACTCCTTTCCTATCAAGAGTATGTCATCCACGTACTCTACGAGGATCATCACCATACTCCATACTACCTTTTTGTACATACAAGGTTCATCTGCCATTTTGATGAAGTCAAACTCTTTGACTACCACATCAAAACAGATGTTCCAACTCCGTGATGCCTGCTTTATCCTGTAAAGCAACTTGCACATGTTTCCGCTGCTCCCACTGTTTACGAAGCCATCTGGCTGTGTACTTATAGACGTTCTCTTCTAAATCAGTATTTAGAAAAGCAGTCATGGCATCCAACCACCAGATATCGTAGTCATGATATGTAGCAATGTTAAGTAGGATCCGGATGGACTTAAGCATAGCCACTTGGAAAAGGTTTCATCATTATCCACGCCTGGTCGATGAGAAAACCTTCAACAAGTCTAGCTTTGAAAGTCTCAACTTTTCCATCTACACCAAGTAATCTTCTCAAGATATACTTGCTCCTGATGGGGATTTAACCCTTCAGATATAGCACCCAAAGTCCATACTTTGTTGGTGTACATGGATTCCATCTCAGATCGCTAAGCATCCAGCCATTCTTACAGAGTCCCTACTCTCGATGGCCTACTCGAAACTAGTTGGGTCATCATCTCATGATGCAATCCTCGCTCCCACTGTCATCGAGAAACCGAAGTATCTCTCAGGCAGGTGAGGAACCCTGCTAGATCGGCGGAGAGGCTGAGGTTCGTCGGGGACTATTGAATCCTCTGGTTCTGTCAAATCAGCTGCAGTTTTGTATAGTTGGAACCTTTCCAGTTCTATAGAATTGACCTTGCCTCGATCTTGTCCGGATTTTGCTTTTGACATAGGCCGGACAATCCTAAATCTTAACTTACTTAAGAGATAGGCTCTTCCCATACCATATCTATATGGAGTGGTAGGCACTGATTTGATTTGAACCCAATTCAATAGGTATGCAACTTCTCAAGTGCATAACCCCCTAAAAGGAAATAGGTAACTCAGTAGTACTCATCATAGAGTATACCATATCTAATGTGGTGTGATTGCTCCGCCCCGATACACCGTTGTGCTATGATATATTCAGAGGAGTAATACGGAGAGAGAATCCCATTCTCCTTTAGAATAGTCCAAGAATTCCATGCACAAGTATTCTCCTCCCTGATCTTATCATAGGACATAATACTTATACCCGGTTTTTGGTTCTCTACTTCTAACTTATATTCTGTGAATATCTCAAAAACTTCGGACTTATGTTTCAACAGGAACATATGGCTGAATCTTGAGAGATCATCAGAGAATGTAATGAAGTACTAAGAACCGGTTCTGGCATGTGTAGACAGGAGACCTTGCATATATCACTATGTATCAGTCCTAAGAGTTCACTAACTCTTTCTCTGTTTCCAATAAACAGAGCTATGGTCATCTAATCTTTGTGACATGACTGGCAAGTTTCATAAGATGTAAATTCAAACTGATTTAAATATGCATCTAGAATGTAACTTAAGCTAGTGGGGTCGCATTGATATGGCCTAGTCTACAATGCCTCAAGAATGATTCGTTCATTACTGAACTCTTCCTCTTGTGTGTGTTCTGTATACTAGGAATGTAGTTTGATTTAGAACGTCAATGCTTTTAAATAACGTGCCTGATCCGATCAACTTTTGAAATAGGAAATGCTCAAAACATTATCCATTAATACAAAATTATATCCTTCTGTGCCAATAAAGAGATTGATATGATTTTGTACATCAGGTTCGATATCTAATAGCATTTGTTCAGAATCAATGTATTGGTAATACAGGGTGACAGTGACCAACAGACTTGGCTGCAACACTTGCCCCGTTTTCTGTCTCATGAAACTTATCACCCGTTCTCAGTTCTCTACCCTTCTGTAGCCCTATGTAACAGATTACATATGCGGGATCCTGATCCGGTATCTAATACCTTGGACGTAGAGGACACTGAGAAACAATTCTTTATATTGAACACACCCGAAGGAGATGCATCATATGCACTTTCTTCGTTTGGACGGCATAGGAATTCTGGTATTCCCCTATTTCCTGCTTTGTCTTATAACAATTATAAGTTGGAGCGGGACCAACGTTCTCCAGCTCAGTATAACAAGCGGGTTCGGTCAATACATCCATATTATTATCTTGATTAAGGCATGATATGGTCGCTACCTGGAGAGAGAGAGAAGAAAACACTCTGCGTGCGCTCTTGCAAGATTAGATTGGTTATATATTTTATCTAATCAGGATGGC